>CAUJNA010000091.1:840000-910000 GCA_963377175.1 Effrenium voratum
CCTCAAGCCTTCAGGTGGGAGGCACCATTGGCCCGGCCCTTGGATGACTCACTATTGGATCCTGATCCTGATCTCAGGCAGAGGGCGGGAACGCCATCAACCCCGCCGTCTATAGTTTGTTTGTTCTTTTTCTTTTTTCTCAATAGATGTTTGGTGCTGATCCCAATCCAAACCTCCAGCTCATGCTGTGTTTTTCCTTGCCCTCCCTTGTGTTTTTCGGGTATCCATATTGGGGTTTCATGGAGCCTGTCGGGAATGCAACGGGTGCCGTGATGCGTAAGGCACATGCTTAAACATATCTTGCTATGATTCATTTCTGCATCAGGAAGCCTTGGCATTCATGGCGGCATGTTGAACAGACATGCACAAATTCCGCACACTGGAGATTCCTGCTACTGGTGCAGCCGGGTTTGCTTGGCGTGCTATCACTTTGGTGTCGAAACGTTTCTCGGGTGCTGAGGCTTCCGCACCCGCTTTGAGAGCGCGGTCAGCAACAAGCCATGGGCTTAAAGCAACGGGGAAAGCAGAACCGGAACCCTTATTGATGTTTCCGCGCCCGGTTCGGAGCCGCGCTTTGACCTTTCCATCCAATGGAGACAGTTGGATACGACATGTGCTTTCCTCACAAGATTTTGGATGAAAAGAGGTCCTTCAAAAGGAAAGTTGGAGTCCCATGTCAGGTTTACGATGTGCATCAACCACCCTGCCAAGATGCAACGAGCAGAACCACAGGTTTGTGACCAAGCAAAATGCTGGTGAACATAATTGGGTGCAATTGTCTTGCGATGCATGTTATGTTCCGTTCTGTTTGGTTGAGCCTTGTCTACAACGGCCCCCTTTGTGCCCTGAAACATTTGATAGTGGTCTGAAGAATCTCGCCAATGGACCTTCTGCTCAGCGGCATAGCTGTGTGACCCAAGTCGAGTCGCTCCCAGCTAAGGACTCGCGTGGAGGTTGTCACGGATGGCATCCTGGCCAGGCGTTTGCAGGCACCCGGAAGCATTTGTGCAATGCAACTGCATCAATCGAGGACACACGCACGCTGTGAGCGTGTGGGGAGTATTTTATATAATATACATACATATATATACATATATATATATATATATATGTGGTCACCCCCCCCATGAACTACCCTTCCTGCATATATGTGTGTATATATAGATATTATATAATACCATCACGAGCGTGCAAACACACACACACACACACACACACACACACACACACACACACACACACACACACACACACACACACACACACACACACACACACACACACACACACACACACACACACACACACACACACACACACACACACACACACACACACACAAATGAACACATGGGTACTTGCGCCCGCATCAGTCATCATGGCATGTCAGCACATTCTAGTTAGTGCACCAGGCAGTGTTCCTTTGTTAAACTAGCAATGTACTCCTTGGTTTTGCCCCTGGTGTCCGCAAAGCCTGGCTGACCACGCTGAGCATGATATCCAAACAAGCCCTTGAGCTATGGCAAAATTCCCTTCTTGTTGCATCCACACTTGCACAACCTGTCACCAAACATTCACTGGAGCTTGACTCCTTGGTCCATAACTGCTTGAGAATGTACTAATTGTGAGCCCCGTGGCCCCGCTGTGAAGGTCTGAAACTGGCCGCCAGCAGGGAAGAGTCGAGCTGTTGTGGTGTTCGTAAACATGTAAGAGCACAGGCTTCCTTGCCAAGAGGGCGATGGTCTTCCAACAAGCGGGCGTGCACCAACGAAATTTCTTATTTCAGGTTGAATTATTTTTCTTGCCCCCCAGACACTTGCTCCCGTTTCAGGCAGTGCTTCTTGGAGCTGACTACAACAAATCATGAGGTTCAGAGCTTTTGAAGGGCCCATCTTGAACCCAGATGTTGTTTTTACCTAGGGGGCCGATTTGTTTCTCTTGCGCGATTGGTGGGTCTCGGGTTGAGCGCTGACCATACGAAGATGGGCCCGGTGTCGGCGCGGCATGGCTCTGGCCGCAGCGCTCTTGGCGGTGAAGGCCCGCGAGGCGCCCAGCTGCGCGCGGCTGGAGACCTCCGGGGTCTATGCACCTCGGCCCAAGGGGTCCCACGGCCAGCCCTTCAGCCGGAGGGAGGGATGACGCCTTGTTTTTCCAGCAGGTTTAAACACTTTTTCCCTTGTTTTTTCATAACCCTCTTTTTGGATTCCAGGCGGGTGTAAACCCGCTTGGCCCCACAGACTCCAAGCTGAAACCGCACAAAACCTTTGCCAAGCCAAGGCTGTAAGAAATGGCAATTCCCATGTCTGACCAAGGAAAAACCTTTCAAATGACGAATCATGTCTCCAAGGGGAGGCTGTACGGTACAGAAGTAAGTACATGACAAATTCATGGAGTTACCCGTGTTGCAAGTGGGTTGTAACCGAAGTGATTGACCAGTTACCAACTTGGCCAACCCAAATGTTCAAGTTGTTCAACTATCGCCGCCACCACCACCATTGCCACCACCAGGTTCCAGTCACCCCTTCTTGGCTGGACTTCCACCATAAGCCCCAATCAAATTGTTTGTTGCTTTGGGTTGGTCTCAGAATGGGAAACCACAAACAACTTGGTTCGTGTTCCGTTTGTTTTCCCTCACCCGCAAGGGGGTACCCCACCAACATCAACTGCCCGACGGACTCTGCTTTGATGCCTTTGGTCCTTGTCGGGGTGCATCCAACACGATGGTGTCTTAAGGGAACCGGATAATCCGTTGTTTTTGTTGGGCCTTATTTTTCAACACACCCAGGTGGCGATTTCCAAGATCGGACCTCCTGCAGCACTTGGCTTCCTTTCGCAACCCGTTCAAAGGTGAGCCATTTTTGCGGCTGTTTGTTTTCCACCTCAGCGGGGCTGTGTTTCGACTGCGTGCCGGCAAGAGGGCTACGAGCCAGTAATCAAGAGGGGAACGAGCCGGCAATCAAGCAAGCTAGAATTCAACCAACCCTTGAAACCAACCCTAAGCCAAGCCTAAACCAAACTTAAACCCAAGCAAGCAAGCAAGCAAGCAAGCAAGCAAGCAAGCAAGCAAGCAAGCAAGCAAGCAAGCAAGCAAGCAAGCAAGCAAGCAAGCAAGCAAGCAAGCAAGCAAGCAAGCAAGCAAGCAAGCAAGCAAGCAAGCAAGCAAGCAAGCAAGCAAGCAAGCAAGCAAGCAAGCAAGCAAGCAAGCAAGCAAGCAAGCAAGCAAGCAAGCAAGCAAGCAAGCAACCTAAACCAACCCTAAACCGCCTAAGCCAACCATAATGCAAGCCTAACCCCAGCCTCCTAAACCAACCCTAAACCCACCATAAACCAGCCCTAAAAACAACCCTGAACCAACCACAAACCGACCCTAAATCAGGCCTACTCCAACTCCAAAGCAGCCCTCTAAAACAACCTTAAACCAGCCCGAAGCCGACCCTAAACCAGCCCTAAACCAATGCCAAACCAGCCCTAGACCCCAAAGCAGCCCTGAACCAATTCCACACCAACCCTAAACCGATCCTAAAACAACCCCAAGCCCACCGTAAACCAACCCCAAACCCAACCCCAACCCAGCCCTAAAACCCCAAACCACCCTAAAGCAACCCTAGACCAAACCTACTTCCACCCCAAACCAACCCTGAGCCAAGCATCACTAGCCTGGTGTTGAAGGCAGGCGAGATGCACGCGAGCAAGGGTCAAAAAACCCGTGGTCATCTACTGAAACACAATGACATTGGATACGCTCCACCAACGGGAGTTGTGAAATCTCGCCAAAGTCCAGCGCCAGTTGGGGTTGAAAGAGCCCAGGATCAGATCTATCGTGACCTGGAGCGGTATGCCAACCTCGACGTGCAGAGGCTAGCTCCTTATCGGGTTTGTCAGTCTCAAACTTGCGAACCTCACAACTGGTTGGTTTCCTTTCGGTTCACCTTGAAACCCACCCCAAAACAGGACGCACATGCCCAAGGGGCGCCTCGTCCTGAAGCCTTGTTTGACCCTCTCTCCGGGTGTTCTCCTTGAGTTTCCGGATTTCCACATCCTAAGGCTCTGAGGTAAGTTGCCATGTCCCAAAGCTTTCTCTAGGGCAAATCACCGAAAGTGGTTGCCTTACGGAATGCCGATGGGCTGCTGCTGCTTTGTGCTTCCTTCTACCAGTGCATTCATTCTGCAAGGCACATACTGTCTAGTGTCAAAGAAACCTTCCTCCGGATAGGCCGCATGATGAAAGATGCTCAACAATACACAATTTTTGGTAGGATGAACAAATCCATGTTTGCTTGCGTGCTGAAGCACTGGTAAACTCAAGGATAAGTCAGGGGTCAATACGCGCCCGAAGTGCCACATTTCTGCTTTGCTGGGATTCTGCTGGAGTCAGAAGCAATATAGCCAGAAAGAGAGGCAACAAAAAGAGGGAAGAGAGAGAGAGAGAGAGGGGCAGAATTATAAAGAGGCAGAGTCCAACATTGCGTGCTAACACCATGCAGGACGCTTCAGATGCCAAATGACCGTCTTTGAATCTTACATGGGCTCATGGGCAGAGCCGAAAAGGAGGCAGGGCCTATTGTCCGGATCTACGCTGGACTCTCCTGCAAACATGTTTCATGTTGTTGATGTTCAAAGTACCCAGCGGTGGTTGAAAAGCCCTAGGTTTAAGTCCAGCTTCGGGTTTGCTCAAATGGATTCTCTCCATACCATCCGAAATGGGGGATACTTACCAAATTCCCAAGTAGGTTTGTCTGAGGGTTCCTGGTTTTCGAGGGGCTTTAACGCAAAACCAGAAGAGAAAAGCCACAGTTCTGGCGGGGTCCCCCAAAGAAGACACGCCCATGTAGCTGATGCCTCGCATTTCTCGCGACAGGCTGGCGATGTACGATGGTTTCTGCTTGCGGCGCCAGAAGGCGTGCATTCGGCTCCGGATCCAGCAGGGCAGTGCCTACGTGTTGGACATGTTCCCAGGGCCTCCGGGCAGAAGTCGTCCTTTGTGTGTTTTGAGGGTCGCCTTTTTGGGGTGGTTTTAGGAAGCAAACAGAACGTACCCACGTCGTTTTGGCTGCCAGGGTTGGTTTGCTTGATTCTTGGTTCCTGCGTCAAAAGCTTTCAGGTTCCACTTGGCCAGAAGGAAGTTGCCTGCTTCCTTTTTGAACAGAGGGTGGGCGCCTTCAAAATACAAACTACACTTTGATGGACCCTGAAAATTTATTGGTTTCCTTTTGTCACTGATGTGGGTGCGGGTCTTGAGGCTCTTTTGGGACCTTTAAGAAGCAACAAAGACTTCTGCTTAACGGTGTTCCTTTCCACCCTGAACAGAGTACCCTCAACAGGAAACCTTAGCTTTCTCAGGAGATGTCACTGTTTAAGACAACCCCTGCTGAGGGAGAAGCAAAGCGACAAACATCGGCTGGGTCAACGTTCCAGGCCATACATCTTTGCCCTTGACTGTCATGATGAGCAAAGTATTTTTTTTAATACAAGGCTATGATTTCAATCTTATGTTAAGTGTTTAATCCGAAGTGGGGATTCTCATCCATTTTTAGTTTTGGTGTTCAAAAGGATCCTAAGGTTCCAGAGCCGACACCGCGCCACGCTGCTGGGCATCTTCCGTGCCCTCGGGCGCCTGCCGCCGCTGCCGGACCTTGAGGCGTTGGCCACCCGGGTGTCATGGGAGCGTCTGGTGTTTGAGGACCAAAGGCCCAGAAGAGCAAAGAAAGATTTGCTGTGTGTTTGTTGTTTCCACAAAATCATTGCAAACAGAGCCCGTAACTGGCATGTGCGCTTCCAAAAAGAAAGTCAGAGAAGGCTGGGTGGCAAATTGTTATTTGGCAACACCTGGCTGGGGGGGGGTCGCAGACTTGGCAGGTAATTTTGGGGGACGGTGCCGCTGATATTATGTTTCAGGAGGAAACAAGTGCAGGGAGCCCATGTTGTCTTTTTCCATTGGTTCAAAAGCTCGAGGTCGCCCAAAAGAACCCTTTCAGATTGGCCTATGCTGGCCTCAAAGACATGTTGCGCATGAATGACACCCCAGGCATCAATCAAGGGGATCAACAACAAAGGCCATGAGTCAGTCAGCTTTTAGTAGCCATTGTCTCCTAGAACTTGGAACGTGAATGTGATGGATCTTCAGAGATGAAGACCATCAGGCTTTTGAGAATTAGACCAAGACTCCCTTGATCGACAGCCAATGAGTTAGCACCCTTGAGCGGGGAGGGTTGTCAGCTCAGGTCTTTGCAAAGAATTTGAAGCCCCAAACATGAGTTTTTTTCAGAATTCGGGTTTCCTTCAGAAAGTCAACCCAAAGAGGTCCCCAAGACTTGGCAGGACACTTGCCCGGCTCAGGCAGTTTGCTTTTAGTTTCTGCACGGTGTGTGTGTGTGTGTGTGTTTGTGTGCACACGGTCACACCTGTTATTAACATTATGAAAGGTTCAGACTTACGGAGCACTGATAGGAGCTCCCATCAGTTGGGATAAACATCTGGCGCGTTGTTCAAGGGAATGTTTGGGAATGTCTTGGGGGAGACCTTGATGGTATTTGAAGAACAATTGAATTCGATGTGTTATGGGGGTCTTTAGTGCGCAAGATTTGTGATTGTCCGCGATTTGGCAGGTGACTATCGACGTGACTGATGGAGAGCTGCAGAAGATCGATTTGCCTCTGCTAGTCATCACCCACAAGAAGGAGGCCTGGACGGATGGACGCTGGGGAATACATAGCCATGTGTTTGATGTTCCCGAAAGGAAGCAACAGGGGATGAAGCAAGTTTCTTTGTTCACGACCCTTTAGTTCATACCCCTTGCTTTTCACCTCGGCCAATGTAGGCGTTTCCAGCTCAACGTGGTGGCTTAGATTGCTTCGTTGCTTGCTTTTTGGACCCACTTGCTCAGTCAGTTGGATGTCGGAGTGGCTGGATGTCTACGGGCCACCGGGCAAGGCAATTTCTGGTTTGAAAAAAGATAGCAAAAAGGCACATGGGCAGACTTATTTGATTGGGCTATGCATTCCTTTAGTATCCGGGTGGAGCTTGTCCCGTGCCGTAGAGGCTTCGTGTAGTTGGAGGAACGCGCCGTTTCAACAACATCCTCTATTGCAGGTTTGCGTACCATATGCAGTCCATAGAACAGTCGCATTTTGAAACAAATCCGCATAGGCACCCTTCCCGGTGCTTCCACTCCCGCGGAGCCATCCGCATAAGCATGCTTCCAGTGTATGGTTGGATGCACCAAAAGGTATCCCTATCCAGATGTGTCTGGACGCGAACATGATCTTCAACTGTGTGAGGCAAGTTGGTGTTGTAGCACCATTGGTATACCAGAGACAGTTACCTGCCGAAACATATTTTGTTAAGCTAGATGTATCGATGTAGTGCTTGTTTTGAAGGCACCGCTGTCTAGAAGCGTAACTTTAACCAGACAGTGCCTTTGAAGAAGGTTCGCTCATTCGAACATCTCCTTCCATTAACCATGGCCAAGTGGTTAAAGCAAATCGACTCTTTGGCGTTTTGGTTTCCTGTGCTTGGTCCGTGGTACGTTGAGGCCCCAATGTGTTAACCACTCTTTCCAGGTCCTTTGGGCACGGACGGGCCCACGGGAACCCAATTGAAACGTCGTTAACCTCTGGACGTATTCTTGGGCTAAGACTCTGGCTTGAACCTGTTTCAGGATTTGGGCGATGCGAGCTTGCATGCCTAGACGTTTGAGCGGTTCATGTGGTCATCTACGGTGAGAGGATGACCTGAGCCGCGTTTTCCGAATTGCTAAGCATCCAATGCCGTGTCCTTTTGTGAGGTTGATATCCCATTCCCGACCTCTGCCCTTGTCTTTTGCTGCTCCACCAAGAGGTCCCGGTCCGTTGAGGCCGTGGCTGGATCTGCTTGTCCTTGCAGTTTTTGTGTGGTCGCATGGCTTCAATGAGACCTTACTGAAATGGACTCATGATTCCAAAAAACCCAGAAGACCCGTGTCAATCACGTTGAATGCTTTTGTACTGCGCGTTTCCGAGCTTGTCGCATCGGGGTATGTGCACTTCACTCATGCACTGATGCGGTCTGATCTCCAGCTGCTGGCCCACGCATCCCTCAGGTGCATCCTTCATCTCGGGGATCCGAATCACTGGGCTCAGGTTCTTTCGTTTGAAGTTTAACACGTGTTTGGACTTGTTTAGATTTGATTTCTTGGTGGGGTGTTGCTTGCAGGTGACTTACAAACCCCGTTTTGTTTTGGAGGAGCCCGCAGGGATTTTGTATCCCGACTTCACCTTCTACTCCTGGCCCGAAAGCAGCTGCCCGCCCAACGAGACCAGCGCCCGGGCGAAGTTTTGTTCTGGTATTGTGCGGGGCTGGGAAGGTTATTTCTGTGTATCTCGAAGTTTGAAGTGATTTATGTTGAGGTGCGCTGAGCATGGACCTCAATCACACATGTGTTTGTCGTGTTTTGGTTTGTTTTTTTTTGGGGGGGGGGACAGAAGCTGATAGGTGCGGGGTTGTGCAGGGTTCTGTGTATATACTCAAGCATCACTTGCGTTGAAGTGGCCCGCAAGGTGATGCTTGAAAGCATAGCAAACGCATCATATAGCAACCCCTGGCTGGAGGCTGTCGAGAAGGAGGGAGGTGATGGCTTTTGTTTCCGGAAGATGCGAGCTGCCATATTGCTGTGTTTCAAAAAACTGGCTGTCCGGCAAGATAAATGTGCGAAGAAGTTATGACATCCCAAAAATCCGTTTGTCACAATGCATATTTTGCCCCTGCACCGAGATTATCATGAACCTCAACCAGACACAGAACTGAAGCAGAGGCAGTAGATGGCTTCTTGCACTCAGTGCGGCCACTCTTGCACAGAGGGTAGCAGCTGAGGCCACGCCTACAGCCACCTCTTCCAGCGCTTTCAAGCGTGGAACCACCGGTCGGCCCCGCACCGCTGGCATGGCTTGTTGCGCATTCAGCTGGAAAAGAGCAAGGGCTGGCCACTAGCAGCTGGTAACTATGGAACCGCTACAAGGGAGGTTGTCCCTTCGAATTCCTTTGACGAGCACCCCAAACGGAAAATCCTTAAGGACTCACACAGAATGGCTTGCTTGTCCTTCAGCATGGCAGCGTTCGGAGTCAAGGCCGCCCCAAACCTTCATTTGAGCTCGCAAATTCCCTGTGTGTGTGTGTGTGAAAATTGGGGGGGGGCCCCCCAAAAAGGGTGGATGTTTTGCTGGTTTTCCTTGAAACCAAGGTGCAAAGGGTGGCCTCAGCAAAGACGCTCAATCTGCCATACAAGATGGCAATCACTGCTCAGGACAATTCGATTTTGGTCCAATGGTGTTCCGCACAGTCTTTGCGTCAATAAGTATAAAGTACAGGAAGTTTCGAAGGCTACCGCTGAGAGAGTTCCCCGGCTTTCAGTCAGAATTGGGCATTTCAGTTTGTCAGTGTACCTTTTGCAGGAAAACCCAAGAATGGCCAGGCCCCAGTTTGGGACCAGTGCTCGTGAAAGGAGACCAAAGGCAAACCAGGCCAGGCCCTTTGTTTTGGGGGGGCTTCATGTGTCTCATGGGGGTTTCCCGTGAGCAACGCAGGTGGCTGAACCGGAGCGACTCGCTGTTCTGGCGCGGCGCGCCGGTGGATGACCAGGGCGCCCGTGGCAAAGCGCTGAAGCACCTGAATCAGGTGGAGAACGCAGATGCTGCTGGGCGGCGTTTGCCCCAAGCTCCCGGGGTCCAGACCTCCAGACCTCCAGAGACCTCCAGGGGTCCAATAAGATCAACCAACAAAAAGGGTGCCTGTTGTTTCTTTTCCAGGGTTAGGAGCAGGCTTGTGGACAGTTCCAACCCTTTGTTGGCAGGAAGCTTTGATTCACTTTGCTCCAGGTTTGATTGCAGTGTCGTCCCAAGCGGTCACCCCTTTGGCTTTTTTCGACTGGGTGCGCAAACTGGTAGGTGCGGGTTGCAAGCCAAAGTAATTACAAGACAACGGCATGCACACTTCTTGCGGAATTGCAGCTCGGGTGCGTTTACCGCCCAAAGATGCTGACAATCCCGTGCTTCATATGGCTGGCCAATAAGCCTAGGTGGGCTTTTGCGCCCCTATCAACGATACCGAGCTGACATGTCGCGATAGAACCCCCGCAAACGCTTGACTCCGACGATGATCAAAGATCACTGGATGTCACTGAAATGACCACTACAGTTTGGCGGCTTTGGAGCTTCGAACAATGCATCGGCAGCATTCCAAACACAGGAACCATGTAAGCGACAATGAAGGCTGATGATCATCCACTGTAGACAATAAACGACATGGGCTGCACTGACCAAATGTCCAATAGGACATGGGGTTACTGACGAAACTTCCCCAATGTCTGTCGGGGGGCATGATTGATATTGGGCACATCCCAGGATGGGGTCACCTCCCATTCCACTGGCAAAGTGCTAAGCAGGATTCCAAAAGAAAGCGTACAGCAAAGCGTCAAGCGGGTGGGTCTTATTTGAGGATACCTCTGCTTTCTGGTTACTTCATGGAAACCATCAAGCAAGCCATTTGGGGGTCTCCTAAAGAAAGACACCTCTAGAATATGAACGAACGTGCTGGCTCGGGTTAACTTCCTGACCAAGGTTCGGTTTATGTCCTGGAAGATGGTCTCGTCCACTGGTGTGAACGAAGTGCAAGGAGTCAAGTACTTGGGAGCGAGGGCTCGTGTGTCCTTTCTGGGGCCTGAAAGCGTGCCTTGAACTTGGGAATTCCAAACCGATCGGAAAATTGAACTTTAATTCGGAGGGCTGTTGGCTAGTCAGTTTTCAACCTCTGTCGCCTCATTCAATTCGATCCATGTACCTGTTGGGAAATGAGTCCAAAATGTTGGGGGGCGATCATGATAGTGTCCTGTCCAGGAAGGTGAGGACTGCGCAAGATTCCTGAAATGATTTGAGCACAGCGGATGAAGTTCACTTGTTGTTTCCAGTATTCGATTTGAGCATTTACTTTACAGCCTCCGGCTCAGTCCGCCGACATTGTCCTCTCCCTTTTTTCCTTCTGCCTCTCTCCCTTGTCTCCCTTGTGTGTTCTGTCGTCCTCTCTCCCTCCCTCTGCTCCCCATCCTCCCCATCCCCCCAAGCCTCTCTATGCCCAATCTCCCTCTCTGGTATGTATGTATGCATATATATATATGTGTGTATGTCTGTCTGTCTGTCTGTCTGTCTGTCTGTCTGTCTGTCTGTCTGTCTGTCTGTCTGTCCGTCTGTCTGTCTGTCTGTCTGTCTGTATGTATGTATGTATGTATGTATGTATGTGTGTATGTGTGTATGTGTGTATGTATGTAATGTATGTATGTATGTATGTATGTATGTATGTATGTATGTAATGTAATGTAACGTAACATAACGTAACGTACCGTATGTATGTATGTATGTATGTATGTATGTATGTATGTATGTATGTATGTATGTATGTATGTATGTATGTAATGTATGTATGTATGTATGTATGTATGTAATGTATGTATGTATGTATGTATGTATGTATGTATGTATGTATGTATGTATGTATGTATGTATGTATATGTATGTATGTAATGTATGTAATGTATGTATGTATGTATGTATGTATGTATGTATGTATGTATGTATGTATGTATGTATGTATGTATGTATGTAATGTATGTATGTATGTATGTATATGTATGTATGTAATGTATGTATGTATGTATGTATGTAATGTATGTATGTATGTATGTATGTATGTATGTATGTATGTATGTATGTATGTATGTATGTATGTATGTATGTATGTATGTATGTATGTATGTATGTATGTATGTATGTATGTATGTATGTATGTATGTATGTATATGTATGTATGTATGTATGTATGTATGTATGTATGTATGTATGTATGTATGTATGTATGTATGTATGTATGTATGTATGTATGTATGTATGTATGTATGTATGTATGTATGTATGTATGTATGTATGTATGTATGTATGTATGTATGTATGTATGTATGTATGTATGTATGTATGTATGTATGTATGTATGTATGTATGTATGTATGTATGTATGTATGTATGTATGTATGTATGTATGTATGTATGTATGTATGTATGTATGTATGTATGTATGTATGTATGTATGTATGTATGTATGTATGTATGTATGTATGTATGTATGTATGTATGTATGTATGTATGTATGTATGTATGTATGTATGTATGTATGTATGTATGTATGTATGTATGTATGTATGTATGTATGTATGTATGTATGTATGTATGTATGTATGTATGTATGTATGTATGTATGTATGTATGTATGTATGTATGTATGTATGTATGTATGTATGTATGTATGTATGTATGTATGTATGTATGTATGTATGTATGTATGTATGTATGTATGTATGTATGTATGTATGTATGTATGTATGTATGTATGTATGTATGTATGTATGTATGTATGTATGTATGTATGTATGTATGTATGTATGTATGTATGTATGTATGTATGTATGTATGTATGTATGTATGTATGTATGTATGTATGTATGTATGTATGTATGTATGTATGTATGTATGTATGTATGTATGTATGTATGTATGTATGTAATGTATGTATGTATGTATGTATGTATGTAATGTATGTAATGTAATGTATGTAATGTATGTAATGTAATGTAATGTAATGTAATGTAATGTAATGTAATGTAATGTAATGTAATGTAATGTAATGTAATGTAATGTAATGTAATGTAATGTAATGTAATGTAATGTAATGTAATGTAATGTAATGTAATGTAATGTAATGTAATGTAATGTAATGTAATGTAATGTAATGTAATGTAATGTAATGTAATGTAATGTAATGTAATGTAATGTAATGTAATGTAATGTAATGTAATGTAATGTAATGTAATGTAATGTAATGTATGTATGTATGTATGTATGTATGTATGTATGTATGTATGTATGTATGTATGTATGTATGTATGTATGTATGTATGTATGTATGTATGTATGTATGTATGTATGTATGTATGTATGTATGTATGTATGTATGTATGTATGTATGTATGTATGTATGTATGTATGTATGTATGTATGTATGTATGTATGTATGTATGTATGTATGTATGTATGTATGTATGTATGTATGTATGTATGTATGTATGTATGTATGTAATGTATGTAATGTATGTAATGTATGTATGTATGTATGTATGTATGTATGTATGTATGTATGTATGTATGTATGTATGTATGTATGTATGTATGTATGTATGTATGTATGTATGTATGTATGTATGTATGTATGTATGTATGTATGTATGTATGTATGTATGTATGTATGTATGTATGTATGTATGTATGTATGTATGTATGTATGTATGTATGTATGTATGTATGTATGTATGTATGTATGTATGTATGTATGTATGTATGTATGTATGTATGTATGTATGTATGTATGTATGTATGTATGTATGTATGTATGTATGTATGTATGTATGTATGTATGTATGTATGTATGTATGTATGTATGTATGTATGTATGTATGTATGTATGTATGTATGTATGTATGTATGTATGTATGTATGTATGTATGTATGTATGTATGTATGTATGTATGTATGTATGTATGTATGTATGTATGTATGTATGTATGTATGTATGTATGTATGTATGTATGTATGTATGTATGTATGTATGTATGTATGTATGTATGTATGTATGTATGTATGTATGTATGTATGTATGTATGTATGTATGTATGTATGTATGTATGTATGTATGTATGTATGTATGTATGTATGTATGTATGTATGTATGTATGTATGTATGTATGTATGTATGTATGTATGTATGTATGTATGTATGTATGTATGTATGTATGTATGTATGTATGTATGTATGTATGTATGTATGTATGTATGTATGTAATGTATGTATGTATGTATGTATGTATGTATGTATGTATGTATGTATGTATGTATGTATGTATGTATGTATGTATGTATGTATGTATGTATGTATGTATGTATGTATGTATGTATGTATGTATGTATGTATGTATGTATGTATGTATGTATGTATGTATGTATGTATGTATGTATGTATGTATGTATGTATGTATGTATGTATGTATGTATGTATGTATGTATGTATGTATGTATGTATGTATGTATGTATGTATGTATGTATGTATGTATGTATGTATGTATGTATGTATGTATGTATGTATGTATGTATGTAATGTATGTAAGGAATGTAATGAATGTAATGTATGAAATGAATGCAATGGATGAATGTATGAAAGACGTCCAAAAACATGGAGTTTGTCCAGATTTTTGGCAAAAGGATGTAGGAAGCCCAAGCCAGCAAAAAAGCCGGCAGGGGGAATCGAGCCTGGGACCCCTGTTTTGCGACACCGGCTCCCCGAAGACTACGTTTAGTGGAACGTCATCAAATTGCCGCGCGGTACGCGGGGGAGGGGGGGGGGGGGGCGACCGAAAAACCATGCGTATTTGACGTGTCCCGGGGGGGGTTATCCTCTATCCTCTCTTAGGTATCCAATAGTCCTCTCTTAGGTATCCGACACGCCGAGCAATGTCGGCGGACTTCCTGAGTTGTCCATGAGGATCAGTTTGCAAAGCAACAATTCTTGGCAACCAGCTTAGTCATGTAGGGGCATGACAAGGCATTCTGACACTGCTCATGTGCTTCGAGTTGGGGTGACCAGGGATGATCATGGACCCAGGATACTTCCTTGAAGCGTGACACGGATTCCTATTCAGGGAGCCATGACCCCCCGCAGAAGGATGTGTTTCACGGGCATGGCGCGCGAGGATGTGTCGGGCTCCTGGAGCAGTGCAAGCACAGATATTTGGCCTTTCTGGCTGGGACCACCTATTCCTCTCGGACTCTATGCCAAGAGTTGGCATGTTGCAGATGTCGCAAATTAGCAAACACGCACCCCTTGTGTCATTGCCAGCCGTAGTTACCCTGTTCACCTGTTGGCTCTTTGGTTCTCCCTCCTTTTCGCCTGTGCAGGGGGTGCAAGTTTGGCCCAGGTGTGAGGATGTTTCAAGGAAGCAGATGGAGTTGGACATTGCTGGATGCAAAGGGCCCAAAAGACAGGAGAGATTCGTTTCTCAGGTTCCATGTACAATGAGTGGACATTTTTTGTGTCCCCTTGGGCGTCCTTGCGGATTAACCCGCAAAAATGTTGGCTTTTTGCAGGGGGCCGCATCAGGTTCCGGTTCTGTGGGAGCAGCGCCGGATGTCATGGTGGCCGGGATCGATGGCCATACAATCACCAAGAGGGTTGAAAGGGACACGAAGGGGAAACCCATCATTTTTGGGCCCCTCTACTTTGTCACTGACACATGTTTGCGCAACAAAGACAAGGATGCTCGGCCTTAGCACGTGCATTTGAGCGTTTCTCAATTAAGCCTACAGCCTGTGTTGCTTGAATCCGTGGCTGTCGATAGCGATCCAACCACGAAAAAGGTGCTTGCTTTGTTCTGCGTCCGGCAAATCCCAGGATCAAGTACCAACTGCTTTGCGGCTCCTTGGTCCTTGCCCACGAGCCTCGACTCTTGGCATTCGGTTGCTTGTGCATCTGGGCAAGCCAGCAACATTTCCCTCCTTGTGGAAGTTGCTGACTACCGGGCCAATCATTTTGAGGGTTTTAACCCCAGTCGCTAATGGAACCCCAGGTTATATAATAAACCCATGATTAATTAAGATGAGGGTGTGCGCTTTTGGTGGGGAGTCAGACCACTTTTGGAGGGCCCCTAGCCCTGTGGCCACATTGGTACCCTTCCATTCTCAAGCTCCGAGTGCGCAGACATGTCAGTTGCCGGCGTGTGATCCTGCATTCTATGGTCCATTTGGGACATGCGAGACTCTCTTAGTTTCCCACAACTGGTGGACTCTAATTGCAAGCAAGGGCAAGGGACTGGGACTAGGTGACTGGGCCAGAGCTACAGCCATAGTCCAAGGGCAAGGGGCTGGGGGAGGGTAGGGGCTGCGCAAGGCAGTGGGAGAGCCACAGCTGTAGTCCAAAGGCAAGAGGCTGGCGTGGCCACATTCATAGCGCAAGGGCAAAAGACTAATGGCTAATCAGAGGATGAAGAAGTCGAGGAGGAACTGGCTGACACAAGGCCTGAGGGCTGGGTAGGGAAAGCCCCCTGACAGGCTGAAAAGACAGCCAGGGTATCAACGCGCTGCGCAGCCGTCAGAGCTAAAGCCGCAGGCAAGCAATTTCCTGACGCCTTGCTTTGGCGCTCCTTGATGCGATTGCCGCTGTTTGCGCCGAGTCGCTTTCAGGATTCATCGAATGGTGGAGCCACCTGCTGCTGCCTGGGGTGCACTATGCCCCCGTGTCAGAAGACTGGAGCGACGGCCGGCTCGCGCAAAAAGGGAGAAGCAAGAGGGAAGCTAATCTCCAGCCATGAGCACGCTCACACTTGGGCAGGTGTGCCAACCAAGAAACTCTTTGCGAGTGTGAGGTTTTCATAGGCTTTCCCGCGGCCCTTGCATAGCACCCCAACAACTAACTAACTACAATTGAATTTTATTGGATGTGTTTCCGGCGCCGGCCTCTTGTCCAGCTACAGCAAACGTCATTGTTCTGCAAACTGGTCCACAGCGCCGCGCCACTGGCGTTTGCTGGCTCCGTGTCCATACTTTGTGTTCGGCTCCGGCCGCCTTATGCGTTTAAGGTAGGCAAAATCACTTCCATTAATTTTGTTGAAGCCTTGCTTGCCGGCGGCCCAGAGATTCTCTCGAAATCTACGCGCGCCCCATGCACAAACTGCAATGCGCATGTTTTGCGGCGTTTGGGGGGCTTGGAAGTCGTGAGGTGCAACCTCTGTTTGGCCCATGGCGGTAGAGCCAAGCATGGGACACGGATGCGTATGGGTCGATCTGGAAGGCAGTATGGGGTGTCGATTTCTTTCGGGGTACATTTTTTCGAGTAGTTTTGAAGGCGACATGAAACGAAGCCAGTAGTTTGGGGGTTCCCCTACTCGGTCTTTGATTGACCCAACAGTCGCTCACAATCTCCGTGGGTGCCTTCCCTGATGGCTTGATTGGAATCAGCCCTCAAATGCACATTTGGAAGCGGTTGTTCGCTGTTTGTTTACTTTACACTTGAAGGCCCCCTTTGGTAATCTTGCAGTACTACTCTTACATAGCCTTGTGGTATTTTGCGCAGGATTCACAACAGCGATCGTATGCAAAGAAGTCTTACAGAAGTCCATAAGCTTCGCAGTTCCCACGCCAGTGGAGAGCATCAAGTTCTGCGAGAACCATGCAACATCCAGATTGATGAATCATAGCTATATATACACGAACGATTTACCGTAGAAACCAAAAAGAAGCCTTCTGGGTGCCTCAGTTTGACAAGCCTAGGGGACCCCTGAAAATTCTGATTTGCCGGGTTTTCACCAACATCGGGTACCCTCCAAAAACGCGGCCGACCGTCTCCGTGGGGTTTCTTCAGGAGCACCGTGGCGCCGCTCATGGCGGCCCTGCGCTCCCAGCCGCGCTTGGCGCGGCAGCTGGCGCGCCAGGGCCAGCGCCTGGCGCGCCACGCGCTGAGCGTCCAGGCGGTGGACTGCCGCCCGGCGTCCGGGTCAACGGTTGAGATCCGCCATCTTTACATGGTTGCCCCTGCGATTGAAAAGAAGCAAATAAAGTCCTTGGTGGAGTCCGGGTTAGACGTTGACCAAATTGTTCAGCGGGCCTTTGTTTCCCTTTTTGTTTGGTGGCTTCCCCACTAAAACTGGTCAACCTCAAACTGGGCTCCCATTCTCTGCCATGACTGAACAGCTACAACCCAAAAACGTGGAAATCTCCGGCAGATGAACATCGGAACTTAAGATTCGGGGACCTTGTCGGGTTCATTCTAATTTGCAGGGTGGCTGGAGGCCTGGTCATTCTTCCAGGTCATTCTTCCAGGAAACCACCCTTCCTGTGGGAAAGCGGGTAACCGAATCCTCTCAGTATCACAGAAAAGTGTCGTTTAACTGAGTGCTAAATTGGTTGCCTGGAGAAAGTAGCAAATTCGCACTGTATGGACGGAAAGTGGTCCCAATGTTCGATTCTGAAGAAGTCCGAGTTCACAGGAGTTGCCTTGAGGTGAACCACCGGAGGACCAACCAACCAAACGAAGGCAAATGGGAAATGGTGTTCAAACCCTTCCCATTTGGATGACTTTCTATATTAATGTCAGACATAGGACCCAGGTATGAAACAGCGTGGTCCTTTAAGAGCCATGACGCCGAGGCTACTGGTGGAAGCTGCTTGCCCTGAGCGCCCACGTGCTGCCCCAGCCGACTGACGCGCTGCCGGTCACCAGCCGCCCCCTGGAGGATGTGCTGCTGCTGCCGGAGGATGCGGTGCTCTCATCCGAGCCCCTCGGAGGAAGGGACCAAAAAAACGAGCAAGGGGATGACCCAGGAAGATGACCATTTGCCCACCCCACCAGCCTGTTTTTTGCACAACGTTGGACCCTCCTTTATAGGAGTTTCTTTTGAACTGATGTCGTATTTTAAGGTTCAATATGGAACAGAAGCAACCGTACTGTTAGCAAATGCTCTTTAAGTTTTGCACGACCGAACGGTATCAAAGGAGAACCAGTTTCCATGGGCGCCACCCCCTGTCTTATCGCTTGATGTGGTGGGTGTTGGATGAACATCAAACAGCGGTTGTGTTCTTCCGGGGAAACCACTAACCCCGGACGGTGAATATGTCTTTGGTTTAGCATCGCCGGACTTGGTTTGTTTTGGCTTGTGAGGGCAACATGGGCAATCAGGACCTTGCAACAGATATATGCCGCAATGCCATGAGCGGCCTAGTTCGTGTTCTTCCTTGAGTGGTGTGCTTGCCGCATTGAGGGAGTTGTCGTTTTCGATGACAGCTGGGCAGCTTGTCCTACATATGTTCTGTTTCACTTGGTCAGCTTCTAAGCACTCAAGGTTGTTTTGCCTTTTTTGTTGGGGGTGCACCCTTGAACCCTAGCTGCTTCCAGGAATGCCCACTTGCTGGTTTAAATGTCCAGCAGGACTTATTCCCCAATATGTCCTTCAACAACTGGAAGATCCATTGAGCGTCATAGATTCTGGCAGAGCGACTGCAGCGAATCGGCAGGCATGGTCCTTCCGGCGGAGTGCCCATGCACATGCCGCCGAAGAAGGAAACGCAGGCGCTATCAGTTTGCGTGGCTGTTCCTGGGTTTCTCACTTGCCATTTTGGGTCCCAACTTGACAATTCAATCAGTCCCTGTATGTTTTGAAAAGGTTTCCCCTGGAAATGCAGAGACTTGTGATGAGGGACCAAGCTCAGACAGGTTTTTGGAAGAGATGAACTGTGCTTTCACAGACGTTGGGCACTTGCTTTTGAGCTCTCGCTTGCGAAACATGCTTTCAAGACACGTGCGGTTGGAACCAGATGCAGCTCAGCCGTTCCCAATGGACTGATGGCAAACCTAGTTATGTCGGCTGCTATCCCGACAGATTTGTCGACGCTTTGTTCAGGACCCTCGCTGCTTCGCATCAAGCATCCGCAGGCCAGGCGTTTTTTTGTGGCAAAACGAGGGTGTGCGATTGTTGCTGTCACCAGCTGAGTAAGCTCCACCAACGAGCACCCAGCCAAATCATACATGGGCCTGAGCTCACTGGTATACGTGATCATGACTCGTGCAGTTGGATGTGTGCTTCCATGTAGATTAATTATTTCCACTAATTTCGATGGGTAGCCAAGGAAAACCACCAGTTGAAAAGTAGAAACGTGAATATGGAAACAATAAAACTGCTTCTATAACAGGGAGTTGGGATCCCCTGGAAAAGGGCTAATGCCCACAGCTTGGGGCGCTAGAGAGCGATCGGCATCGCATGGCTCGCTCAGTTGGGAAACTTGCTGCGACACCGCCTTCGGCCCAGCTGGAAACCAGGACACGGCGGCTTCAGCCTGGGGTGCCTGGGGTCATCCGGATGAAGCGCCAGATAGACATGGCCAAATGATGACGGGGCGGCATAACAGGCAACATCAGGTTAGACCAGCTACTTTTATATGAGGCTCCAGCGCCACTTTGCTTTCCCTTGCCACAGGCACCAGTTTTGTGGGCGCTGATTGAGCGGCCAACGCTGCTAACCGGCAACACCCATGAGGCTCGTCCTATAGAAGCTACAGTATGCCATAAGCCACCACATTTCATATTGTTGGAACATAGTGAATGAGTTGATATGAACGAAGTACCAGATTACATACGTGTTCCAGTGCAGTGGCCTACGGCGCAGGTGAACCAAGTCATTCGCTGGCAACTGCTGGCGTGTGTACCGCATATGGCTTCGGCTATCTCAGCAAGCTCCGGGCTTTGGCAGCCCTGGGGGTCAAATTGAGCCAGCCCACCATGGAACCAATCCAGGGCCAAAGTTTGAGCAACCAACAAGTCCCTTGAGCATGACCCGTGCGAACCTGGATTCGAATGCCTTTACTTCCATGACACAGAAGGTGTTTCTTGTAGGATCTTGTAGGGTGTGTTTCCTGTATCGCTTTGTGAGCTCATGCACCCTGTGATATTCGAGAGCCTCACCGAGATATGAACGCTGAAGGAGTTGGTTCTGCCCAACTCCCAGGGCCTGCAACTTGTTTGGTCCGGCCTTTTTCCCGAGGACTGCTGGGTGCAGTTGGCGCTGGAGTTGGGTGCCAAGCAGGCGAAATTTGAGACAGCTGAAGCGGGCGTGGGTCCTTGTGGATTCTTTTTGGACCAGACCAAAGGGTTCAACCAATTTTCGGAAGCAGATGGATTCGGAATGGGGCTACAGATACCCGGCTGCAGCCTTTTTGAGTGGCTTTGCCTTCAACATCAACTATTTGGGGCTGGCATTCGAGTTATGCAATTACGATGGGAAGCGGCCAGTGTCTCGCGCAAAGTTTGTTTCAACGGGAATTGTTTGGTTTTGCCTGAGCTTCTCCCTGAAAATCATCCATCTCTTCCCGATGAAGCCCCAAGCTTTGTCCGTTCCCTTTAGATTCATCCCAAAAGGATCTTCGGTTTTCTTAGCCTTGAAGAATCATCCCCCCCCCCCGCCTATCCGTACTTCCCTCTTTCTCACCCTCTGGGTCCATGTCTGTTCAATGGGGTTTCGAGGTGGACCTTGATGCCTTCTTTGTGCGCTGCTGCCATGCGGGGCCTGGCCCGGAGACAAAAATGACGCGAGCGCGGGGTGCACAGCAGTTCTGATTTGGCAGGGGTACACGTGAGTTCGTGTTTTTTAGGGGATAAACGAAAACGGTGGCCTTCAACACAACAAGAAGAGGGGTACCCTCAAAAACGACACTTATTTGGTTTGTCGCTTAATGGGTCCCCCAAAATGCATGGGTTCCCTTTGGCTTCCCAACCAACCCCCAACATGGTACCCTCAAAAAAGACACGAATTTGCATTGTTTGTTTCTCGGGCGGTTTCAACATGAGCCACTGACAGGGTTGGGATCGGGGGCAGCATAGTGTTTCTTTGCTTGGTGCTTAAAAAAATGCTTGGTAGTATGAACATATATCATCAGTGAGTTGAAGGACCACAACTAGTGCGTTGGCCTTTGTTTCGAGGACTACAGGGGATGGAGTACGTTCGCTGCAGTGTCTTTTCAGAATTACTATTTGCACCCAATGGAGTTTGGCTATGTAGGATTTTTTAATGGCTGGCACCTCATGATGTCCACCAAAGGTGCCTCATTCAAATTCACGCCATTTATGGACTCCTAAAAAGGCAGGCCGATGCTTGACACCCTATTTGGCATCCCTTCATTAACTTGTTTCTTGGGTTTTGATTGTTTTCTTCGTGATCTACATTGGAAGCAGCATGGTTTTCTCTCGGAGTCCCATGTCTCAACTTGATGGGTGAGAGGACAATCGAAACCGTCAACCGACGATTCGACGCAGCCTCTGAACCCTCCGGGTTTCATTCGGCAAGTGAAGCAGTCTGGGGGTTCGCTTTGACCCCGACTTTGGCAAGTGCGAACTCGAGACATGCCAGCGCCCGACTGTGGCACGGATGTTTCTGGCATATGCATATGCATTTTGAGGGTACCTTTTCGAAGCATGACCAAAAGGCACCATTTTGGTCCACGGATTCCGGTCGGTGAACCAGAGTAATTAGTCTTGACAAAGGTTGAAGCCCTCTTTTTGGACGGGATTAAGCGGAAAGGAAACAGAAAACTACCCGCCTGGTTGGCAAACCTTAATTCATGCAGATCCTCTTTTTGCCAATTTGCAAGGCAGAGCCAACTTTGCCGCAGATCTCCGCAGTCCTCTTGGATGAGCCCGGGGTCCCGGTGGACCTCGACCCGGAGGGTGCCACCTCGAAGCTTGGGTTAATGTTCTAACTATTAGTGTGTTAAACAACATGCTGGCTAGTTTGTTTTCCTAGCAAGATATATCCTATTTGATGAAATAGGATGTTGCTATCGAATAGCCTTAAAATGCGTTGTCTAGCTGACAAAGTTGCGCTTACAAGCATATGTGATTTCTTAAACTAATCTCTGTGTTGTTGCAGGAACGTGGATTCAGGGCAAGAGGGAATTGGCGAGGGAGTGTGTTATGGAAGGGTTCCATATTAATTTTCCAAGGTTGGTATGGCTTTTTTCTTGAAGGGTTTAGGGGTTTGATGCTTAGTCTCACGCGCTCTCTAACTAACAGGCGCAGATTTGCCGCACCGCAGATCGAGTTTAGGCAGCTGGCGTCGGCGTTTCTGTTTAGGAAGCAGCCTTGCAAGTAACAGCAGCTGACAAGAGACAAGTCGAACGCAGTCTTTCTAAATCTCAAGCGCCATCTGAGTAGCACAGGCAGAGCGGTGTGCATTCTTGAACGCATTAACCCGGGAGAGAGGGTCTCCATTTGGCTGGGTGGCCGAAGACGAAATTGCGAACACGACGAAGTTTAAAATGCGTTGACCGTTTACATGTAGCGCGAACCCAAAAATGGCTGCGAAGACGAACGTTGACGCTGAACTGAAAGCCGAAATCAGCGAAGACGATATTGCGAGGCGAAGCCAAAGCTGCCCGCAAAACGACATTCGCAGCCGAAATTGGCGCATACGATGCAGAAACCATTGGCGAAGACAGTGTATTTTGGGAAGCTGAAGTTGCTGCGAAGAGGACATTCGAACCAAAATTTGCGAAGACGATGTTAGGAGCATATCCGAGAATGCCCGCAAAGACGAAGCTCGAATCCGACATTCGTGAAGAGGATAATACTCTGGGGCGAAGCTGAACATGTGCGCGAAGAGGCAGTTAGAAGCCGTCAAAGGACAAAAGCTCTGGGGGCTTTCGGCGGGCTGAGCTTGAAGAACCCGGGTTTTTGGTCACTTTGCTTTCGGCAAAACACGTCAAGCCGACTTTAAGAGTCAAGTCACAGGCGCGAATTTCAGCTTCGACCCTTTCGTATTTCCTTTGATCCACCACTTTGAAGTTGACTATGTGGTTACGCATATGCGCAAAACAAGGTTATTTCGTTAAATAGACTATCCTGGAGATTCATTCTCCATGAATTTCCTGGTAGTTCTCGGCTTTGACTTGCTTTTCGTAAATCTCGATGTGTTTTTCGTGAAGTCGCCTAAAACTACTAAAGCTTCTATATTTTTGTGAGATTTCAGAATTGGTACGGTTTCACGTTTTCCCCGCCCAGAATTACCCGCAAAACGCCCGCAAAAAGCCGGCAAACGCCCGCAAAACCCCGCAAACGCCCGCAAATCAGAAAAAGACGTTTTTTGGGCTCGGGGGTCGCGCAAAACTCCTAGAAACCACTTAGAACGCCCAGCACGCCCAAAACTACCAGGAAACTAAAACGCCTAGGAAAAGGCCGGAGAATGAATCTCCAGGATGAACAATTATTCGATTTTATCAAACAGCCTGTGCAAAGTCTACTTGTAACTAGCCTCCCACTTCGCCCAGACTCGCAAGGAAATTTGGTTTAACAGTCCCCCACCCCACCCGATTCTAATTTGGGGGGATATGGGGCAATGTTTAAAACATTATTGGATGCGCCCATGTCCTTTACTATAGGAGGCGCGTATTCTGGGCATGCCTCATGTGCCCATTGTGGGTGGTTGAAAACATCACAATTTGGTCCAAGTTTTCCAGGGAACCCTGTATCATGTAGAGGAGCAAAGATGCTTGACCGCAAAGGCTCAGCTCGCACCTTAAAAGCACGGCGGCCTCTAAATCATTTTGTTTGGTAGTTCCCCACTAAAGATGGTCCAAGGCGAAAAGGGCTTCCTTTTTCTACCAGGGTCACTGAATCACTGAGGGACTGGCACCTAGCAAACAGCTTTTCGCTGCGAGAGCCCCCCTGCCAAGACTTGGGCTTACCAGGTCACTACTTTTAAACAAGCACTCAAAGGGACTTCGCGGAGTTGCGCGACATGCCAATATGTCTGCAATGTTGCCACCGTTGTTGGCTATGGTTTCTCAGTTTGGTTTCTCATGTTGAGGGTGTGCTAACGTGTTTAGCCGCTGACCTGCAACCACCGCAAGCACTGTGGTGCATTTCAATGGCTGCAACTGCTTGATATCACAATTGCGCAATCCTATGAAGCACAGGGGCTTTCAACGTGTTCCCAATTGTCTCACGTTTGCAGACTAAACGGAGGTTCTCCCAAGCGTGTCCCCAGTAACCATGACTTGCCCAACAGTGCAACTTTTCGTGACACTGTTCTTTGGCCTGTCATGTTTGGGGTGTTGAACCAACTCGATGAACGGGAACATGATGATGGGGTCAGGCATTCAATTCTCGACCAAACTCACGCGGCATAAGATTCAGATCTATATCTACTTGTATCTCTCCCTCTCTCTCTCTCTCTATACAGACATAAATGTATAGGTCTACGTGCGAAGCCTGCGAGGCCACCGATGTCAAGAGTTTTAATTTCAATCTTTGCGGAGTTGTACAGAAGTAGCAGACGCACTCAGCTTGTTGTCCTGGGCAGGTTTCATGAGCGGAGCCTGGGTAACGACTTGGCGCTGGCGCTTTGCCTTCACTCGCGCCAAGCCAGGCACGAGATGTTTGGTTTGTGGTGCTTGGCTGCTAGTAAACAGTCAGTCAGTCAGTCAGTCAGTCAGTCAGTCAGTCAGTCAGTCAGTCAGTCAGTCAGTCAGTCAGTCAGTCAGTCAGTCAGTCAGTCAGTCAGTCAGTCAGTCAGTCAGTCAGTCAGTCAGTCAGTCAGTCAGTCAGTCAGTCAGTAAAACCGCTGTCGGCCTCATGCTTGTGATTTGTATGTTGTAGTTGTCATTGGTGTAAATCGGAGCGTGCAGGGTGCTGCAGTGGTGAATATTTCTTGCTGGCCTTACTTGCTTGTTATTTTGCAACTGGCATTCATGTTGCTGAACATGGGTCTGCCAGGATCAGCAGCTAGCAGTTTCCGGAACCATGTGTTGTTTGTGTGATGTGTTTTTGGGTTGGCTGGCTGGCTGGCGTGCTGGCTGGCTGGCTGGCTGGCTGGTCTGTCGGTCGGTCGGTCGGACGGTCAGCCGGTCAGTTGTTGGTGTGTTTGTTGGTTCCTTCGTCCGTTTGTTTCTCTGCTTGTTTGCTTGCTTGCTTGCGTTTGTTCCCTGTCCGTTTGTATGTAGCGTGATGTCTTTATGCTACGGGTGGGTTTGTCACCTGGACGCCTTTGATTTGCTGGAAGAGTCCTTCTCCTTCGGTGTTTTGTTTGTTTCGGTGCTGAAGCCCACAAGTTTCATCAATATTTGCGCAAAAAGAAACCGCAGGGGAATTGGTAGTTCAAGTTGTCTAGACCATTTGACACCGAGTAGGACCAACACAGCCCTTGTAACTATGCCGTTTGGCCGAAGTTGAAACAGCAAAAGGGGTGTCCGCGGCCGAACTACGGTTGCTTTTGGTTTTCTTGAAGCAAACCTGGATGAGTGTTTCTCACCCTTTGGCAACAGGGTGCAGGAAGACTTGTCTTACAACAGGGGGGGCGCAAGCCAACGAATGCCATGTTCAAGGCCCGTTTCAAAGTGCTCTCTGAGTTGTTTTTTGATGCGGGAGCAGCAACAACTCCCAACCTGTGGCCACCCTTGGATGGTTTAGTGGTTCGTTTTGGAAATTCCATGGCTTGAGTTTGTTGGCTGAGTATTTGGCAACAATATTTAAAAGGACAAGTCCTGTCGGAACTGTTCGGTTCGCTTTGGGCATCCTTGCAAGCGATCCAAAGGGAGATTCGACTCACTCTAACACAGAGGCGGTATGTCTAACACAGTGATGTTGTATGATGTCCATCATTCTGCCGATCTTGTGCGGAACTCACCTAGAAGCAAAACAAACTTACCACGATGAAGATCCTTCACTTGGATATACCCTTTCGGGTCTGTTCATTGCTTCTAATTCCCTGTTTTGGAGATCACTGGTTGGGAACCATAGTTTGCCTCTCCGTGATGTCAAGTTCTGCGAGTCCTTTAGAGGATCCCTTTAGAGGACCCCTAGAGAATTTGGGTCCTTTGAGACACCAAGAAAGGGCTCCCCCAAAGGAGATTCCAATCCTTAGCGATTTTTGTTGATGGACTGCCTGGCGCTCCTGGACATACTGACTGCGCTTCGGAGCGAGCTCTTCCGCTTCCACCTTGACCTGGTGCAGTATGTGACACTTCCAGGCGCTTCTTGGCACCTCTCCGGCGAGACCTCAAGGAGCCAATCGCCGTGCCCGAAACTACGAGATCTACTCGACATTGCGGAAATGGAATCATGAGGGGACTGCCGGCAGTGATGCAGCCGTACGCAAGAGCGAACCATGAGCAGACCCCCAACTTCCAACCGGCAAAGCGGCTTTTGCACTTGTTCTACTTCGACGTGACAGGCATGTACCCGGCTTGCATGTGCAAGCCTATGCCGACGGGGTGAGAAGCTGAATGCCCTTGGGTGTATTTGGATGCAGCGGTCTGTCCTCCTTTCGCCGGTTCCTTCGGGATGACCATTGAACCCCTATTGCCCGAAATGAAATTGCTCTGGATAGGATCTTTGGGCTTCGAAGCAATCAGAGTACTGGGTTTGTTTCCAGAAGTCAACCCAAAAGCTGAGGAAGGAGAAACCTTTCGAGGGTCCCTGAGCAAATGAGCAAGCAATTGAAATTCAGACCCAACATTGAGGACTTCGCAAAGCTGTTTCCTTTTCGCTTACCTTCCCGTCTACTAAGGAACCCACCAGAAGGTCCCTTTTAGAGGAAGTTGCCTTTCAGGACCCCCAGTCAGATTCCATGGTTGGTTTCCCCCAAAAAGGCACAGCGCCTCGAGGCAGGCGGCGGGGCTTCCGGCTCTTCGGATTCTGGCCATGAGTGCCACCTTGAGTCAGCGCCTGGCGAACAGGCCGCTTGTGCGAAGCTTCGAGTCGGTGCATGCACAAAGTTGGGTCAATCCGCTTGCTAGTTGCCTCTTTGGTCGAGGACACCATGGGCTGCCTGGTTCGCATGTATGACTTGCTCGGTTTGCTTCGAAGCAAGGTTGACCTGCGGAATGAAGCTCGTGGCCCGCGCACAGTCGACGCCAGTGTAAGTGACATAGTTATGAACTTGTCCTCTTGCGAAACAGCGGAGACCCATTGATGTGCTTGTCCTGACCACCATGGACATCCCTGGAGCCGAAATCATATTCACTACAAACAGGTTGTGGATAAATGGGGCTCAGGT
Organism: Effrenium voratum; assembly: GCA_963377175.1. Taxonomy (NCBI): domain Eukaryota; class Dinophyceae; order Suessiales; family Symbiodiniaceae; genus Effrenium; species Effrenium voratum. Next base: position 867,657 of record CAUJNA010000091.1, read on the forward strand.
TGACCCTTTCTGTGAGCGGCCAACGGGATCCTTTTTTTATGTGACAAGGCAGTTATGGCTGCATGGAATATTTCACTGTATTATTCATATCGGGTAAACTGGCCATTCCACTTTGAAAAGGAACCATTTTCTACCAGAACTCAGGGGTTTACTGGAATATGGAATCAGTATGTGACCGTACACCGGGGTAACTGCAGATGGCACACTTCCCTTTCCGTGAGTAGGTAGTGGGGATGACAAAGCCAAAATGCAGGAATTGCGGCATGACTTTCACCCAACTGTATATACCAACCATTTTCCTCTGCCCTCTCTGCCAGGCTTGCCGAGCTTTTGGGGGGAGCAATCGTACGCTCGGAGGGCAGACAGCGGGGAGCCACAGACCTTTGGTTTCTATGGGGTGGGGGACGAGCTCATGACCAGGCCTGTTCAAATTACCGCAGGCCCAAACCGCACGTTTCCAAGGACCGGCCGTTGATATTTCACTGTTTGGAAGGAGCTCATGCTGCCAGTTGACTTACCAATTGAATGGTGCAATGATTGGGTAGGACATTCAGCCTAGCATGTCTTGGTATCATTGGGGCTGGGGGGGAGGGAGGGGAGGGGGGAGGGAGCCCAAATAAGCCCTTAATAGGGCCTTATTTAGGGCTTAGTTGGGCTCCCTCCCCCTCCCCTCCCTCCCCCCCAGCCCCCATGATGGTATGGGGCAATTGTGGCTGCCATGGTTTTAGTTTCCGACTGGCACCTTGAAGGCACCTTTCTTGGCAACCCTTGCGTTCGGGGAATGAGGTGCTGGAAGTGGAATGGATTTCCTGCCATTGCTTTGGCCCACCCCTAGAGTTGAACTCACGTTCTTCCAGGTCACTGCGCTTGCGAAAGGGCCAACAGCACTAGCCGTGTTGATGGCCAAGTGCGTCAGTGCAAAGTCCTACCTCCCTGCTTGGTGATTTGATCGTCACCTTCGCGCGCTGCAAACAATGTCATGTTAGTGAGCTGATGTGCCAAGAACCTGGTATTGATGTTCTGCTTGATCCGATAGCTTGATTATGAGGAAGTTGCCATATACAAGTACCCTGAGGGTGTCCTACGGGTCCAAGCACCTATGCAGGGACTTTGAGCCCTATCTGCAAAAGCCGTCAGGTTCCACGTCAAGCTGCGGCACACCAAGAAAAGTCGGCGCTTGCTGCGGGTTGCCAACGGCTTTGAGAAGAAGGTGCGAGCGTGCTCGCGAAACGCACGGGCTTGCATGTTCTGAGGGTGATTGCTTATTGTTCACCAACGTTTTGTTCAGTTATTTGAGCACAGGAGCCCTGTTGTATAAATATCATTCACCAAGGCGGATAGGGGGGTCCTTTCCCCAAGCGTGATCTGGATCCCTTCCAAAATGGTAGTGGCATTGGTTTTACAGGGAAATGGTCGTGTTGTATTTTAGTTGTATCTCCTTAGGCAAGTGGAAGCAGGTTGAATGAGTGTTCCAAAAACGCTCCGCCCGGCAATGGCCGGCGCGGGAATCCGAAGGGTTGGACGTGTGTTTGAGGTTGCGAACCGATACTACCCGCCGGCATGTAAACTGCATGTATCAGAAAGAAAGCAACAAGCTCAAGAGGTGCACCTATGTTCGGAAGTATCGGTATCGGCTTAGACCATGCTGCTGGTTGGGTGTTGTTTCTCAAAACTTGGGGGGGCCCGAGGGGTGGGAAATCTTCTAGTTTTTCGGTTTCCTTTGGGTATCCCTTAAGAACACATCCCAACAGCTGGACCCACCTTTGAGACCCCCACGGGCAGGCTGAGATGGCCCAGATTGTCACCGACGCAGCTTGCGAGGCGCGGGTTGTATTTCTGTTGGCTGGGTAGACTCCTCAATGGTTGGTTTCCCTCTGGCTTCCCCTTGGTGCACAAACGCGCTCCTTTTTCTACACAACGTGCTTCCACGAAGAGAAACCTGAGGCCCGCGGCCTGCGGGCAGCGAAAGGTAGGCGATTGGGTATTCCACTTAATTTGGAGCAAAGCCCGTGTTCTGCTTACATGCCAGGACAGGCTTTAGGACCTGTCTGTTCTGGTAAAGAGTTTCTGGCATATTGCGTGAGGCCTGCCTATTTGCAACAGGAATGACCATCTGGTGTCATTAGTTTCCATTGGTTCCCATTGGTTCCCATTGGTTCCCATTGGTTCCCATTGGTTCCCATTGGTTCCCATTGGTTCCCATTGGTTCCCATTGGTTCCCATTGGTTCCCATTGGTTCCCATTGGTTCCCATTGGTTGCGTTGCTGGGTGCTAAACACCCCGGACTTTGTTGACTTGCCGGCAAGGGCAAGGATACACCGCAAACATCGCGACCCCTAGTTGCTCTTTGTAGGTGCCAAGAGCCTTGTGCAGGCACTGCAGTGGCAGCCGCCTGATGGCCAACCGGGAGAGAGGGAGAGATGAGGGAGATGGCCCCTGATCCTAGTCCCACTTTGGTATTGGGACTGGGGGGTTTTGGTGCAAAGAGTGTTAGGACCTGAATGAAACCGGCAAGACGGGGGGGCGGGGGGAAAATCGGGTGTCGGGCCGAATTTGCTGGCCCAACCAGAGCCCTGCCCCAGAGAAACCAACAGGATATTGTTGAAACAGTGGCAGCACGTGGCAAGGGGACTGGCCCAATCCTGACCCGTTCGGGTCCTCGGAATTCGACTTTTTGGTGGGGGTGTGTTTGCACCCACTTAGAGGAAGTGTCCATGTTGTATGGCGGACCTGAAAGATGATGAGAAGCTTACTTACTGCATGAACATAATCACGATCATTTGAAGCTCATTACTTGCGTGGCAGGATCACCACGTGCACCCAAGCTGAGTTCCAAGCAGGTTGCAAGAGTGATTGATGGGTATGAATCCCCATTGTAAAGGATGCCCGCTCGAAGGGAAACAAAATTTAAGCCCCAGGTTTTTGTGGAACTCGGTTCCAATAGTTGCTGCTGGTTGATGGTACTTGCAGAATCCTCAGCAATCATTCTGCACCCACTGGATTGCACGGCAACATATCGGATGTTGCCCGGTGTATGCTTATCTTGTTTTGTGTAGAATGCTTGCTCTTGGAAAAACTGCTACGACCACCTCAATTTCAATTTTGCAAAGGCTGTTGAAGGCTTGGCCAGATGAGCCTTGCTCGAAGCAAGGCACTTGGCTCTTGCATATCTGTTCTGCGGCAGGAGATGTACTTTGCTTCCTGCCTGGCGAACCAGAGAAGTGCTGGCTCGTTTGGTGGGTGTGCCACGGAAGAGCTGTGGTGGGATGTGGAAGTCGCTCCAGTTGAGTGCGACAACTGCCTTATGCGTTTCCCATTTGCCTCGGTAAACAACAGGCCGCCGGGGGTCAACGAAACAGCACCCCCTGTTGCCAGGATTCAGCGCTGCATGCGGCAGCTGAAGGCCAGGACAGTGGGATACCTTTGGAGGAATATTTCTGATTGATTGCTTGGCACTTTGGGCTTATGTACCTGGAGTCTCCATTGCCCTAACATGCAGGCTCCCGATATTGCTGTTGTTCTTTTTTGGAATGACGGAACAGGGCATGTTTTACAGCGTTGTGTTTGTCATACGGGGTGCTCGTGGACCTTTCGCACCTGGAGGAGAGGATGGATGAGGCGTGCCACCGATCTGTGGAGTTCTTCGGGTTTCGACTTTGTTGTCTCGTGTACTTTGTGGTGTGGGGATCAGGCAGTTTAGCTTCACCCACAGCAGTGGGATATTGCTACAATTGATAGTGCAGAGTAAAGCGCGACCGCAGAGAGAAGCTTTTTCATAGGCATCCCTGACTTTCGGTCAGCAAACTATTGCAATCCACTCACAATTGATGCCCAACTTGGCACATTGGAGGAACCATATTTTTCCTGTATACATGACTGCGAGGTATCAAACGGCCCTTTTTACCTTCAAACAGACCTTGGCTTGATGACTAATTAGCCACAACAGGCATGTTATGTAGCAACAACTCAGCATTCCAACAAACAGGTCGCTTCCAACGAGAGAGGATTCATGCATCCATGCACACGGGAGCCGAAATAAAACGACGAAGTCCGCCACCCAGCGACTCACACCGCCAGGCAAGGCTTGCCAAGCAACCAACCAAGGCGCTGGGCTTTGGGCAAAGGTAAAAGTACGATGAGAGTCGATTTGGAGTCAAATCGGTTATTGCGTGTAGGTCAACTGCAGAAGGAGGATTCGCTGCGGCATGAAATGAGGGAGGGGCAACAAGAGATCTTTGTACTGGGATTATCCCTCTTTTCATTTTGACACATGACATGGAGAGTACACAGTTCTCTGGAGGTCGCTGTCGAGGTTTGCCGAGGGCAAGCCCGGGATAAACTCAGCTTGGAGACTCACCCTTTCAGAGCTGTTTGCAGACAGGGAATTGTTGGATGGCGCGTGCATGTCAAGGTTGAGTGCGACGACAGTGCCCAGCTCAAGAAACACGTTTCCACTGATTCGTTGTATTGGAATCCGGGCCATGATTTTAAACCTCAGGAACTGGAGATTTCCGGCAGCCCCTTCTTTCAGGGGACCCTGATCGGGTTCTCATAATGATCGGGTTCCAGCTTGCGCAGGATATTTTGTTTGTGTAGCATCCGAAAGGGACGAACTTGTGGGAATTCAAGGGGTCACCTAATTGATAGTGGCAAGGACTCTTGAGATGTCTCAATGGAATTTCCGAAAGCCGGCAGCCAAAACTATCCATGAGCCCACAGTTGGGATCTCGCTTGAGTTCATGTTCAAGTCAAAGGTTCGCTAAACATGAGGACTCCATATTCATACGGTTACGATGTGTCGTTTTTGAAGGGGACTCCCCCGCCCCAAAAAATGAAGGTGTTTTGTCCTTTTGGCTCCCGTGTAGGACCAACTTACCAAGGGGTGCCCTCAGGAAACGATTGGAAGCCGGGCTCGCAGAACTCACGTCGCAGGCAAAGCCGAAGGCGGCTCCCCGCCGTGGCTTTGGGGAGGCGCGCGTGGGGGTTTCGCTCGGGATCTGGGAGCTAAATAGCCCACTTGGTTGATTTTAGGTTCTCAAGGAATCCAAAAAGCCGGGCGGATACTTGTGACGTGTTTTCCAGATTTTGCAGCCAGGAATGCCTGGAATGCCGCACGGTTGGAGGGTCTTTTTGCACTAGTTGCTGACTTGTCGGCCGCTTTCGCTTGTACCGTTTGCCAGCTGTGCATGCGGAATTTGATTGCCCTTAGAAGTCCGGGGTTGACCTTAGATTGTTTGTACTCAAGAGGTATTCATCCTGAACACCCTTTGACTAGATTCGCCTCCCCATACTTCTGGAAACTTTGGCTATTCACGGCTAGAATGAGCTTGTCCCCGCTTTCCTAACCACAGAGAGCCAGCATGGACATCAGCCATGAATTAAGGGAGGGTCTTACTTCTGAGCCCGTTGTCTGATCCCGCACCTTTGGGACGGGCTACCCTCATAGTGTTCCGTCAAGCCAAGCATGTGGCGGAACAGCTTTATTTCCGCGAACGGAGGGGTAGGGCATGTTTGTCGCGTTAGCAGTGGCCTTTTAGGGGATGGCAGCATGGAGGATTCACTGTGATGCAGCCTTGTTTCAAAGCACTCTGTACCAGCTATGATGCATCGGATGACCATCATTACTATCAGGAGAGGCAGTTTCGTATACCCACTTGACTACTTTGGTGACATTGCGTTGGGAACGGCAATCTGATGATTCATGTACAGCGTAGCGAAAAAGTGAGCTGAACTTGTTAGCTAACCTTTGATTGCTGCTGCATGCTGTATCTAGCTGTGCCGTGGCGCACCCAAAGGGATCTCATATTATTTTCATCAAGAGGATCATTGACAACACGCCCTCACGAACCCCTGCGAACGCGGGCTACCAGCTGGACCTGCAGAGCGAAGTAAGGGCTCTCTCGGGTCGTGACAGCACGTGGTTTTGTGAAAGTAGTGACCCGCACCATGCATCACACATGGTGCCAAACACTGAATATAGCCTATAGCCCAATCATGTCAATAGTCTGACTTTCCCACATCAGCTCGTGTCCTGCGCAGGATGCTACATCCGCGGCTGTGTCCTTGCGACTGGGTCTGCAGTGTTCCTGAGAAAATTGGGGGAGGGGGGGGGGGGCATTTCCCGAATCTCCGAGTTAAAATGTTGGGTTTCCTTTGACCTGCGGCGAGTAACAGCCCCAAGCCCATCTGGTCCGGAGTCACATATCTCTGGGTGGGTGACTCAACATCGTTCAATAATCACCAGGTTGCACTCATGTTTTCCCGCCTTTTACACAAGCATGTCAAGCTCGTATCCTTGTTTGGGGGATGTTTCCCGGAGAAATGTCCCTCTAAAGCTTGGAGATGAGCTTTTGAAATAGACCCGCGAGGCCAGCGATTTTCGGCCAATGATTTGTGCATCCCTGTATCGTTTGTATCCCCATGTCAAAGCAAGCAGAGAGCTTGAACATGCCCGTGATCTGGCGTCCGAGCCTTGCCCGGTGATGAAAGGGAGAGATCCAACTTTGAGCAATTGGACATTGTGGAAGGTTTAGCAATTAACAGCCATCTCGGAGTTCAACCCGAGCATGGAATGTGTTGAGCCAATGATCATGGAAGCTGAGCCGATAAGCATGTTTGATTCAATTGCCAACTGACGGGAAGCGTTTTTGCGAGGCAAGCGCTTTGCACCCCGCTGATGCCAAGTGTGCAATCGGTCTCTTCACGGGTGCCTGCTTCCCTTAAGGAACCCGAACCCAAGATTTGGAGGAGTCCGTTGTGGAAGACTCACCAAGACGTTCGCGCAAATGATCGCGACCTTACAGAACGGGGTGGCAACCTCGCGCATGAAGGCTTGTGAATCGGAGACATTTGACCAGATATTTGAAGGGACCCTACCCAATGTTTTTTCTCGTTGAATCCACCTTCAGAATTGACCCTTAGAGTTGGCCAGAGAAATCGGATGTCTGAAAAGAGTCGTAGTAGAGCCTTGTCGAGGCAAAGGACGCCCGTGGATGTGCTGCCCCTGCACGGCGCACTGGACGCCGAGGCAAGGACATATCATGTGACCGAGGGAGTCCTCTGGGGGGGACTATGAGGACGGGGCTATCCCTTATCCCCTTCGTAAGGCTTGGCTAATCCTGGGCTTATCCAGGGATAGCCTCCTGCTAGGAGTCCATTGAGTCCATGAAAGAAGGCACTCTTGAAAAAAGAACGTTTGAAACCAAGAGGATGCTCAGAGAAACAGGGTAACTCAAGATCAAGATGGTCATGATCATCTTGGCAACCCGGAGCTGGACAATCCCTTCTGGTTTTCTTTGAGGGATAGTTTTTGGGTCATTCCCAAAGCCTTTGTGGCGGCGCCCGCTTTTGCCACAAAGTAGGGGTGAGGTTCTCGCAATCCGGCCAGAACAGGAGCTATGTTGTTCGTGGCTTTGGTGTGACCGAATCGCCCCATATGTTGAACACAAATAGCTTGCCATTCAACCTACAAAAGGTTAGACCCTTTGCTTGCACTTGATTGTAGAAGCGTCTCAAATCGCAGTCATATCGGTTGGAGCTGACGGCACTTGTCCCTGAGTTGCTTTTATTGTTTGAATCTGCCTTCGCTGGTGAGTTGGTTCAGTGGTATGAGGGACTGAATAGTGTCTATTAGTTGACTACTCCTACAATCATGACCCTCATACTACCTTATACTACACTTGTGGGTTTTCTTGCTGAGCCTCAATTATAGTGCCTGGCTACCATATTGCTCCACTTGGTCAATATTGGGATGCGCGCGCAAATTTCGGTGATTTACAAAGGGCCACAGGCTCCTGGATTCCGGGGACGCGGGGATTGCCTTTTTGGATCCAAGGTGATGTCCGTTTGGAGGCCACCTGTACCAAACGTTGGGGATGCTGGTGAATGGGAGGGACATTGCCGAATGGTTCCCAACAGAGGGAACCTCCTTGGGGTCCCGGTTTGACCAAGGGTAATGGCCAAATGGTTTCCCTAGCGCACGCTTTTGGTCTCTACAGCCCCTGTTCAAACCGCCCGGCTTGAGCCTTGTTTTCCCTTACCCCAACTCATTCCCTCGTGTATGCAGGAGCAAGGGCCATGATTTTGTTTGGCAGTTGATGGGTCCACCGGCGGAAAAGGGCAAACAGCGAACGGTTGCTCCACTTCGGAAACCAAAAGGTTGTTTCAACCAGAGATGTCCAAAGATTTTTGAAGGGTTTGGCCAACCCGAGTAATTGAAAACCGCCTCCAACGGCTCAACGCCAGTGGCCAGTGGAAAACCAGAGCACCGTTGGTTTGCAAGGCCCAAGACGTGGCGGTGCGGCCGGGCGAGCCGGGCCGGCCTGGCGCCCCGAGGAATTGATTCGACCGAACCGTTATGCGGGGGGAGTGATTGTTTCAAATAGCCATGTGAAATGAACTTTGGCCATTTGGGATTACCCAATGTTGGAGCCACCGCAAATTGTTCATCTACCCAAAGGTAAACCAACAGGGGATAGAAGGTTATATCAATTGATTATGATTGCTTCCAGAGTTCCGATTCTTTCTTCACCCAAGGAAAGGGATACGACTTAGGTGGCAAAGGGAATTCTTCTGCATCTCCGCTTCGATTTGCCCATCCCAGCCGAACTTGTTGATTCAATCTCCTTGGTGCTGGATGAACCGAACGGATCATCCTGGAAAGGAACCCAGGAATGGTTCAGTTCGGAGTCAAAGCTAAGTTTATTTTTTGTCCTGGGGTCAGTTCCATGCGTTTGGGCGCTGTGGTGGACACCGGGAGGGTTTTAGCAGGGACCGTTAGAAGATACTCCTGTTTGCTTGCTTTGCTTTGTTTGCTTGTTGTCCTTTTTCACTGGGCATATACATGTATTCTTGATTTTTTTGTTATCACGATGAGGGCAACTAGTGCTACTGTATTTAAGAGGCTATGCTTCTATTCTTTCCAGGGTGCCATTGCAATTCAACCTTGAGTTGTGTTCTCCTGGCTGCAGCTCGACGGCATGGTTCAAACCCGAAGGGAGGATTCTCATCCCCGGCCAAGAGCGTCCGCGGAGATACCGCGCTAGGTGTGAGTTTTGCTTGAATCATCTTCCGGCCCTCCAGCGTGTATTTGTCCGGAACCATTCGGATTGGGGTAAATAGCTCACAATTCTTCAATTTCTCCTAAAGCATGCCGAAAGGGATGGACCAATGGATGTGTTTGACTTTTCCAGACCTCTTATCTAGCCCCCTAGGTTGACACTGACCCACCAGGCGTTTTTCTCGTCCTGTGGCCAGGCGGCGGGTGATCTTAGCCACCAACGTGGCGGAGGCGTCCATCACCGTGGAGGGCGGGGGGGCGCAGGTCAGTGGCATCCGGTTTGCCCTACCCAATCGGCTTCCGCAGGCAGGGCTTTGGCAACTTTCCCTGGCGGCAAGTTTCGCTTTTGGTTCGGGTAGACCAATGCACCTGGGGATTATTTGTGGGTCAAGATGGGCAGCCCCGTTTTGAAGGTTCATGGCTTGGTGCCAATTGCCCTTCGGGTAGACTTTTCAACTCTTGTGAGACGGCTGTGTCCTGCGTCGCGTGCCATGCATCACTAGTTGTGCAGCTGCTTTCTTCTGGCTGAGAAAGTGCTGTCGTCAAGGTGCCAAGGCCTCTGGACATTTGAAGTGGGATCATGTCTGACCATTGCTGTATTGGTCCAAATTCCAAACCACCACGTTGGCTTCTGATAGGCTGCACTTCCCACCCTGCGCTTCGCCATTCAGACCCAGCCGTCTTCACCCAAAGAATCCTTCGCTCGAGCGAATTCAACCAACACGGGATTTGGTTCGCCATGACGGTTCCTTTCTTACGCCCCCCCATGTCCTATTTCTGGTTGAACTAGGCCAAAGTCGCCAGGTCCGTCTCAAACAGGGTTGAGCCCCCTGTTTTGGGATGGTGGACTCATTCACATTGGATGGTTTTGTCTACGGGACGCCCTGAGGGCAGCGATGGCTTCAGGTGTGACGGCCGTGGTGGACGCGGGGCTGAGGAAGAGGCCGGCGAAGCCGGCAGCCGCCTGGTGTCTCACGGCGGAGGGCCTCCAAAATGGGTGGTTTGACATTGTTTCCAACAAAGCACCAACCCCAAAAGGGTGCCCCAAAGCAACATTGCCATGTGCACCCTAGATATTTCGGAAGGAATATTTTTCCACCAACATCAAAGGGGCCTTCCAAATTGATAAAACATCTCATTCGACATTCCAAATAAATTCGGTCTTTGGAAAAGGGTCTGGAGGTCTATGCACGCCTCAACTACTGATTTATTAAGAGCAGCTTCCATTGACGTGCACGCAGATGTGTTCTGGATGATCGGCACTCTATTTTTAAGTGTCGGCGCTTTTAAAGCCCGATGGTCAAGCTGCACACACTACCACATGTTTCCGTGTTGTACATATTATGTAGACGACACAAGAAAGACGTAAGTGCCAGAGCAATCGCTGCGTCGAGGTCTGGTGGGACAGCGAGTCTGGTCACTTTGGAGGCTGATGTTTGGATCTGGGTTGTTTGGCCTCAGCACTACTCCCTACTGTGGATGGACGAAATCCTGCACCACTTTGAAACCATGAAAAACCATTGCTGGTTGGTATTTGCAGGGGAATCACCAGTCCAGGGTTGTTTAGGTGGTGCAGGATTTCGCCCATCCACAGTATTAAGCACCCAGACTAGCTCACGATGATTCTCCTTTGTGGCTGGCCTAGCCTTGGCAAGACCAGCAGAAGAAAAAGCTTTCGCTTACATGGCTATCAGCTTTTGATGGCTAGAGCACACCAATGGTTGGTGGAAACAACATCGCCCCGTATTTTTGATGTGCGCCAAATGGTCTCTCATTGAAATGCACACTCCTGTCAATACTCATGAAACCAACGCATGCTGTTTTTCTCCTGTTGGGGGACCCCCACTTTTTGGGTTCCATGTTGATTTGCAAGGGAGTAGGAGATTCTGTAGGCAACACCAACACAGGCAACCTGAAATCAAGGATTGTAGGCCGGGGGGCGCCGGCTTTGGCGAATCGGTGACCAGAAAATTGAGGTCCGTCTTCGACCCGGGCAGCGGGCTGAATCGGCTGCGGCTGGCACGAAGCCGAGTGCAACTTTAGGTCGCCTTAAAAGGGAAACCATCAGGAGGTTTGGCTTTGTAGAGGATGAAAGGGACACCCCCTATCCTCCAAAGCACCAGTCAGGGGGAAGCTGACAGGGGGGCTTCAAACAATATCAATATTTGTTTAAGTGCCCCGTGGCTAGCGTGACCGTAACCTTGCTACATGTTTAAACAGGCGTTGGCTGATTCGATCCTTGTTAGGACCCCTCCAGTTTTTGTTGGGACGGACTTCATCGAAAATCGGAACTGAGGGGCAGCTGGACGAAGATTCCAAACTCTCCTTCAGGATAGACCTCGCTTCGCCAGCCTCCGTGGATGGTGCAGCAAGGGACCTAGGGAACGATCATGTGCAATAGCATATATCTATATAATGTTTAAATAGTTCCCCCAAAATAATCTATTTCAATCCTAGCTCATACCACCACACGCGCAATATATTGTGCGAGTCAACACACTGGATGGACGAATCCTGCGGATTCGTTGGGACGGAAGCCCCAAAACCACTTGGGGATTTGGTGCCGACGGGGCACGAAAGGCCAATGCCCGGCCGCAGGTCTCGATTTGAGGGACCTCCGTTAGGCGCTTGGTTTCCTTCTGGTTTCACCTGACCATCCTAAAAATGGGACCTCTATTTTGAGTTTTGTTTGTTTCCCCTCAAACGAATGGGCCACGCATATATATATATATATACACATTCATTTATGTATGTATATGTTAGAATATTTGGTATTCCGGAAGGGGAAGCTACTTTGCAATGATGTAGTTGTTTAGGGACACCCCCTTGTGTTGCAATAGATTGTCCTGTTGCAATGTGGGCTTGTGTGTTTTAGGGTACCCCTGCCAGGTTGAACCCAGGCGGCGTACAGGGTTGGCAGAGGTTGTTTGCATGAGAGCTGGACAAATTGCGACTCAATGAGGGTACCCAGGGTCGAATTGCAATATGGCATCTTTGTTTGCCGCCCTACTTGGGCCCTGGCGAGAACAATGGTCACGCTCAAAATGGGTTCCCACTAATCATTTGTTCTGGGCAACTGGGATTGCAGACTGCAAAGTAGCACACATCGCTACTGCAGTAGGATCGCTACAACTGAGGTCTTGTATGGGTGTTCATTTATAATAAATTTAACTTGATATATATATATATATGCAAGTTTATTTTAGTATGCAAATGTAGTATGAATATCAAGAAGACTTAAACAGGATGCTGCAAACAATGTCTTAGCATGTCATTCAGGCACTTGAAGCTACCTACTCGGGAATGAAACATGGACTTGGGGAGGCCCAAAGGGTCGATGAGGTGCCGATCTCAGCTGCTTCGGCGGATCAACGCATGGGCCGAGCAGGAGATGGCTGCGGCTTGAGCTAAGGCAGCTATGGCCCATTTTCAAAGCCCGAACAGCTGGCGTCGTATTGAATTGGTGTTCTGTGAACACCGTCCGAAGGGAAGAGCCCTAACTCTTGGAGTCTCCCCCATAGCCCACGGCCCAACTGGTGACCTGTGGGAATATTTCAGCTTGCATCCTGCTTTTGAGAAGCCAACGAGGCTGGATTCCAAAGTGCCCGCAAACCCATTCCTATTGGCCACCTCAGTTTCATGGGGCCATAGTGCGCCTGTGGGCACCGCTCTTACTGAGCACACCCCAAAAGAAACTTAAGATACCACGGGCGTATTGGGGATGGCTACTTTGCGGTGGTTGCCAGACCTGAAACGCCGGTTCAGTTGACAGCCGCTGGCCTGAGGTCTAATGTCCCACCGGCCACACATCGGATCCAGCTTGTTTCTGGCCCTTTTGCAACTTCGGGGTTCCCTTTGTCGTTTGTAAACTTGGGTTTTCTATATGTCCAATACCGATTTTATGTTCTCATGTTCTCTATGTGCTCACTATGTTGTTTCCCTCTATGATTCAATGTTGGGCAGAGTTCTCACCTCTTGGAGGGGCCAATTCCACTGAGTTTCCTTGGTCAATGTTAGGTTGGACAAGCCAACTTTTCAGGACGTCTGCGAGACGGTCTTTGCCCCGCCCCCGGAAGTTCGAGCGGCGCCCGACTCTTTACGCGGGAGAGCTCCACTCATAGGGGACAGGAGGGTTGTGGAAGACCACCATCGTTGTGAAAAGGCCAGTAGATCAGAATTGAAAAGGTGAAGTTCAGATGTTAGTAGCCAATTGGACAAGTACTTGCTCAACTTTGCAGTTTATTGAAACCGTGGCTGTATAGTTACTGTGACACACAATCACATCTGAGGGTTTACATAAGTCGCCAAGCAATGCCGAACTTTACCCTGCAGCCCTATTGAGCAGGCTCTCGTCATGTGGTCGGCTATTGCACGGAAGTGCAACAGACCACGGGAATTACCATGTGTGGCATCAATTTGTGGGGATATGTCCAGGGATTCCCATTCTCACACGAAGAGCCTTACTAAGGCCAGCATCACCGAGGTTTTATGTGAGATGAGTCAAACATCTTTGTATAGAGTCGGGCAGGCCATCCCTCCCCGTGCTTTGCAACCCAAAGCGACGGTGCTTTGCTTTCGAGCGAGTACCACTTCTCCTTGAGCTGCCTTGGAGCAACTTCAGAGTGATACGACTTGGCAGCCACTCTTCAGCTTAAAGGTCTGGCACGTTTGACGGCCGCGTTTTTCCCCCTGACTGGCACACTTGGAATCGGGGAACTTGAGGGCCCCCAACCATTTGCAGTGCCAAAAGCACCACCTGGCGTCCACTTTGGATGCTTTTGTTGCGAGGCTTCTGCCAGTCTAACGTTTTGTAGAAGTCACAAGTTGCAGCTGCGTGCCGTGCCACAGGGGTCTGGTTTCTCCGTGTTCGCACCCAGCTCACGCAGACATGCACACAAGGTCCTTTGGGTTTTATTTGGCTTTCCTCCGGTCTTTTGTTTGTTTCATGTTTGAGTACTTTGAGCTTTCTTTGTTGATTTCGTATTTTCCTTTGGAGCTATCCACGTGGCGTTTAATAGTCCATCCCCGAGGCCTTCGGCTTTGGGCTTCGGATGAACGCCTGCAACCGGAGGATGCAAAGCCGCCGCCGATTGGCGAAGGAGTGAGCAAAAGATCTTCAAAGAAGCAGACCAATTTATCAGGAATTGCCACCTTTGATACCACTACATGTTCATGACACACCGTTTTCGATGATATTATTACCAATATGTTTCCTTGAACGGGATGTTGCTTAAACTCTAGCGGTTGAAGCATGTTTAAAACAAGGGGTGGCCCAGCCCTGTACTAGTACCACGGGCTACGTTTGTGGCACGCAAAACGTACAAAATCTCCCCATTGAACCCTTGAACAGGGCGGGGCGGGGGGGATTTTGTTGGGATATGGTTTGTGTTTTTGGTGGTCGGATTTGTTTCGATTCGTTCACAGTAAAATCACATTTAGAGTGATTGGCGAGAGGAAGAGAAAGAAGTGCATGGTAATGGATTTCCCATTCCCACCTGAATTGCATTGAACGACATGACATTTTCTCCTACTCATGTGTGTTGTTTCATATGTTTAAATAAGGGCGCGACCCCACATTCCTTGGGCTGACCTTCTTTCTGCTTTTACCCTTGAGCAATGTCTGGCCTTTACAAGGTTGAAGGGATTCGTTGGCCCGGAATCACTGATCCGAAGCGCAGCATGCAACAAGTTGCAACCAGCTGCACGTCGGAGCATGCCTCAAATCCGTCCATGGGCTTCCTCCAGATGTCCCATACAGGTTCAGGCGTTGCAAGTGAGGCTCCTGCTAATTTTAGATAGGCTAGGTACACAACAAGACAATCTGTGCATATTACATATGATACATAGTACGTAGATACTGATAGACCCTAGGAAACAGTGCCCGTTTTGGGTTCTGACCACCCACGTTCGGTCTACTTAGGTATTTGCGCACATCAATGTACCCCAAAAGGCCTGTTTGGACGCCCTTCTTGTAAGAGAACTTTGTGAAGGACGGCCCGTGGACCACAAGAAAGAACTGCCCTCAGGGGTCTTACTGGGATATAATTACAGCCACTGCAAAGCCACTCTAGAAATGCTATGGCCCTCTTTTCCTCCAGTGGTTTGGGGTAATGTCCATTAGTGGAGACCATCTTCGAAAGTTTGCTGGTTCTCAGCAAGGAAGCAGCAGACTGCACCTCATCCCAAGCAAGGAATTTATGACGGCCTTCCGGGCCTTCCCTTTGTGGACCTCTCAAGGGGCCGGTGGCTACGTGGTCGGTGAGTTCTGAGTTCTGAGCCCGCTGGCTTGGCGAAAATTGCCAGGTGCCTGCCATCCAAGAGGAGGACCTGGCCAGCGCGGTGCTGTCTCTCGCCTCCTGCGGGGCCCGTCCCTCGGGGCTTTTTGAGAGAGTTGACCCCCTTCGACCTCCTGATGGGTGGTGTGATATCTATGGTTAGTATAGGAAATCTCGGGGTGCAAGCGATACCCTTCCAGACGGACATTGTTTGGATGTTACACACCCAACACCCCATATTACAGGGACCTCAGCTTGCATGCTGATGTTGCCATCCAGAGGTTTGGCATTTGCATGTCCAGCACATGTTGTGTTTATAGTGGGGCGTTGTTTCTTTCATGGTATCCAGGAATTGATGTTCTCATCATGTTGATAGTCCTGCATTCTGCCTGGTAGCTGATTTGCTTGCATGTTTGATTGTGTGTGCACTTTTGTGTTCTTAGCTTCTATGTGGTGCTTGATTGAGTCCTTGCTTGGTTCTTTTGACTGTGTTGTATACTCTTTGTTGTTGCTGATGGTTTTGCTGAGTTGTTCTGGTTTGCTTCATTGATTCATTGACTTAGCTGATCGATTTGGTTGGTTGGTTGGTTGGTTGGTTGGTTGGTTGGTTGGTTGGTTGGTTGGTTGGCTGGCTGGCTGGTTGGTTGGTCGATTGATTTGATTTGGTTTGATTGGATTGGATTGGATTGGATTCATTGATTGGTTGATTCATTTACTCGTTAGTTTTAGTTAACTTCTCCTGATTGACTGACATGTTGATTGACTGATTGTGCTTGGTTGATTGATCGATTGGTTGTTTGTTTGATTCATTGGTTCACTGGTTGATTGGTTGGTTGACTGGCGCATTGACTGTTTGATTCATTGCTTTGCTTTTGGTTTGTTTGATTTGACTTATTTGATCGATTGATTGACTGACTGACTGACTGATTGATTGATTGATTGATTGATTGATTTGGTTTGATTTGATTTGATTTGATTGATTTATTGATTTAATGATTGATTGACTATTTGATTGATTGATTGATATTGACTGATTGCTTGTTTGATTGGTTGGCTGGTTGATGTATTGTTTTGTTTGATTGAATGTTTTATTGATTGGTTGCTTCATTGCTTGCTTGATTGATTGTTTGATTGATTGATACATCTGTTGATTGACTCGTTGACTGGTTGACTGATTGGATCATTGATTGGAGGGATTGGTTAACGATTTTTAGTGATTGGTTGTTTATTATGGCTGATTGCTTGTTTGCTTGGTCTTTCTTGGTTGCTTGGTTGGTTGGTTGGTTGGTTGGTTGGTTGGTTGGTTGGTTGGTTGGTTGGATGGTTGGTTGGATGGTTAGGATTGATGGATTGGCTCATTGATTGGTTGATTTGAATGAATGGATGAATGTATGGAATGAAATGGAATTGAATCAAATAGAATGAATTCACGAACAAAATGAATGAAACAAATGGAATGGAACGGAATGAGTTCACAAAAGAAATGAATCAATGGATGAATGAAGGAATGAATGAGATAATGAATGAAATAAATCAAAAAGTGAATGAAATGAATGAATGCATGAATGAATGAATTAATGAATGAATGCATTAATGAATGAATGAATGAATGAAATGTATGCATGAATTAATTAATTAATTAACGAGTGCATAAATAAGTGAATGAGTAAGTGAGTGAGTGAATGAATGAATGACTGAATTAATGAATGAATGAATGAATGAATGAATGAATGAATGAATGAATGAATGAACGAATGAACGAATGAACGAATGAACGAATGAACGAATGAACTAATGAACGAATGAACGAATGAACGAATGCACGAATGAACGAATGAATGAATGGAAATGAAATGAAATGACATGAAATGACATGAAATGACATGAAATGAAATGAAATGAGATGAAATGACATGAAATGAAATAAAATGAAATGACATGAAATGAACTGAACTGAACACATGAATGAATGAATGAATTAATGAATGAAGGAAGGAAGGAAGGAATGAATGCATGAATGAATGAATGAACTGGCATGACACGACCTGACATAACATATCATGAGTGAATGGATGGAAGGAAGGACTCAATGAATGAATGAATGAATTCATGAATGCATGAATGAACGAATGAATTAATGAATGAATAAAACGGTTATGTTTGTTTTCGATTGATTGGTTGATTGGTTGGCAATGCGACTGATGCGTGTAACGCAAATATGCTCAAGCGCCACGCTTACAGCCTCCAGATCAAAGACATCATGGTATGGTTTATATAGGGGTGGGCAGAAGCATTAAGCCTGTCCACCATTTGGCGCTGATGTTTTGCTTTGCTTCGGCCGATTGAAATGCTGAGCTGCTTGCGAGTGCTCATCAGCCTGATATTTAGTCAGCGAGCTGGAGCGAGCCTCACGCAGTGCTTGGGCGAAGCGGAGCTGGCCATCAGTCTCTCTCCAGACAGGAAGCGAGACAGTGTAACCACCTCTCATACGTTCAAGCGTGACCTGGCCAAGTATTTTTGCCGCCGGCCTGGCCTGACAGCACTGGAGGTGGGCGTTTACCATGGCTACACTACCCGCGTTTTGTCAGCCATTTTTCACAAGGTAATCTCCCTGGATGTGCAGGAGTCCTCATTACAAATCGCGGCCGAGAGGAATAGCGAAAGGCCCAATGTGGTGTTCTTGACTGTCGACTCCCTGGCTGAGAGCTGGACATTTCTGCGAAACAACCAGATAGATGTGGCAATCATTGACGGAGACCACACTTATGAGTATGTCTCTGCAGATATTGCCAATGCTTTGAGACACTTCCCAAGATTAAAGTACTTGGTATTTGACGATGTCAGTAGTGAACCTGGAGTGGCTCTTGCCATCCGCCATTTCCGGCGCCAGGGGGCTCTTGCAAACTGCGGGCCCATAGGTTGGGGATCGGATGGCTCTCCTTGGTCATACACGGACCACAATGCGACAATCGTCGCGCGTGGACCGGAAGGCTTGCTTTGCGAACGCGGCGCCCAAGGTGAGCACATTGCGCCCACATTTGTCAATGAAAGATATCTCCTATATGAGCAACCTGTCACCGAGCTCTGCCACAAGGGTGTGTTTCGCTTGAAACCCGATGGCCGGATTTTGACCGCTTCTTGGGGAATGGGAAACTGGCACCGAACTCAGGTGCCGAAAGCATTGCTTTTGGAGCTGCCTGAGATGTCGGCCAAGCCACTGGAGCTATTCTTCAACTCGGACAACTCTGCATTCATCGTTAGCATCGTGGATTCTCATCAAGCAGATTACTTTGGAGTGAAGGAAAACCTGGCGTTGCGCGGGGTTCGAATGGCCAACCGGCTGTTTTGAGATTTGGAGGTGGGCAGGCACAAAGTTTGCAGCCACGCAATGCTCGGGGGAAAAATGGGTGGGCCGAAGTTGCATGATCAGCTTCAACAGATTTGAAGATTGCAAGGACGTGTGTCGAACCCATGCATGTTTTTTGTTCTTCTTTTGTTTCTGTGGTTGAATCAGATTCATTCCCCTGCTAGTGGGTTTCAACGCTGCTGCTTCTACTTCAACCTGCAATCCCTCATTCCAGGTTGGTGAGAGATGCAATCCTGATGATTCACATTGAACCACAAAACTCAGTCATTTGGCAGACTGTAAGAGACATTTTTGTTACGTTGTTTGTGGTTCCTTTCTCGTGTCTGCAGGGATCCATGCATAGGTGCGCCCCAGCAGCATCTCCTCCCTCCAGTGGCTGGCCGCATGCCCAGTACGTCTTGCCCAGTACGTTTCCTGAATGTTGGGCCCTGGTTGATTGTTGTAGTTCAAGAGGGGGTCCAAAAGTTTGCAAACATTGTTAAATTGTCATGTGAAGCACAAGAGGCTTAGTGCTTCTTCGCCTGTGAGGAGATGCGCTTGGTACCTAGTCGGCCCTCAAGGTAGTGTTCGCGAAGGATTCCAGCGCACATCAAGCTTGGCTGTGCTAGGCCTGAAAAGACATAGCATAAAGCCAGACCCTGGCCCCTTCTACAGGGAAACACACAAGAGTGGTGCAACTCGAATAGGGTCTTGGCGTCATGCACAAGCAGATATCTGGAAATGCCGAAATATGGACCCCTTGAATGTTGTAGACAGAGGCTACCATGCCTTGACGGGCCCTGAATCGTGCGGTCCAAGACATTCCATTGGAAAAATATTGAAGGCCTAGATGGGTGTTGTCTAACACAGGGATTCTCTGGTTGGACAGTTTGAAAGGAAAGTCAACATGAAACCAGCGTTTTAAGTAGGAGTACCCTCTACACATCTAAATGTCCAGTGGGAAGATGGGAATTCTAGACCATCCCAACGCCGGTGGGCCCAAAGGGGCCAAACGCATGTCTTCTTTGCTAGTTTCCCCGGGCAAATTCAAACTACACACATGAGCAGTGGGTATTTGGTTGATTTTTCTTAACCCCATATTGGACACACAGGTGTGGCTTGTTCAGGCTTATTGGTTTTCAGATCTTTATGTCTATAGGCATGGTTGATGGACATTTTGCTTTGGTGCCACTTTCGTGCCCATTTTCCGCCACCACGGGACACTGTCTAATCGTAGGTCACGTGGCGAGCCCCTTTGACGTGTTTTCTACATTAAAACACAAGGCATGCCCAAACGTAGCACGGAGGGATTCATGTGTCTCTATGTTGACACAATTTGGTTTCCAGTCCTTGTCCAACTTTCTCTGAGGTGCCCTTGGGGACTCACTGGCTTCATGGTTGGTTCAGCAGTCAGTACTAGAGAAACAAAACAACCTGTTATCTCCGGGAGAGGGCCATTTGCCACAACCATGGCTCGCAGTCCTTTTATGTCCAACAGAATTGGCCGAGCAATTACTAGCAGTTTATTCCTACATGATGACTAAGCTTTTTTTTCACACACCCCACAGCCCCGTTCGAATGATGGCGCCTGAGCTTTTTTTCCAACGACTTCGGGTGAACGTCTCAACTCCGGCCAAGGATCCGCCACCAAGCAGCTCGGTTCAGGAGGCCTCCGAGGCAAGTGGCTTCCCGTGACGTCGTTTGGTCGCCCGCGCGCGTTTGGACGCATCCACTCAGGAGATCCTAGATGGATTCTGTACAACGGGTTTGCACTAAGGGCAGGGGCGCATCTAGGGTCAGCCAATCTACCAGACAGAAATGCAGCGTCGTTGAGATGCGTATTTCAGGCATGTTGAGCATGGTTGTCGAAGTGCTCGATTCATTGTGAAGTGACAGTGATTCCGAACCTGGGTTGCAGGCCGAGGAACCAGGCCCTGGGACCCCTTGAAAAGGGGAACAACCAGGACTTGCCCAAAGCCGACCTGTTAACCTTTAGGCTTTCCAATGTTGGTCTTTGTTGAGGTAAAGCTTCCGGAACATAAACTACTGATTTCTAGGTCCTTTGGGCAAATGAGCCCTAATTTGATATCACAAGAAGCTGCCGTTCTTTGACATAAAGCTGGGGTAGCGTTTGAAGAAATGGAAGACATTTAGACCATGTGGCTGTTGTGTTTGCCCTGTTGGTCCTTTTTCAGTGTTATTTTCAAGAAGCCTCGGCACTATTGGTTGCCTTCCCACGGATCCACAGCCGCACGCCAGCCAATGTCTCCCAGGTTCTTCGATCGTTGGGTGCCTTTGAGTCAGACTCCGAGGACCGCTGATTCTTTGGGACCCAGGCGCGCCAAAATCAATGATCTGATCGGAAGAATAGTTTCGTCCTAGAACCTTCACGGGGCCCGATATATAGGTGGCAAACAACCTGCGGGGCTCTTGATCAAAACAAAGCGGTGAAACCGATCCGTGAATCCTTCTTCTCGACGGACCAAAACGAAACAAACACAACATGCACCCACTGGGCATTTGAGCAAATGTCCCCACAATGATTGACAACAAACACGGAAGGTGAAGTCATGCAAACTCAATATGAGCGTTGCTTCCATTGCCCACTTTGAAAATTCCTTCTTGCTGGGGGTGTCGGTTTTGAGTGTATTTCTTTTGGGGTTGCTCAAAGGCTCAAAGGGAAAGCAACGCGCGGACAAATTCGCCATGGGAAATTGGTTTCGCCCAACCGCTCCACCCCCACAGCCCTGAAAAAGAACAAATCATTATTGTACCTTAAACGGGGTATGGCATTTGGGGTGATGAATCGTTATTGGCCTTGAGATACGCAAGTGTAATGTTGTCCGGAACATGCCTCGCGCTCTCTGGCTGTAGCAGATCGATATTGTTGATTGCCTATAGCCTATGTAGTGCGTCATTTGGTAGACTGTGGTCTGATTTCCGAATGGACGAACCCATGCAAAGCTTATGTGTGTGTGTGTGTGTTTGTGTGTGTGTTTGAGTTTGGCAGCTTACCCCGGAAGCGGGAACGTATTCATACTAGCCAGCCATGAAGTCTGAACCATCTTGAACCTGGGCTTGTGTGACATTCGACAACTTCAGAAGGGCGCGGATGTGGTTCTGGTGTCCTTTTCAGGGCCCGAAAAGGATCTCAACAACTGGTGGATTGGAGAGGCTGCCAGATCAGCCTGCATCAAGGCATCTAGAGGCGAGCTCTGGGCTTTGCCATTTCTGTTTCGATGTTTTTGTATGGAAAACACGTAGCCCGCCCACGAGCAAAGCTGCCTACACGGGAGGATTGGCAAGGACACCCAGGATACGTGTTCAATATTATTTAGTAGGGTTCAAGTTCCGTTGTAGAACTCGCTACCCCAAAGCTGCAAACACGATTTTGCAGATGGGATTCGGACTCCTCAACAACTGAAACACTTCGTAAGAATCCCGCTTGGAATCGGGTGACCTTGGCCAGCCACATTGTGGTATAGACCGCGAGCACTGCTGATAACAACAAATCGCAGCGCATGAGGGAAGCAATTCCACCAGATGGCGATCCTCAACTTTCAAAGCGATAAGACAAATTTCCGGCCTTTGAAAGCTCTCGGGGCAGTTGCTGGTCAAGCAGCATCTCTTTGTGGCAAGCCGGCACTACCATTCATGACGAGTATGTTCCCAAGTCGATGCACAAACGGATACAAAGGGTATGAAGGGGATTTGAGGGAACGGTTTCCTACATGCAACACGTTCATCACTTCTTGTGGGCCCAAAAGCAACCCCATTTGTCAGGTTCAAATGGAAACAAAGCGCAAGCCAACGTTTTGAGGGGTTCCACAGAAACCCCCAGTGCAGTCTACACGGGTTCGTCGATTTGTGTTCCAGCGCAAGGAGCTCTCGCGGCATGGCGGTGCCATGGCCAGGCACGGGAAGGGCACTGAGCTTTGCCCGGTAAAGAGAAAGGTGGCTTTGATGGCATATGGCTGTGGGCCAAAAATAGGTGCCCAAAAGGGAACCCTGGTAAGTGGAAACATGGACTAAAACCTGCGCTGGTGGTTTAATTTTGACCCATATCCATTTCCTTTTGGCAAGGATCGTTTCGAATATAGCGAAGGTCCCGTCTGGTCCAGACCGGATGTCCTTTGCATTTTCCAGGCTTTCTGAAATGCTGCGAACACCTGGGACGTCCGAGTGGCTGAAAGTGGACCATGGTACACCTGGGACCTGAGTGTTTGAGCTCCTCAATTCCGCACGTTTGGCGCCCGCCTCTAGCATCCAATCATTGCATGTTTGGGAGTGAGAGAACTTGCTTGCGCCTGGCCTTGAGCTTGTGCACCATGCTAATTCCGTGTTGGATTCTTGGTCTTGCTTTTTGTTAAAGCAAGGGAATCTTCTAAATGGGTTGTGTCTGTTTGAGAGTACCCTGTCCAGGTTGCTTCAAAGGGAAACCGAAAAACCATTGTGGCGGTCCCTATTTTGACAAACACCCAAATTTCCTTGAGTCTTTGTTGGTTTTCCTGAAAGCCACGCAACAAAACATGCAACAACGACACAACTGCAACGGCCTGGCACGCCAAAGTGAGTTCAAGCCTTCTTCCTCAAGCAATCCATGAGGAGGTCCCAAATTTGAAGAAACGACCACGTGAGTGAACAATCTTTTGGTTGTTTGATATGGCCATGTTTTGAGACGGGTGTTATTTCAAGAGCCATCTGCGCCAGCAGAGTGATCTTCCTCAAGCTCAAGCAACAGTAGGCTTCCTTTCAAACTTCAGCAAAATGGCTGCCTCTTTTTCCGTGGGCCAAGAAACCAGCCATTTAGCTAAGGATCTAGCAAAAGAAGCCTGGCGGATTGATCGGTTCTTCCTTCCCCAAAAGCTTTTTCCACATGCCTTCCAGAATTAGGCACCCCTATAGAATCACCTCACAAATGACAAATGTCATGACGCGAGCACCTGGTTCCCTTTCTCGAATCCAAGCACTCAACCAGAGCTTGGGTTGCTCATTGCATCGGTGGGTTACCTGGCAGAAAGCAGCGGCACAAGCGGCAGCCATCCTTTTCGTTTCTCATGGAAGACTACTGCGCAAATACACTGGGGCGTCTAACCTCTTTTCAACAAGAATGGAAGTGGGCAGGCTGGTCAGCTAAACGAAAAGTGATCTTCCCATACCGTCCTGTGGGCTTTCATGATTGTTGGAGGGATGACTTTTTTTGAGCCTATCAGTTCAGTTGGCAAGCGCGACGTAGAGCTCTTCTGGAGACCAGTATAATTTTCCAGAGCACCTGTTGACACTCTACCCCTGATAAATCAGGAACTATTCCTGCGAAACCAGGAGCTGTTGAAGAAATCCCCTTACAACAAATCCCTGATAGACAATACGTAAACCTCTAGGGATGCGCAGTTCTTTGGGATCCCTTTCTGAACTCGTGCAAACATTATACGGACGTTCCGCTGCCAGTAGTGGGTGTCGCATTTAGAAGGAAATCCCTCACTTTTTGAGCAAGCACCTCCTGATTCATCCACCAGGTATGAGTTTGACGCACGGCGTCCGTTTCTGTTGCGACTTGACACTGTCGGAGAGGGCAAGGAAGCACGGCAGTTGGCCTGCAAACAGGGAAGACACCCTGCATGGGACCGCTGTGCCACGAGCTTGTGTGAAGAAGGCGGATGAAGCAGCAGCAAGCCACACCTGTTCAAACATCGGAATGGAAACCACTGGCTGGGTGTTCCCCATTTGAGACTCCGGATATTCCAGAGATTTCACGGGCCAAGGGTTTCGCATTGCGCAAGGCTCCCGCTGCATCCGCGCTTGGCACACATGGCACTTCGTGCGGTCAAGGCGCCACAGGCATGCCCGGCGGGGGCTAAGAGCTTAAGGCAAACTGGTTCCCTGTTTCAAAGCTCTTTGGATTCAGCCTCCCCGTTTTTTAGAAACCTCGCCTCATTTCTTGGGTGGTGATGTTGAAAGGGGATATTCCGATTGAACCCTGTGCTTGCGAAGGACACACTTGAGCCCAGTTTGCGCTAGAGCACCAAGGACACGCATGTTGTTTGTTAAGGCTCCATTCTCAAAGGCTGGGTTTTGCACACCTCTCCCCAGAATGCAACACATTGTCAACATATCTATTGGTGGTTTGCGGATTTGAACGCACTTGTTCTTTTTCCGAACATACTTTGGATTTTGAGGCTGATCCCTTGCCCCTAATAACACTTTCCCCCTTTCTTGGTTTTACATATGATGTTCTGAATCTGAAGCAGATTCAGAACATCTTTACTGAAGAGTTGAGTCAAGCTTACTCACTTCTTTGCACGCGTCCTGGCCGCGGCCGGCCGCCCACGGGCCTGCCCAGGCGGATGCTGGGGGTTTCGGCATCGCGCAACTCTGTGCCCTCCTGGAAGAGGTCGGGGTCCAGTCGTATGATGTTTGATTTGACCCAGGCCGCATTCGGACAATCCACAGAATGAGGCTCAGGAAATGATGATATGTGAGCTCCATGATCCGCAGGGGGTTGTTTTGACAAACCTTTTTGAGCTTGTTCCTCATGGTTTTCTGAAGCAGATCCAATCGCCGAGGGCAGCGTTTTGTCTCAGTCAACTTATCCTCAGTCTGTGGAGGCTACTCTACCGCAGACGATTAATTACATGGAACCCAGACTTACTTGAGCCTACAGGACTTGAATGACCGGTTGTTGAGATGTTTTTTTCTAGCTTAGACAAACGCGGACATTGACGAGGGATTCGGCCCTTTGGGCTGTTCTTCATTTCGGAGATCCTGAGGCCACCCCCAGGTACTTGGAAGGGTATGTACCTGTTCCAACTTGTCTTTCCCTGCTTCCATCAGTTGCCCCCTATCTTCCAAGGCTGGCAAAATGCATGACACCCGCATGTAAAATCAGGAAAAATCCAGACTGGTCACAGTCATATGCAACTCGCCTTTCGGTTCCCAAATCGTGTGGGATGCTTTTCTTCACCTTGAAACATGCACCTCAGCACCGTTTTTCGGGAACCACTCGCTTCACGCCCTGAGGATCAAGATGTGGTGCAGGCCGGAGCGACAGCATTCGGGCTTCCCATGAGCAAATGCTCAGCTGGTTTTCTGATGCGACACCGCAAGACTTCAATCTAAGTTGAAGTCGTAATTACTTGCTCATGCTTTGACTTTTCCCTAGGCACCCCCTATGAGCATGACCGTGTTTGCCCTCGTTGATCCCAGAACCAATGTGGATAAATTTGGGAGGGGTGTTTCCCCAGGTGGATTTGCCTCCAGGTACCCTTCTGTACCCTCAGGCTGATGTGCTTGTTCAGCTGTCCAGGTGAAGCGCAGCTGCGCAGACGTGACGGCGAGGCAGGACGTGCCCACGGCATTCTTCCATTTCACCCCTGCAAGTTAAGATTGAACCAACCAAAAAACATCAGTTGAACAGAAAACTCATTTTGCGGGGGCTGCGTTTGGGGGTGCCATGCTAACTTGCAGGGGTGCATGCAAGGGGGGGGTAGTTGCTTTAGAGGGTACCGTTTTTCGGGTTGTGGCAAAGGGACACCAAAAGAAGGCCAACCATTCTTGGGCCGACACACTCAGATTCGCGCCTTGGTCAAAGGGGGAGGAATGGAATCTTAATGTGGAAATTGAACCAACAATGATGAGGACTCCCATCAAGGGAGCCATGTCTGTGGTCCACATCAGTCTTGACTATATGTGGGCAAGGTTGTGGATGGGTGCTCCCTCTGAAGACTCTCAGGCATGATAGGTGAATTTGGGTACGCCTTAAACGCACAGCTCAGAGCCCACCCACAAAGATGGGGGTTGATTGAAGGCTTCGGATGCCTATGGACAGACGGAGCCGCCTTGCCGGGCAGGTGCTGGTGTGAAGTTGACACCGACTTAGGAATTTACTTTGATTCGTGGTCTGCTGCCTTGGTCTGAATCTGCTATGCCTCCCTTGGTCGGCCAGAAGTTAAAGCATGAATCAACCCCATTTGACAGGTGGGGAAGACAGGGTACACCCGTTTTTATGTTTGACCCAACGCTCACACACACACAAACATTTATGTTTGACCCAAAAGGGGCCTCCGCGGCCAAGCCGTAATCTATATATATATATGTATATATACAGTCTGTGAATCAGAATTCGTTGCTTTTTAATTTACAAGCAGACAAAGCATGCAAAAGTGGGTAGGCCAAAACCCCGCTGCTCATGACATCTCTTTCTGTAGAATTTACTGAGACCAACTGAGACGTTGCTGCCAGGCTGCTGGCCCTACAAGGCAGAGCAGATCCTCGCCCTGCCCCCAGCACGCTCGGAAAGGTTTCCGCGAAAGGCGCTCAAGGAAGCCCAGACACCGAGTGGGGCCTTTTTTGCTCCTTGTTTGGTGGTTCCCTTTGCCAAATACCATGCAAAGAAATTCCCTTTGCCTGCAAATGACCACTGTGGTGTCACAAGATTCAAAGGTCTGTGTTACACGAGAAGCCCCAGAGGCTGGCCCAGAGGTTCTCCTGGAAACCCAACCCTTTGAAAGCTACATTTGTGCTTGTTTGTCAGCCATTGGGCAGAACCTATGTACTGGAGACTTACAGATCGGAGACTTACAAAATGGAGACCTTGCAGTCTGAAACCGGTGTGAGCTGGACCACTATGTTGCAAGCTCTCCGGTATCTTCTATTCGGCCGGCTTGGGCCGAGCAGGACTCTGGACAACACATATACACTCGGACAATTCTCGGGCATGCGCACGGCAGCTGCGGTGCGGCATGCTGTTCGGTCTCTGCCTACCTACAAATCGGCCGGCTCAAGTCGTTGACAACTTTCACCAACCGACGAGATGTAAAATGCCGAAGGGCTTCATGAGCATTTCGTAGCTCACTAGCCGTAACCAAAAGCGCAGTGCCTGTGAGCGGAAACGAGACCCCGCAAGCTCCCAGGCTAATTCCCTTGACCACGCTAAAGGTAACCAAAAAGTGCGCAAGGCAAGTCTGCAACGCACCTTTCAAAAAGCTGATGTGCCCTGCCACAGTGCTTGACACGTGTGACACTTGAGGCGCTTCGCTGCTCAAAACCCATCGCGTTCCGTTGTGGTCCGCAATGGGATGTGGGAGTTCAGCAACTTGATTGGCATGCAAAAGAAAGACAAGCTCAAGCCATGAAACTTCAAGGCAATCAACCCCATCTCGCAAATGACGCTGCTGCCATGCCAGAAACTTGCATAAAAAGGGTGTGCACCACAACTTCAGAGCCAGTGTGGTATCCAGCTGCACTGCCCAGTCATCTGGAAGCTGACTAATCCAAGGTTCCTGCTGACTAATCCGAAGGGCAACATCTGGCATCTCATCTTCTGTATTGTCTGCATCCATCCAGTCAACCTGCCGCAAGATTTGATTTGCTTCTGCAATGCCCAGCTGCAGGCGACGTATGTCGTCCACATCCTGCAATGTCTGCTCCTCATGTGCTTTGTACAACGCCCAAAGCTGCCAGAACCCTGCGGTGTGCCTTTGGCGACCGATTGCGGCTGCTGCATCTGCTTGTGCATTCCAGTATGCAACCCAGTTATCAACTTCAGCTCTTTCCTCTGACATCTGCTGGTGCGCCGAGATATGTACCACCTGAAAGCGTCCTGCACAAACTGCAAGGTGGTCCCGAACTTCTAGCCACAGATCCTGATGCGTGGGTGGAAGCTCACTCTGTGGTGAGGCTGTCAGTCTCCAAAAATGGGTGGCTACATAGGACGAGTCCGTCCATAGCACTGTCCGGTGAGTTCGCGGTATACTCCATGCCAACGCCTGAACAGCAGCTGTAAGCTCCGCCCTTGCAATGCACTGCTCCCAACCTCCAAGCGGCCCGGCTGCTAATTGTGCTCCATGAGTTGCTGAGACCACACTCCAACCTGCCAAGGATAGCGATGGGTAAGTTGGGCTGGTGCAACTGCCATCCGAAAACAGGTCGACTGTATTATGACACTCCGGCAGGGTCTCAATATACGTCTCGGGCGCTGCGACTGCACAAAAAGCCCGCCGTACTTCCCCAGCCCACGGGTTCCTGGGCGCCAATAGATGATGCGTTAGGCACGTGGGGAGACTCCGCCACCGCTGTACCGCCTCTCCATGTTGTTGGCGTACTCGCTGAAAGCCTGGACAATGGAGGCATCTGTGCTCCAGAGAGTCCTGCTGGCCACAAATGTGACAGCTGCCATCCTGTTGCACATCGTAATGCTTGTAGTGCCTGGCTGTCACAAAAGCTCCTTCCCGCAAGGCCGTTATCTGCGCACGTTGTAAGGGTAGAAGTCGTCCCTCTTGATGCTGGGAGGCTGGTACGTTGACGCCCTGCAAGTCTTCGTACGATGACCGCGCTTGCATGCGTGCAGCAACATGCTGATACCAAGCGTCCAGAGTGCGCCGCCATATAGTGGATGTGGATTCATCTATGAAATCAAATTGCAGACCATCGTGATCAAGACAATACGGCGGTTGTATCACATACCATCCTAGCTGCTGAAACTGTTGCATAAGAATCGAGCAAGGTCCGGCATGTAGTGTACCGTCAAAGTCCTCATGAAACTGATTCCAAAATTGCACCAACATCGGCTGCTTGCTGGCCAGTCGCCTAAAATCTCTGAAGACGCTCCACAATCTGTACAAGCCAGGATCGAGCAACGGTTGATGTCCCAGACTCAGGCGAATGATCGGGCTTGCGCCGGCTTTGCCATGTCCCAGAGCACGTGTTACTTGGGTACGAAGTTTGCTCAGCTGGGTTTCCGTGACATGAAGGATGCCCGACGCATGAAAAGCCTTGGGCCAGATGGCCTGCTTGATCAGGAGTTCCTTCTGGGCTTCGCTGCACGCAATCCTGCGCAATGTAGTCCACAATGGCTGAAGCTTGTCCAGCATTCTATCCATTGCTTGTGGACTAGGCCTGGCCTGATAGGTCATAGAGCCTCCAAGGTCACGCTCCTGGTGAGCAACCCGATGGTGCAGCCGTTTTAGCAAGAGCCGATCGTGA
The DNA here is from genome assembly GCA_963377175.1 of Effrenium voratum. Classification (NCBI taxonomy): domain Eukaryota; class Dinophyceae; order Suessiales; family Symbiodiniaceae; genus Effrenium; species Effrenium voratum. Next base: position 897,316 of record CAUJNA010000091.1, read on the forward strand.
CTGCCTGTGGCCCACGTGTACGTTTTGCCTGGATCAGTTTCCAACTGTATGAGCTCCAAAAAGGTGGATTGAACCAGAATTCCATGCGCCAAATGTGCAACCTGCCGAGCAAGGAGCTCATAGTTGTCAACGAACGACATGGACAACACCTGAGGGGCGTACTGTCGCATGTAGATTGCATGGCAGTGGTTGATCATAAGCATGCCGATGCAGGAAAGGGCGCAGCCCTCTGGTAGGCCACACGTGGATTGCAGGGGCCTGCTGACAACCTTACGGACCACGAAGTAGCGGTCAGCCTGCTGAAGAAAGTTCCCCCACGTCTTCACAAGAGTCTCCGGAAAACCCAACTGTCTTGCTAATGCCATGACTGGTGATCTGGGCAGATTGTTGAAGGCGCGACGGATGTCCGTGACAAAGCCCTGGAGCGGAGATTTGGTGTAAATGGCATGCTCGATTGCAGCTTGTGTAAGTTGCCAAACTTCACCAGCCTCCTTCTTGGGCATGAACCCAATGATAGAGCTGTGCAAAACTGGCGCAAGCTGACCCAGAATTTGCCCAGCTCTCAATGAGCTCCACGCTCTGTATACCATGCTGTGGATGATGACAGGACGATAATTTGCCACTGCGCATGAATCATCCTGTTTGGCTAGTCCATGTACCATGCCAGCTGAAAGTTGGGTTGGCCACTCCGACGTGTTCTCAATCTTGTTGAGCAGATCCACAAGCTGCTGTTGGTAGCCATAGGGCATGTGCTGAAGGTCCTTGGAATCGAATCCATCTGGTCCTCGCGCCGAGCGAGAATTGAATTTGGATACTGCATGCTCCCAAGCGGAGAGATCAATGGACGGCAGTTGAATCGTAGCTGGCGTAATGTAGGCCCTGATAAAACCCACAATGCGCTCCCAGGCTTCTGGGGGCGTGTCTGCATGTTGTCTCCATCGCGCCGTCCAGTACTGGAGAAGTTCATCATGTATGTCGTTGACCTCGGACAGGAGCTTCCGACCTTCTACGATCTGACCTGGAACCAAAAGAAGGTCCGTGTCGATTTCCAGCAGCTGTGTGTCGCGAGGTTTGACTTGGGCAGGTGTTCCATCGACCGTCCATGTGGTGAGTCCTCTGTCGGAAATCGGCCTGTCAACATGTGCTAGGCAACCATCTGAGGAGACGTCGACAATGGTCGCTGTGGCGATGGATTGAAGGGTGTCAATGCCAGGACGCGTCTTGTCTTGAAGCTGTTTGAACAGTCGTCTTTTGTCCTCCGCAAGCGAGGCTTGTAGTAGCCGATGCCGTTGTCGATTGTGCCAGGCCTCATATTGACGAAAATTGGCAGTGAAGTCCTGAAGGATGTGGACCACTGCTTGATGCGATGGAAGAACCAGTGCAATCTCTGTGGGAGAGCTTTGCAGCTTGACTGGGCGTCCAGGCCACCACATCACAAAGTCCTTCTGAAAGCCCTTGGCTCGTCGTATAGCGCCCCAGACTTCGACGCGATACAGCAGTGAATTGTCACTCGGTTGCTCCTGCCGCAAATTGTGTTCAAGGCTTTGTAGACGTCGTAGCTGCGTGAACCAGCGTACTATCTCCCTGCACGTGAACTCATTGGTGAGCTGGGCTTCCCCCTTACGACTGGGCTTGGCCAAGGGGAATTGAACGCCCCGAAGCTCAGGATGTTGCCGTTGCGCACGTCCCTTGCAGCCTGTTGGCACTGATGTCATGGTGCTGTCCAAGAAGGGCCCAATGGACTGTTCATAACGTCGCCCAAAACTGGCGTACTCATCAGCGATTGTAGCATGGTGAGATTCTCCCGAATCTGGCGCATGGTGCTTCCAGGTCCCTGTATCGAGGTGGTCCCATGGAATACGAGCCGGCAATGGCCAGTGCAATTCATGCGCATGCTTGCAAGGTATCCTGAAATCAGCATACAGCGCCGCATGCCCTGCCCCCGACTGTTGAAGACCCACGTGTTGAAGGTGTTGGGCGAGTTCCGGACTGACAAAGATCATGTCAATGCGCGAGATGTTTCCATAGGTTGGCTGAACCTTTTGCTGGTACACGCGCTGGGCAATGTCCTGTATCTCTTGCCATCCATTTTGGCGCCAAACCGCCAGTTCAGGAAATTCCTCCTCCGTGCCGTTGAAGTCTCCAGCGACAAACCGGGGTCCTTGATGGCCTTTGATCAGAGTCTCGGAGAGCTGCTGCAAAAGCCGATTTGTCCATTTCCTGCTATTCGGCCACGTAGCCGATGATGGCCATCCATACAGGTTTGCACCTGTGATTCCCCCGGTTTCTGGAACAGCGAATTGTGTGAGCTGGATGCGTCCCTGCACGTACTCCCCGTGAGGCCATGAGTGGGGTATAGGTCGCCCTGGGTTGGTAGAAATCTGCGCAACTCCACTCCAGCAGCCAACTGTCTGTGAATTGCTGCGTAGCGGCACCGGATGTCCTGCGTAAACTCTCCAGTCCTGCGGGCTTTGCCGGTTGTGGTAACGTATCTGCTTGACAAAGGCAGGCATTGCTACTGAAGAAAGATGGGTCTCGTTGATATTCCAGATGCCAGGACCAAATGTGGTCAAGAGTTGTTCCCTCCCTCGTGCACCTCCCGGATTGTAGGTGCCAATGCGGAGCGTGGTGGAAGGCCCCGGATGTCGAGCTTCCCCAAATCGTTGTACTGGTATCCATACACAGTGGCTGTGAGATCTAACCTCACCCGACCCAATAATGCAGCAAGCTGCACCGACAAAGAAGAACCAGGCAAGGTGAGGCAGACCTCCAATGCCTCCTGTCCGGACAATGCATCTTCCAAAGTGCTGGTGCACCCCTGCCCAATGAGGGAGTCCACCTCCATTCAAATGACGTAGTAGAAAGATCATCCCAATGACAAGAATGATCAAAAGCATGTGGATGAGCAAGCTTTGCTGGCTCATGAAGATGTTGGCGAGTTGGATGAGCTGTGCAACCAACTGAGCTTGATATGTGAATTCATCTGTGCCGATGCCCTGGCGATCTAAGGCTGGGAAATGATTTGAAGCAAGTGGGGCATAAATCCCGAACCGCGCAAACCCCATGTTCGGTCCACTGAGATTCATCTGCTGTTTGCTTCCAAAGCCGATGGCCCCCGGGGACCATGGCTTGAAAATGCCACGGGTGTCATAGCTCAGCTCCATTGGCACGCTGAGCCACCACCCACGGAGTCACTCCGTTCTTGACTTCTTGGACAGAAGGGCTTCCAGGCGTCCAAATCCTGTCTGCATGTCCTCCTGCATCTGCGACCGCAAACCATTGAAGGAGGAATTCAAGGCCGTGATCTCTTGCTGCTGTAACCCTACTTGCTCAGCCACTGACTGTAGCCTGGTGGCCGTGTTATGGTTGGCTGCTCCAGCTTCTGCAAACCATTGCTCAAACTTGGCATTCTGATGTCGCAGCTCTCCAAGGTCTGCCTCAATCCGACTAAAGCGGTGCTCAGCGCCATGATTGTCCATGTACATAGCAACGTCCTGACCGCTCGCCTGCTCCTCGAGCTCCTTGCGCACAACAGCTTTGACGTCTGCACGTATGCGCTGTTCGACTTGCTGAACGCGATCAACTGCAGCTTTAGTGGTAGTTGAGGATGAGGCTGAGGTCTTTGACGGAGCGTGAAACCACGTGGCCCATGGATCGCGCCCTTGTTGCCAGGGATCTCCTCCATCTGTGGCATCACAATTCATGGTGGAAGAAGCCGCCTTCTGAATGTGTCGACTCGCTTTGGCTGTAGCATGAACTTCTGCTGGGCGATGCACCATTTCCTTCGTGACCTGGGTGATCACGACATCACCACCGCTGTGCTGAAGGACCTGTGACGGTGGTTCATCTGACGATCCAACCTCCCAGGTGATCCCATGAGGTCCTGCATGCTTGGGTTGTAGTGGCTTGGCTGCCCACTTCCAAACTTTCAGCAGCTTCTGAACTGCCGGTCTCTGTGTTCCATGGGGAAGCGGACTGATGTGATAGACCTTGTCAAAACGCAGAAACTCAAAGGGAGCGTCCGGCCTGATCTCCTTGTGCGCTTTCTCCATCTGATCCATGGTGAAGCGCAAGCCATAGCGCTCATTCTTCCGAACCAGAGCAACTACCTTCGGCGTGGCAGCCTGCTTGCACGTGGCCTCCCTGAAGCTCATGCCCTGTAGCCAGATCACTCCATACTGATTGTCAGTGGATCTGCCGGTGGAATCTCGCGGCTCCACATAGATGCCGCGCTGTCCGGACAACTGCTGAAGTGTAGTGCTGGCCAAATCCGGTATGCGCATCAAACAGCTGAAAATATCCGCCTCCAAGGGCCCTGACTTCTGCCCCTTGACAGTGTGCCACCCCCGACTCCAAACGTCCATGATGACAGTCTCAATGTCCTCATCATCGCATGGTGCATGAAATCGTCCACAGTTCGGCCCACAGGAGCTGGCATTGCAGAGCATGAAGGTGGGGGCCGTGTCAATCACACTTTTCACCGGCGCCACCACGAAGGTTGCCCAATCCGAAGGCCATTGATCTTTGTAGACCACAACTTTGATCACTTGCGTGGGGATGGTGTGAACCTGAGCTTCCTTGCTGGCCTCTTTGCGAAGGATTGCCAGCTCTCCCAGTTGAACCAATGATCCAGTGACCAGTATCGCCTCCTTGGCCTCAGCGTGGAAGACGGGATATCGAATGTTGGTCACCGCCAGGAAGCCCTTAACATCATCTGGTACTTCACCAACCGTAAGGACCGCCAGCGGCTTTTCCGACAAGGTTTTGCCCTCTCTCAGATGCGGTAGTAGATCCGGCACTGTGCTGATTGCCAGACCACTTGCACCATGCCGCAGCTGATCTCCATCAAGGTGGACCACTGCAGATCCGTCTTGTCCCACAAAGGTGTCCGGTATGATCTCCAGCAGGTCCGGATTCAGTTGGTGCGCCTTGAGAGCAGTGGGCGCGATCTTGCGCTCCTTGGTCTTGTGGGTCTTGCCCGATTTGGAGATTCCGAAAGTGCTCTGCTCCTTCTCGCGTATTTTAATCTGAAGTTCATCGTGCTTGACGAACTGGAAGCTGGTGTGCTGACGTTTGCCCATGGCTTTGAGCGTTGCCCAGGGCTGCTTGGTGTTGAGAGCGGATTGCACGTCACTCTTTCCCAGCTTTTTGAGCGCCATATGCGCTCTTTCCTGCACCCGATCCTGAGGTACCCCTTTTTCACTCAGCAAGGCCTGAAGCGCATGCACCAACCCATCCTCTTGATCTTGCCCTTCCCATCCTGCTCCTCGTAGGTTCCCACGTGCTGGTAATTGATGGAGGAGTCGATGTAGCAGGATCTCATCTTGAGCTGTGTAGGCTCGGATCAAACCAAGGCGACGGGCCAAATGGAGCAACGTGGTGGCCCCGCATGAGAACGTGAAGGTCTGCTGTCGCAGGTATGTCTGCTGAATGTCCACCGTCTGCACCTCAAGTTGATCGGCCAATGCAGCCCCAATGCCTTGGGAGAACTGGGCGTTCACGATAGACGCACCATCCCAAATGATGAGGTGCAAGCGGTCATCTGAAAGCCCTCCTTCCAGGAGGAACCAATGCCCTGCATGCCAGCAAATTGCGTACGCCCTCTCCTGCTGTTGGAGATGCTGGCTGAATTTGCCCAAACCTTGAAGCAGGTCCTCCAGGTGGTAGGTGAGGATCCATTCAACCGGGCCAGTGTGATAGCCCAGGTGGTTGTTCATATGCTCAAGGAACTGGTGCATCTGCGCAAGCGTGACCCCTTCTGAGGGCCGGTTTGGTCCACATCCTGGTGGCATGCAAAAGGTGGCAGAACGCCATTGGCGTTCATCAAGGTCAGCGAGGATGCCATGTTCGGAGTAGAGCCTGTAGCTTCCATGAGTGTGAAGTTCAAGCTGCCAGAGTGCTTCAAACAGAAAGGATCCCGAAGGTAGCACAGCATGTTGTCTGCCCGCAATTCCAACCATTGTGATGGTAATAGAACTTGAGGAAAGGTTGGTTGCTGCCGTCTTCCTGGTTCGCTGAATCCGAAGTGGCCCATAGCTGCCCATCGGCTTAAGGATGTGTGCTGGCGAGACAATGTGGTAGCCGTCATTCACCGTGATACCAACACCACCCTCCTGAAGTTTGCGTTCAGCACGGATGAAGCTGGCAACATCTTGTTGGCCCTCCCTCACAAGGAAAATGTCTGGCACTCCCTCTTCTTTGATGCAAACTAGGGCTGAGTCCCAATCTGCTGCAAGTGGCCAGGCAAGGCGGCTCTGTTGCTTGAGAAATGCCCGATACCTCTGCAGCACATGCTGGGGCAATGAACTCGCACGCTGCCCCTTTTGCAACCCAGTGAGTGCCTGAAGCTGACCAAACATCCAGGCTGCCTGAAGTGGGGATGCAGATTGTCCCAGCAAGCACAGCCCTTCTCGCAAGTCCATGGGATAGTGATAGGTATCCGGAAAACCCATCAATAGGCCAAGTTCACGGGGATGTAGTAGCCGAGGCTGATCATCGAGTTCAGAGCGAACGTAAACCCCGCGAAAGCCTTTTTGCTCCAAGCTGCTTTTGCTGAAACCCCGTGCACGACACCCACAAGGGCATTTGTCATGACCGTTGCCGTAGCTGTGCAAAAACGTAGGTGCCGGTCTGGACTGAGAGAGGAGCCTTTCTTCCTGACCGTAGCGCGGATTGTGGTACAGCTCCAACTCATGCTCACTGAGCCGGAGTTGTGCCTCATGATCAGCTGGCCAGAGTGGCCACCTGGGAATGAGGCTATCCACTCGTCTGTACTGCTCGTCAAAATGCCATGCCTGAACCATCTGGACATCGTACTGCTTCGGCACCATGAGAGCCCACCACCGTTTGCGAGTGCACGGCCAAATCTGATTGAGGTCCATGATGACCGTGACAAAATGATAGTCCAGAAGTTGAGCCAAATCATCCAGACCTCGTCGAATCGCTGCATGATTTGCTACTCCGGGGACACATTCCAGCAGGAGTGCAGAGGGTGCCATCAAGTATGCAGCCTTGAGAATACGAAAAAACACCGAACTGCGCCTATCCAACATCGCCAGCTGCATACCCTGGGAGCTAAACGGCTGACAAGGAAAGCCCGCCGTGAGCACATGTCGTCGGTGGGGTTGAACTTGATGTAGCAGCTTGATGCTGTCATCTGATCCAATGTCTGCTTGGAGAACGCATGGCGAGCCATTTTGCCTCAGCACGCTGCAGCATAGCCCATTGTGGTCTAGCTGTGCCACGATCTGCATATTCATGATGGAGCCACCCAATCCAATGCCTCCCATTCCCGCACAAATCTCTTTGAGTGTGACAAAGGAGTCCTCCGCAAGCAAGGGGTGCACCGTGACCCAAGTCTGCTGCCCAAAAATGAGCTTCAGTCCTCCATCTGCATTGACCACCTCAGCACAATGCACCACCACCGTCTCCGACTCCTCGAAGAGTCCAGCTGGCACTTCCACCACCGTGCCCGTGTGATGAACCCGGCCATGCAGGCCATCCACCATGTGAAGCACCGCGCTGAGGCGCTCCCCCGGGTGTGCATCACCCAGCCAGTGTACCATCTGATGCGCCATCGCCCGAAGTCTGCCGACTCAACCCTACCACTGGAAGGTCTCGGGCCCAGGGCTGGACAACACATATACAAAGAAGAGATGGGTGTGTCTCAAAAATCGGGGATCCCTTTCCAAGCTCCAACGGCCTCATGTCAAAAAAGGACGCCCAAGCCACCTGGGAGGTTTTCAGCGAAGCGCTCGAGTGAGGATACCCAGACGCGGAGGGAGTGCCAAAGGTGTGCGCCCGCGCCGCTTGGCGGAGAAGTGTGGATGGGCTTAGACCCGCATTGAGGCCATGCAATCGGTGTTTTGCTTGTTTTCTTTGCTTTCCTGTTTGTTTGCTTGCTTGCTGTTTGCGTGTTTATTTGATTGGTTGGTTGGTTGAGTTACTTCTCTTTTGCTTGCTGAGAAATACCGCGCTTGCGTTCCAAAGAATCCGGTCCTAGGGGCCAGAAAGGCATGGTGCATGCCAGCACAAGAACATACAAGGATCCCTAGCAGCTTACCCGAGTTGAGCGGCGGAATTCTGGCGCGGCAGATCTAACGGGGGGTTTATGCACCGCCCCTCAACGTTTTGCGGTGCTGCTCAATGGGTTGTGAGCTGGAGCAATTCGTGTTGCATCATAGTGAGTAGAAGAGAAAGAACATGGAAACACAGTTTGCCCATCAAAGGCTTGCATTTGTAGATGAAGACTCCAATGCAATCGCCATGAGGCCGGCAATTGAGCCAACACTGAGTCAAGACTTGAAGGCAAGTCTGGCCGCAGGCGTATGGGTTTCCAAGTCTATGGGTCGGATGGCATTCCGCAGTTCATGGCAGTGTAACAATGTCAGCAAATTGCCTCCGTGCTGTTCGTTCCTTTCGGAGGCCTAAAAGAACGTGGCTCCAAACGAAAATTGCCCGAAAAGGAAATATGGAGCCCTGACACAGCCATCCCAAATAATCTCAAAGACCGTTCCATGGGATGTTTTTGTTTATGTGTTACGTGCATGTCCTTGGTCTCGATTGGCCCGAGAAGCTTTTTGCTGGCTTCATTTCCTCGGTTTTGCCACATTCGAACCTTTGATAGCCGGGTTGATTCTTATTCGAATGGTTATTCTTGTTGGTTTTGTTTTATGGGAAACCACAGGCGACAAAACCCCCTTACTCTCCTCCGCCATCCTCACTTCCCCTCGTGAGCCATGCCTGAGGTTCTGCGTGCAGCAAAGCGGCTGCAGGGCGAACAGACCTCAGACGTGAAACACACGAGCCGAGGTTTGGTCCAAGCATCCAGTCTACAGTCTATGGGTCACTTTGCCCATGTCACTTTGGTAATCACATGTTTGGACCCTGGTTCACATGAGGTGTGAACTGGAAATGGTTGTACTCCTGGGGTGGCATTGGATATACCACTTTTGAGGGTAGACGGATGGAGACACAGATACAGACGCAGAAAGACATGGATTGTGACACAGACAAACACAGAACCATACAATCACACACACATACACACAAACAAGCAAACAAATGTACACATCTACACAGACACCCAAGCGCACAAACACTTGTTCAAGCAAACTTATCAGCACAAGCATGCCTCATCAATCAAATACGCAAGACACAAGCACTCAACAAAGCAAGTACGCAAGGAGCATACACGCAATCAAAAAACAATCACGAGCAACAGCCAGGCAAACAACCAGCACAAAACGCTCAGAGATGAAGCACAGCTCTGGTTCCCAAGGACCTGCCCCCGGAAGTTCGACGAGTGCGGTTTGAGCGCTGTGGCTGGCTTTTGGCCTTGGCGTATCCTGAGCGAGTGGCAAGGCTGGGATTTGGCAGGGCTGCGACGTTTCGAGTGACGATCTTTTGACCATGGAAGAGACATGGTGGTAGTGTTGAAAGTTGCCGTTGCGTATTGTGTTGCTCAGACAGAGTCGTTCAAATTTTGTTTTTGAGACCTTTAGGTATCATCAAAGAGGCCCCTTCAAGAAAGTGCAAGAACACGTCCATAATTGGGTTTTGCCCAGGGTATCGATTGACAGCCAGCTCCTGCCGCCCTTGGAGTTGCATTTGTTTTCGTTTTGTGGGACCATGTTGAACCACTACTGTTATTGCTTAAGCTTATTTCATTTCCCGATCGAAATGGATAATAGGATTGCAACCCCATGCTTTTGTTGAACAAACCGGCATTCCTGGGTTCAGGGTTTGGACAAGGTGAGTGCAGGACATTTTGGCCGGCCTTGCCTCCTGTAGGATTGGGAGGGCAGCAAGACGCCCGTTGGTGCCCCACCAAAAGTCGACCCCTCTCAATAATGTGTTATGTGATAGTTTTGTTGTCGTTCCTTCCGCTCGTTTCCAAGGCAATACCTCAATTCCTTGGCTGGGCTCATCCCCTCACTCTCTGATTCCTGGACTGAATTAATACTTTTTGGAAAGACCCTTTGGGTGGCAAGCAAAAAGTCGGATTTGCTGGACAATCCACTGGGGGAAATGAGTACTTGCTTTGGCTTGTGCCCAAATCCCGTCAGGCGCGGCAAGAAGGGCCGCTTCTTCTTACGGGATGGGTCTACCTGTGTGGCCCGAACCTCGACAAACACCGAAAGGTGCATCGTTTCGGCGTCTTGCGGACGGTTTCAATCGACCCCCAGCCCGCTCTTTCAGAACCAAGAGCTACGATGGTCAAGGGTCACCTTTTCCCAGGGCACAGGGTTGCTCCGAATCAATGAACCAGCGTTGAAATTTTGCCCTCGGAGCCGGAGCCTCGCCTTTTAGAAGGTGGTTCTAAACATCACCTTTTGGAAAAAAAAGGCAACGTGTAGTGAGTTTCCTGTTTTCTCTTGATGGGATGATGAGACATTTTGCACCCTGCTCGCTTCCCAGAACAATGCAAGGAAGGGGTGGCTTTGGAAATGATGTTTTACTCAATGAAATTAAAGTCCCCGGCATACTTGTTGTTTTTTAGCTTTCCCTTCAAAGAGCTTTTCCAAAATGCTGCCTGTAGCCAAACAAGAGTGTTCCTACCTTACTCGTCCAGGCTCACGCAATTTGATAGCTTTAAGTTGGTGACGCTGTCCACAAGACGTGTTTCACCCACATGGTGTTCACTTTCGAGTGGATACATTAAAATGAGACCTGCTTTAGAGCACGGGTTTGCATAGCCTTGTTTAGGGGCTTTTTAGTTGGATGAGTTCAGACATCCACTTAAGCACCTGTTGTTGACTGCTTCATCAGGGGGTCACACATTATTGGCAGCTCACTGTCACATTCTGTTTGTAGTGTGGCATTGCTCTTCTGCCCGGGTAGATACTTGTGTTTTGGCCGTGAGGCTGTGACCCTTTCCCTCCCATGAACAAACGTGTAACCGTTGTAGAGGAAAATTGCTTTCAGGACGACCCCCCAGTCAGGTTTCATGCTAGTGGGTGTGTAGGGACTGGAAGAAAGCCAGAGGGTATTGAGGAATGTACCGCTGCCACAATCGAAGCTATCCACTTCTCAAGAAACATGCCCATGGCCATGAATTTCAAGAGAGAAGAAGATCCTCAAACATAGTTGGTGGACAAACATCTCAATGCAAATGATGTCCACCAAAGGGTCCCGAAAAGGAATCCAAGCCCACTGAATTAACCTGTGAACCTGCAACATCCGTTGTCTTTTAAAGGGGGGGAGACCCCCACTGACATTGGGCCAGTCGATTCCTTCGCTCAGGTCAAGGATCCCATCCTCCGGGAAGAGGACAGGGCAGTGGATTTGAGGGACGCCCTATGGTGTGGAAACCCCTTGTTTATTGATGTGGAAGCCCTTTCTTGGGGGGATTGCACCTTGTTGCTTGGATGGGGTGTGCACGGCACCAGGAAACAAGAAGGTGTGCTTCGGTGCATCCGTGTGCCTTGAAGACACCATTTGTCAAAATGCTTCAACTGCCCCGACATGCAGCTTGGAAATCAGACCTATTTTGCAAAATTGCAGGAGTTCCTGGCCGTCGGGCGCCTGTTCAAGACGGCCCAGGAGCTCAGATCTGGGGATGCTAAAGCAATAGTTGATTCATAGGGGGGTTTCCCGAAGTTTCATCAACTCGTCCATCCCGCGATGTTTCCTTCAGGGATCCTTGACCATTGTGAGCTTCTTAGTAACAGAAGAAATGACCGCAAGAATCCACTCGCAAGGGTCACTTGAGGGACTTCCCCCATCTTTACCCCCGAGTTTCAAGGGCCTTCTGGCATCAACATTAGGAAACCTTTCCCGGCCTCCAGTGCCCCTTTTTTTTTTGTTCTCGGAAGTCCCCTTTAAGTTCAAGCACCAAAAGAAGGAGCTCGTTTTTGTCACCCCACTGGTCTGGGATTGCAAGCCGGCGTTCGGCTTCCAAGGTCGTGACCCTTGCATCGCCGCTCAGCACCGCAGAGGCGGCGGCGTGCGTGCACCAAGTTGGCAAGAGTCGGGGGGAATCGCTTCCGGGGAATACCCTCCCATCAGCAAACCTGGAATTGCAGGCTTCCTCCAGAAGAGGAAAGTAGTTTTGCGAAAGGGGTTTGTGCGCTGTCACGTTTTTGATGGGAAGGCACATCACGGATCAGGGTCAATTCGCAAGTGTTGTTTATGTACCGGTGCAGGGGGTTGAGAAATGGAAGCCACTTCTGTGATACAACTAGTGAAACAGTCGTTTTGCGAATGACCAATACTGCATTATAGGGCAGGTTCCTCTGTATCACGTCAGCGGGGATCAATCCCCCGCATTCCCCAGACCTTTAGTCAAATGAGTTGATGGTGGGGGGAATTGTACCACATGTTGCTTTGTCTTGCCAGCCTTGCGAACATGTTCTTGCCTTCTATAGGCCCAGCAGTCTCAACATCAGCACCGTATCACACAAAACAGAATGTACGTACCTATGTGCGTCGATCCGTCCGTCCGTCTGTCCATTCGCACATGCATGCAAGCATCATTCCTGCATAATATATGTATATGTGACACGTTGATAAGTGTAAAAATCAACAATTGCAAGCTAGGGCACGCATGGTTTCGGCTGGTCGAGCTGATTTATCCACACCGGGCGTGATGCCATCAAGTAACAGAAATCTCAAGTGGGGAGAAGATGGATCTCGTGCTTACGCTGGTCAAGGCAAATGGGGAAATCCAAAGATGCGAATTGGA
>CAUJNA010000091.1:915000-927500 GCA_963377175.1 Effrenium voratum
CCCCTTATTTTGGATGGGTTTCTGCTGAAAGGGAAAGCCAGTTCTTCCTTCTTCAGTCGTTTTGCATTGAGGACCAACTAGCAGCTGTCAATTGTTTTCTTTCTGTGTAGGGTTCTGTTGAAGACCTGGTACCAACAAGGGTGTCACCTTTGTTTCTGGTGGGTTTCTCTTGAGGACCAGCAAGGATGTGTTGCCTGTCTTTTTTTGGGGTGGATTTCCTACAGAGTCAACCACGAAAAGCTTTGCTCAAGGAAGTAGGAAGCCACTAGGCAAGTAAGAGAAAGGATTGTCTTTTCATCACGTGAAATGGCCTTCCTTTGGCAAACACCTGGGTAACATATAGCGAGCTCACAATGACTCATCCATGATGAAGGTTACTTCTTGGTACATTTTGTATCTCAGGTTCGAGTAGGAAAGCGCTCTGGAAGGTCTCTTTCCTTTTTCGCACCAGGCTGGCTTGTGGTTTGTGACCAGAACATACAAAAGCCAGCCCATTTGCATCTGCCCTCCACTGGGCCTCAGGATTTATTTGAGGGGGGTCTTCTAGAGCAATTCCATGTATGATGTTTCTTTTTTCCTCGGCCTTGGAGTCTTGGAGGCGTCGCAAGTCTGTTTAGACCGCCTCGCTTCTGCCGAAAGGGCCAAAACAAAGTAGCGACAGCCACCCGAGTGTTTGCTTGTATTTCCTAAGGGTCCAGGTACCTTAGAAGGTACGACCCTCCTTACGTTCAAAAGCATTGAAGAATACTTTGACTCGGGTTAAAAAATGCGGCATGCCGAATCCGTCAACGAAAAGCAGTAAGTCAGGATCGATGTATGGGCGAGCAAATGAGCACGTGATTGCAATTCCACAAATCCACGAGCAAAGGAGCCAAAGGGAGGCTTCCACGCACCAGCCAGCTGTTGTTTTATCAGATGCTCCGTGTCAGTTTCCGGATCCTTGCCCAGCCAGAATGAGTCTGATAAGAAATGGTCTTGTTGATTAAAACGACGCTGTAGCAATCGAAAATCAGCTTTCAGCAATGATATTGGCCATTTGGCCGCACTTAAGCTCCAATACAGGTTCAACGCAAATGCTTGGCCGAGAAGTATCGTCAAGTTTGGGAGCAGCGAACCAGTACTCACCTCGATGACGGATGTATGCCACCATTGTTCAGTGGCACCCTTTCGACCGTTTTGTTTGGTCAACCCGATTTCGGGGCTCCCTTGACTACCAGGGTCACCGGGCAACTGGGATTCAGTTGCCCCAACTCGCTGGACAACTGTTCAGCCGCTGGTTCACTTGGGGCAAACACTGTGTCCCAGATGTGTGCAGCGTTTGCGGTGGATTGAAGAAAATATGAATGACCAACAAGCCAGGACGCGATTCTCTGACCAACTACCATATGAGAGTGTCTTAAACAACAAACATCCAGAAGGTTGGTTTGCCCTTGGACCCCGGAAAGCTATCCGAAAGAGGTTTCCTGATTTTGAAACGTACCCCATTCGCAAGAAGTTCAGCCTGCACTGGTGTTGTGTATGTATGAGCAGATCAACTAGATCATCGGGACACTTTGCAGGCGGGCCAAGGCTGACTCGGATTCATGCGCCCCAAGGCCCAAGAAGCCCCCTCCGCCTCGGCAGAATATGTCCGGAAAGATGCAGCCACCCTTTTTTCAGGGGCAACGTATCTCCAAATTCACCGCTGCCGAGTAGATGCGACTTGATCATACAGGCTCGAGGCTCGCACATCAGGGCCCCTATGAAGGGAATCATTCGTCGGGTAGGCAGCTTCTTCGTCAACGAGTTCCTCGGATTCGAGAGAGCTTTCTGTCCTCCACCTGGACCAGGACGGGCACAGCTTGTTTTTGTTTTTGGGTGGCACGAGCTGCAGCTTTTGGACGTTTATTCAAGCATTCTTTTCAAGAAAACCAACAAGCCGGAATTTTTGGTGGACTCCATAGTGGATTCGACCATTGTTCGGGTTTCTCTGGAAAGAAGGATGGAAAGAATGGGGAAGTTACGCCTAGAGCTGTGGCCTGCTTTTTGTGAGAAAAGAAATCCCCTTGCAAAACATAAGGATCCTTACAGCAGCGGGAGTCATGTTGCAGAAGCGATTCGGTCTTTTCACAACCATGCTCTGGGCACTAGCGTCGTTTTACTTTCCCCCCATGTGGGTGCTTCGGGGTTGGTCAGGGTGTTTATGTGTGATGCATTCAACATCGGGTGCCTAATAAATGCCACAGCAATCAGCGCAATCATCAGGTATTATGGGTGTTTTCTTTGAATAGTGAGGTGTGTTGTTGCTGGGTTGGTGGCTCTCTTGCGCCCCGGCTTTGCATTCTTACTGCAGAGCTTGTTGGGAAAACCACACCCCTCTGTGGGAGCGATAGACCGTTTTGGGAAGACTGCTCCCTTTTTGACAGCGCATGCGCAGAGCTATGCGGACGCCTTGCCCGCCATTGCAACTTTTTGGCCCTACGGCTGCAGGACGTGTGAGTTTGGGAGCCAAGCGCTGCATGTGGTTCTGGAGACTCGGCTGAACTTGGCCCAAGTTTGCCTGTGTTGTTTTATCTCCCTCTCTTTGATAGCCTCAGAAGATTCATCTCCAATTTCGAGCCTGGTGTAACGTGAGCCCTGATTGATAGTCCAACCGATTCTGAATCAGGGGCGTTCCCGTGGAAGAACAGCATCCCTAGTCAAGAGGGAGCACCGTGATTTCCCTACCGGGGGACGAATTATTTATTTGTAGGGGTCAAAACGCAAGCTTCATTGCCATTAATTCAAGACACAACAAGTTGTCTCGTTTGTGCAGGGGATCCTACGTGTCCCTTTTGGATGGTTCAAGCATCACCTTCCATTGATCATTTTAAGAAAGCCTTCAGTAGGTGGTGTGATGTTCAAAAGGGAACTACGGCACCGTGATGCACGTTACGCTTTGCACGGTCTTTTCTTGCTGCTCAAATGATCAGTTGTTCCCGTTTTCCGTGCAAGCCAGGCTGAGTTTGGGCCGGATTCAGGAAGCTGGGCAAAAGCCCACACTCAACGTGACTCAAAATGTGAACATCAAGGGCAAGAACACACAATCCTCTCATCATGACTCGAATCTGGGTTTAGAATACCTCCCAACCTTTTCTCCCTTTTGACTCCATACCTCACGACCATTTTTGTTAAAGGCGCTTTGCAGCATTGATATCCTGCGAACTCAGGATCGGCGAGTGCAGCCTCTTGGCGTTTGATCCTTCCCTGCCGGGCTTCGTGGGGGAGCTCCACGGGATCCTTACCGTCAGCTTGACTCGTTTTGTTGAACAAATGGAAACAATGCTGATTTAGAGCACAAACAGCTTGGACATAGATGTCACTTGTAGCAATTCCTTTGTTCAAACAGCACTTAATGTGTCCAGTTTATTCATCTTGTGTGCGCCTATATATATATATATATGTTCATGTGTTATCACCTAGCACATTGGATTTAGCCAAAACCAGTGGCTCATGTGCTTGTCAAGGTTAGTTGCCTTGTAACAACTTAGTGAGGGTCCAAATTTTCTTGCAGGTATTATCGACAGCATGCCTGCGCGGATGTGTGTACGGTCTATAACTGGATCTATGGAGGCCCAACACATACAGATACAGATATGCATATATTATATTGACGTGGTGTGTGTGCGTGTGCGTGTGCGTGTGCGTGTGCGTGTGCGTGTGCGCGTGTCTTGGGCTGTACCTGTGCTGCATGCTTATGCCTGTGGATGCATTGGATGGAGAGAGCGAGACTCTTTGCTTTTGGGAATACACAGCTCACACATATGCTCAGCACGGGCGACAGAACTTTGGTGACTCGCTGGTTTTCGTTCCTGATTGACCGTTGGAGTTATTGATTCTCATGAGCTGCTTGGTAGCTGCGTGACTAGCTTGTGTTCTTTGGATGCTTTCTGGACAGCTGTGTTCTCGTAGTGCGTTTAAAATTGCGTTTATCCATCGTTCTGGCACATCCGACCGTGTTTCCTGGATGTGTAATGGTGTGTTTTGCAAGAAGGATCCCTGGAAAGAAGGGGGAAGTTGCCCCTAGAATTGCATCTGGCGTTGAGGCTTTCCTGTCAGAAAGACACAGTTCTCTCAATGTTGTAGCGTAAATGTTTACCTGGCGGGGCCTCTACTCGCTACTTGTCTTTTCGCCCGAAAGGGGTACCTTTACTCGCTACATGAAGGTCCCATTGGGAGGAAAATCGTCTTCCAGGGGCCCGCCTGCCTTTCGACACCTCAGATTTCGCCAAGAAAAGCGTGTGGAATCTCAGGTGTTTGCCAGATTTTGGCAAGACATGTGAAGCAATCAGAGCCTTCAAGACCGAAAAAGATAGCTAGGGAGCCAACAGTTGGTCAAACAATAGTGGTGTGAGCTTTAACTACGCTGTGGAAAACAACTAGGGACCTCTCTCCTTGGTTGATGTGGCCTGGCAATTTTTAAATCTTTACACCCATTCGGTGAGCTCTCTAGAATGAGAGGGGTCCAAGGTTTGCTCCTGGAGTGGTACCCCTCAAAAAACATGCCGGACGGACACCCGCATCTTGATTGTTGGCAATTTATAAAAATAGGCATATTACATTATATATACAAATACGTATATTGTATGGCACGCATGCCGCCCCATGTCTGTATATATATATATATACACACATAGGTTAAAGCAGAGTGGAGCCAGGAGAGGTCCCATGGACCAGGGTGCATGAGGCCCTGAATGCCACCGAGTTTCCTTTAAACACCAGGCAAGGCCAGAAAGGGAGGTAAACCTATCAGAACTACCGCCTCCAGATCCCGGTTCTGCGGTGGCACCATGATTTTCCCTTTTGGCTTCCCAAACACGGCCCCCAAAACGGGTTTTCCTTCTTGTTTGGCTTGACAAAGACCCTCAGTCCCCGAAAGGGTTCCCTTGCTCGAAGCGTGTTGTGTGTTTGAACCGCGCCGAGGCGCGGGGCCGCGGCGGGCGCTTTGTCCTGCGGCGCCTGGGGCGGGTTTTGGGGCCTCTGCAACGGCTCTGTGCTCGGCTGCTCTGCGCGGGGCCCCAAAGCGGAGCGGTCAGATCCATGTGGCGCGACGGTACGGGGCTTGAGGGGCATCCACGTTGAAACGTGCGAAGCTTCAGGCCCAAGTGACTAAGCGGTTGGCTGCTAAATTAGCCCCATGTTTGATTTCCGAGGGATTCACAATATTGCGTTCAACTTGTCCAGAGCCAAAGCGGCGCCCAGGTTGTTTTCGTGTTGAAGTCCCGAGTCTCGACCACGCAGACTGCCTCGCCGAGATTGATGGGCATGGCTCAAGTCATTTGGGGAAAACAATTGAGCGAGTAGGTTTGTTTTGTCCCTCCTCTTGAAAGCACGTTTCAGGACATGTTCCCGCTCGCAGAAGGTGTCCGAACATTGGTGCCATCTTCAAATATCTTTGACTGCACTCATGTAAGATGTCAATAGAGTCCGATAAAGTTCCAGATGTGCAGCAAATGGCGCCTCTCGGGATGTTCAATTGTACAACCACTCACGACATTTTTACGTGAACAAGCAGGGGGCTTCGCTGATTCGGACTGCTTACAGTTCCGCTTTTGTTGGACATAGCGCTTGCAAGCATGCCTTTGGGAGAGTTTCCCTAATAATGGGCAACCGATAGTTGTTTTTTGGAGAGGGGAAGGAGCACTAGGGATCCAATTGATGGAGCATTGTGGGGGACAAGTGTTTCTGCACAGGAAAGCTCTTATTACTACACGTGGGTCAGAACACTGTGATTTTCGATGGCTTACATAGGTCGTTGGTAATCCACGATGCCCGCAATTCCTGAGGTCGGCGTCCTTGCGGCACCCTTTACTCTAGGCCAGGGCAGCTTGTCATTTGCATCGCAACCGATCCAGATTGTGTGTGCATGGAACATGCTCAGCTTGCATTGGTTCTGAATGTATTGCAAGGGGGAGGGGCACCCTCACAAAAAACACGTCCGTGTCGTGTGTGCGTTCGGCCGCTTTACTTGACAGCAAGCCAATGGAAGTTCAGCTGGACGCCGTCGCTGCAACGGTTTGCTCGCTCCTTGGGTGAGTGTCAGGCAGCCAAACCCTAAGCAAGGGCACGCACATGCCAATGCTATGGGAAACACACCTGTTTTTACAACCATGGAAGTACACAGTCTCTCGCCGCCTTGACATTGATTTGCAAAGACACGGCCGTGTGGAAACCAATCCGCGTTGGGGTTGCTTATTTTGAAGTAATATCACGTTTAGCATAAGACTTCAGAAGCTTGCATTGAGACTGAATGATAAAGTTTGCATTGCCCCTTCTTAGGGCTGGCTTGTGCGCAAGCAATGGGTGCTCCTGTTGAATCCGTTGACTTCAGGAAGACCGCTCCCTTGAACAGAATCCCAAACGGGTTATGAAACTGCTGGCCGAAATCTTGGGAAGCCTTGCGATGTCCCTCAGTCGAGCTGCTTCATTCTGCCCCACGGACTGTTTATTTGCGCTGGACAAGAGCAGATGCACCAAACAACTGCGGGCCAGATGTGCAGACATGTTGGACCCCCTCATGAGGATTCTGATGACACTCTGGTCATGCCCGACATACATTTGGAGCATGGGTTCTTATGAAGTCTGATTTTGTTCCATGGACTTTTTGGGTTTGCCGCACAACTCAACAGAACGCGGTCACACACACACACACGCACAAACACATCACGGAACGGTAATTAGCCATTGCTTGCTTTGCATTTCCACAAAATGAAGCCCTACAGGGTGAAACGGGCTGCCATGTTGTCAATTTAGGGCACAGCATTGGTCTATGAAGCGCCAATGCTCCACCCTTTCCTCAGTGAGAACCATTGCCAGCGCCAGATGTGGCTTACCTGTTATTGTTTTTCCTTTTTGGGTGTCCTTGTTTTTTCCTTTCAACCAGCAGAAAGTTGAGCTTTTTTCGGGGTTCTAAGCTGGCCGAGGCAAGGGGTGCCCTTTTCCTTGCGGTTTTCGTCCCCAGAAAGACACTTGTGAAATCTTGGCTTGGCCACCCCCTTCTGACCAGACTATGACGAGCAAGTTACAACTACCCAATGTCAAGTCAGAGGCTTGGCGTTCTTTCCCTTTGACCTTCCACTTTGGGCTGTTTGGCTTTGAGACTTGTCAAAGGAGGGCCATTTTTTTTAGATGTTTTTTCGTTTTTGTTTCGGAATTATTTTTGTTTTTCAGGGTGGGTGGCTTTTCGGCTTTTTGGCTTTTGTGGCTTTTACGTGGGTTTTTGGCTTTTCATTTCGCATCCTCTGCATTCACAGTTCCTCTCTTTCGCATCCTCTGCATTGCCAGTTCCGCTGGCTTTTTGGCTTTGTGGCGTTTTACAGGGATTAGTTTGCCCGTATTTGAATCCTCACTTTTACCATGAGGCCTTGGCGCAGAGGCACTGATCCCCCCCCCCGCTGCTTTTTTTTTAACATATTTTTTTGGCCCATTGAATCATCACTTTTTTCAATCATCATCCCCCCCGACTTTTTGCCCCTGATTGAATCATCACTTTTTCAATCATCATGGGGGGAATTGCCCCCCCCCCCCCGCTACGTTTTAGGTGTTTTACAGGGGTTAGTTTTGGTACAAGTGAGGCCTTGCCGCAGAGGAACTGATGACCCCCCCGCTGCTTTTTAATATTTTTGTTGGCCCTAATTGAATCATCACTTTTTCAATCATCCCCCCGCTATTTTTTTTGACTTTTTGCCCCTAATTGAATCATCACTTTTTCGATCATCATGCGACCGCTACTTTTTAGATTCTTTGCCCCTAATTGTTCGATCATCATGGGGGCTGCCACCCCCCCAACCCCCGCTATTTTTTAGACTTTTTGCCCCTGATTGAATCATCACTTTTTCGATGGGGGGGGGGCTGCCCCCCCCAACCCCCCCCGCCTTTAATTGAATCATCACTTTTTCAATCATCATTGGGGGGCTGCCGCCCCCCCCAACCCCCCCGCTATTTTTGGACTTTTTGCCCCTAATTGAATCATCACTTTTTCGATCATCATGCGACCGCTACTTTTTAGATTCTTTGCCCCTAATTTTTTGATGATCATGGGGGGGCTGCCGCCCCCTGCCGCCCCCCCCAACCCCCCCGCGCCTTTTAATTGAATCCTCACTTTTACCATGAGATGCGGGAAGCCAATTTGCTGGTGATGCTGGGGATGTTGGCTGGACATGCGGGGGATGTTGACAACGATGCTGATGATGTTGACGGACGCGAAAAATACGCACATTTCGCGAGAAAATGCTGTAAATTACAGCATTTTTTAGTAGCCAGGACGGAAAACAAAAAAATCCTAAAATAAAACAAAAAAATCCAAAATTAAATCTCGACCCCTTGTCAAATGATTGAGCGAGAACAGGTTACAGGCTTCATCCCAAGGTTTGCGGTGGTGCAATAATAAGACTCTTCAGAGAACGATACAAACTCCCTTCTCCCTTTCGCCAGCTTTTTATGGTGGGAATTATATACACACAAATGATGGCTTAAGTATGTGAAACCAGTCACCCCAAATGCCCCAAACGGATCTCCATCGGGTTTGGGTCCCTCGCCTTGAGAGAAACTCTCTCCAGGCTTCTCGGTGCCTGTGCTCACCGGGGTCATGGCTTGGACTGGACTAGTGGTAGGCGCGGCCGGGTTGAACAAGACTCGCCCCTGGGACCCGCCCCTGGGACCCACCGGACAACGACCCTATTTATCTTCGAAGTCTTCGAAGCGGGCATGTTTCGCAAAGGGAAAAAGTCGTCTAAGCCCTCTTAGCTTCCAGGATTCGATGCAAAACCAACAGGAGAGTTTGAACAAAGCAATGGCTCTAAGACGTTGAGCCCACGTCCGCGGCAAAAGAGCAGCTGAGCATTCTGAGTCGGTGAGTTTGACATGCACGCGGGGGGCCGCAAAATGGCGATGAGTCGGTCTCCACTTACCACGAAGCAATAAGTTGTAATAAGGGACAAGTTGTAATAAGGGACAAGTCTACGTCTTTACCTTCGGACTGCAGGTCTCATTATGTGGGCAGATGTCAGATTGAATGATCCTTTGTGTTTTGTCACAGCGGAAACATGTTGACTCTGACGGGATGCGACAATTGACAATGAGCTACAGCTCCTTTGGCAATGCCCTTGTGTTGTACTACCTGTAACTTAGACAATGTTGTTTGAAATATTGTATTCTTCTCTTCGGAGATTGTGACAAATGGAGCCCTTACGTGCAGAAAATGAGAAGGCTGTCGGCCACGTCCTTTTGTTCTTTGGGAACCCCCAAAAGCGGTAATTCCTGTCGGTTTCCCTTCCACCCAGCTTGACTCAGGGTACCCTCAAAAAGACAATTTACACACAGACGCACAGACACGTGCGATGTTTGTTCGTTCCTCCAAGGTTCCTCAGCCGGGGTGGGCGCTGGTCTGGTGGGCGCTTGCCCCAGCGCCAGCCCTTGGCTGATTGCCAGATCCCAGCCAAACATCACTGGGAACGAGTGCGCATGCGTGTGCGCATGCGTGTGCGATTGCTTGCTTGCGTGTGTCTGTGTGTGTGTGTGTGCGTGTGTCTGTGTGTGTGTGTGTGTCTGTGTGTGTGTGTCTGCGTGTGTCTGTGTGTCTGTGTATCTGTGTGTCTGTGTGTCTGTGCGTCTGTGTCTGTGTGTCCGTGTCTCTGTGTGTCTGTGTCTGTGTTTGTATCTGTGTGTCTGTGTGTCTGTCTTTGTATCTGGGTCTGCGTGTCTGTGGTTGTATCTGTGTGTCTGTGTGTGTGTATGTCTGTGTGTCTGTGTGTCTGTGTGTCTGTGTGTCTGTGTCTGTACCTGTGTGTCCTTGTGTGTCAGTTTGTGTTTGTGGGTGCGTGTGGCTGTGTTTGTGGGTGCGTGTGGCTGTGTTTGGGTGTGCATATGTGTTTGCTTTATATGCGTGTGCGTGTGTGTGTGCGCGTGTTGTGGCAAGTGTCCTGCAGTGCAATAGTAATGGTATGTCATAGTTGGTCATTGAGAGTTATCTTATTGAGGTCCCTTTAGCAACAGGGACATGAACACACGTCGATCATGATTGAAGATGGCATCTCCCTTTTGGACTCTTGCATCTCAGGGCGAACAATATGAGTTCCTGGTGGGAACCTTAGGATCGGTAGCTTGTTTTGTTTTTATGTTTCAACAATGCATCCAGCTACGCGCCTATTAAAATGGTAAGAGGAAACCACGGTGAAAACGAAAGGGAGCTGTCCAAGCCTCCGATCAATACAGAGGCAAACTGAATTTCTGGAACTTTCATGGAATTATACTTTTCATTTTAGTGGGGTCCAGTGCGCCACCGGTGTTTGCTAGAAGGATGAGGCATTTGACGTGGTTGGCTTCGCCAAGGTGGTGGTTGCGCTGGCTACCTCTACAGCGTGCATGATGCTGCAATTCAGGTGCGCCATCAAGACTCGACGCCGCATCCATGTTAGTCTCGGCGGGTTTAAGCGGAACCCCTGACGATGCACCCACGACCAGACATATCTCCAAATATTGTCTTGTTTGGCGTTCCAACCGACCACCCAACCGACGACTGGAGCCAGCCGGCCATTTGTCTTCAGTTCCAGCCAACCCAACGGCTTGAAGTCTGACCCCTTTTCAAACAAATGGACCTCAGGATCAGCAGCGTCGACAGCGGAGACGACGCCCGCGCCGATTTCAATGATGGCGATTTTGTGGCGGGGGTGGGGCAGCAGAAGGCTGTCGCCACGAGCGCAATTGACCCTGAAACCTTGCACTCGACAAGCAAAGTTCCCGAGAGCAACGGGCAAGCCCTGTTTTTTGTTCTACCTCGGAATGTTGTGCTCAGTTGTTCTGATCATTCCAGGAATACATGGCCTTGCCGTGTGGCGCACTTGAGACAAGGGAGGGTCGGGGTGTTTCACACAGGACCTCTGCCTGGCCTGAGAACTCTGGCCATGTTTCAGCCCCACCTTCCGTGGAGTGATCTTCCTGCATCGTTGCGTTCCAGTGAACTTGACCAGGGCTCATGCCTGCCAAACACTATTCGCAAGAAGTTCTAACCGACAGGTTCTACCCTTAAGTTGCATCACACAGGCCACATCGGCATGTAGTGTAGGCCGGTAGCACCCTAGAAAAAAGAACTCATGGAGTACCAGATCAAATTTACATCGTTCCTTGTCATCCAATGTTTGTTCCAGTCGGCAGGGTAAACTATCAAATGGACGCACGAGTGGTTCGCAGCCAATTCGAAAGGTGGGGTTCTCTGGCGGCTTCTGCTCGTTTGAATGCCAAGCAGTCCCCATCGGAGGAGTCGGAACCACTCAATTGCATGAACTCTGCCTGGAGCCAAGTACGGGAACCCCTTTCCCCAAAACTGGAGCTCGGTGTGCCTTCGGTTTGCCTTCAAACCACTAAGAAAAGTTACCAACTCCACATGACACACACACACACAAGTGTGGATTAATGGCATTCAAAATTAAAATGTTTTTGTCGTTGTACCTGTACCAGGATGAGCTTGTTCCACCCAGCAAGTTGTCGCAACTCGGACTGTCCAGCATTTTCGGAATGGCACAAGGACATTGAGTGAGGCGTGGCCCCCTTTTGGTGCTTTGATTTGAAACACCTGCCGGCGCTGAAGTTGTTGGAGTATGAAACAGGGCCCTCCAGATGTTCTAAGTTGAGTCCACTACCTTGAGAAGCGTTTTTACTTCCTGGCTTGACGGCGGGTTTATCATGCCGGTAGAGGAAGCATCAAGAGACGAAAATTTGGCCTCGCTACCTTGAATAGTAATATAGAATCTCGGTTTTGTTGTGCAATTTCGAAGGATGCACGGGGCAGGATTGTTCCATAAGCTGTGTGGAGGCGAAGTGGAGAGACAATAGGCCCGCACTTAGAGAGGTGTTCAGAACCCTTCGATGAGACCCCCTTCGCGCAGGTTCTGGGGGTGGCTTGGGGGGATCCCTTTTTCCGACTGCCGATGACTTTGCGCCCTTGGACAATTCCTCCGACCGACTTCCCGCGCAGAAAAAGATGGGGCGCTAGTGGCCTCCGGCGTTTTCCTCAGCCTCTAGTGAAATGGGTGGCCCAATGTGTTTCTTGGTTTGGGGGGGCCTCTTGGTGTGCGATGCCAGGCCACATGATTCATATACCTTACTTGGGGATTGACTGAATTCCAGGATGTGAATAGCAATGTGGCCAAATTTTATGTTCTTTTCTTTTTTGGTTCTGGTCATAGTGGAGCTGCACCATGGCAAGCAGATTGTTGAAGCTGGTGATTGCTTTGGATGCTTCTCCAAATTGGAGAACCCCTGTAGGTGGTTGGTTTTTGTTACTTTGCATATGAACGACTGCCTTTATGTACAGAAGACTCCAGCAAAGGCCGGGCGGACACATTTTGTGAGGTAACATGCGACAGTTACTTATGTGCAACACAAGGTAGGAACACCCCGCAACGAGGTAGGGCCGTGACATAGGTGCGTGAAAATGAGGTCAATGAGTCCAAAAGGGTGCAGGTTCGGAGAACTGGTGAAGTAGG
>CAUJNA010000091.1:932500-982500 GCA_963377175.1 Effrenium voratum
GTGTGGTGTTCTTTGTGAGGCGGGGTTGCCTATTGGCCAAAGGCTTTGGATTCCCGGAGATATGCGATTGCCATAGCTCTAGACAGTTTGGCCTGGTCCTCGTGGACAAGGCCGTGCCAATTGGCCCACACATAAGACACATGGCCCAAACGAGGGCACTCCAGAAATAGGTCCCTTGGAAGGTGGGCAGGATTCCTGTTTCGTGGTTGCTCAATGCGGAACCATGGGAAACACAGTTGCCATTCCCAGTTTACATGACATGTTCGACAAAACCATGGCAGCCATGGACTGTTGGATTTAAGGGCTGGAAGTAGCATGTGTTTATGTGACAGCTTGTGTGTGTATGATGTTCATTGTCCTTTGAGGTCATGCCACTTGATAGTAACTGTGTCAGGGCCGACCCGTTTTGTTGATTCGGAAAGTCCCCAGTCCGATTGCTGCCGTCATCCCCGCGGCCTGCGCTTTGCTCATCCTCCCGCTGCTGTTCCCCTCGGTACAGCTCCGCATTCGCCTGGGCACCTGGAATTGGACGAAGCCCACCACCATCGAGGAATTCCAGGCCGAGGGATCCTAAGAATTTTGGAATCCCGACATCCGGTGATTGAAACATCACCTGGGCAATGTTTAAGGGTTTCTTGTTGAAACAGTGGTTGAAGGAGACATGCAGCGAACACGCATGCTACAACAAAGTTCTATACTTGGACCTCCCTTTTGCAGCCCTAGGTCCATTTGTCATTTTCGGTTGGTGAATGATAGCACTCCAACTACTCTGGAACCCACCAGAGTCATGGCCCGTGTAGGAAAACAACGTCTTCCAGACGTTTGTGGTAGGGTATTCTGCTTCTAGAAGCCAAGTGTATTCCAATGGATGCCACCGAATCACCAGTAGGGCATCAGGTTTACTGACTATGGTGACACTTTGCCCTTTCGACCATGTTGTTACCGACTAAAACGGGATTTTGGAGCTTGCAAGTGCCTGGCCTCCAGGCAGCCGCAAAGCAGGATGCGACCACGGCTGGCGGGGCTTGGGGATTCTACTTGGGGAAGCGCTTCGTCCAGGGCCCGGCCATTGTCGTGGCAGAGCGCCTCCGATGTTTAGCCGTCGCATGGCGTGTCTGTCAAGCTGGCTGTTCGATTGCAGCTTTTGGTAGCGAGTGACGGAGTGGGATGTTCAAAATATGACAACCTTTAGAGGAATCTCCTTTTGGGGCACTCCTTAGTAATGCATGGAGCGGTTTTTGGCCGCAGAGGGGTTGGAGATGTCGAGGAACTACTCCGGAGTCATGTCCTACCCAGCAGAAGATGTGGTGCGAGTGAAGGTGGGAATCACTTGGGGGCAGCTCACTCGAGCGTTGTGGAACAAGAATTCGGTGCTTGCGGACCGCGCGGCCTACGACCCCATCACTGTGGGGGGCAACATCCGGGTTTCAGGCGAGGTCAATCCAGCAATCCCTGCAAGACATGGAACCCCAGAAGGAGATGCCTGGAAAAGAGATTCCTCTATGAGCAATACCCAGAACATCCGATGTGTAAAATGTCAGCCGTTCGCTGAAAAAGCACAACTTCCTGTCGTTTCATTTCACATCCGCCGTTTCGATTCAAAAGTGCTTTTTGGGAGCCTATTGCTTTCTTCCATAGTTTTCCTGGAGCGGGCAGCGTATTCAAAGGCAGGAAAATCCGCTTTTTGACCGGCAAAATCCGCTTGTTGACCGGCAACATGTGCTTTTTCGAGCGAAACACTCAAGAGAGCAGAATTTGCAGAATTGTCCAAGCTTCCATGATTGCGAAAAAGCATTCGCAAGATTCACAGCGCTCGCAGAAGTGAAAAAGCAGTTCTTTCCGAGGGAAAAAACGGACCTTTCTTTTACACAGAATGGAGGTCTAGGTATTGTTGTTGGGTTCCATGTTAACTGGGGCAACAATCTATAGTTCGCAAATGGGGAAGAGCTGCAGAGTGCACCCACGAAAGCTCGGGTAAGTGTTCCATGTTCTTGATGGTAGTCGCATATTACTGTACGGGTATGTGTCAAAATACGGGGAAGCCCAAAAGTGGATGTGTTCCCTTTTGGTTTCCGTTTGAACAAGCCTACAAAGGGGTGCCCTGATAAATTTGACCACCAAAAGGTCATGGATGGGCCACTGAAGCCTGGGTCGTTGACACCGTTGTGAAGCTCCTGGCTGTGGAGAAAGGTTCCGGCCGGTTGCATTGCCAGACTTCACAAAGAGTTTTACATCTTTTGTCATGTTCAATTTGTGTTTTATCTTTTGCCCTTCTAGCTGGTAGCTTTTCCCTTTTTTGTGCGTTGACGTTTTGTATGCGGTTTTGAGTTTTCTGGGTTTTGCCCTCAGCATGCAGTGGACATGTTCCGGCGGATCCTTTGGGCCCAGGTTGCTGGAGGTGAAGTATGGGGAAAGGGACTTCTTCGATGTGTCCTATGGAGACCAATGGATCATTTTGGAAGCTGAGCTTCGATTCAAGCAAAACGGCTTGGTCAAGCTGACCAAGTGGACCAAGTGCCTTGGTTGCCCGCGACCGAAACCGCCTAACCTTTTGGACAATTTGTCTTTTGTCGCTTCTGGAAAAGGAATGAATCAAAGACTAAAATTGGAAGCAAGCAAGATAACCTTGAAATTGAATAGACCAATTAGCCTTTCACTTTTTCAGGACTTGAAGAGAACCCTGTCTTGGATGCCAGGAACCTTGACGAGCTGTTTGGCGACAAGTCGGAGCGGAAGAGTCTCCTTGACTTCTGGCAGGCTTCACAGGCCCTTGTTGAAGCCGAGGTTGAAACAGCGATTGTTTTAACCAACTGGCTCCATTGTTTGGACAACTGGAGTTGTAACAATTGCTTTAACATTTGCTTGAACAGCTCTTGTGTCAGCAGCATTGGTTCCACAACTGTTGACCATTGTTTGAACAATTGTTGCACAGAAACAACTGTTCAACCACAACTGTTCAACTAGGTTGCTTTTTCAACTCGGTTTTCATCCCCATTGCTTAAACACTGTTTAACCAGCTTGAGGTTGCTCGTTGGGAGCCTGTCAGGGCGCGCCTTTCTATTTGATCAACGTCAGCGCTTTCAATGTGAACCAATGGTGGGCCAACCCCCTGCCGGACGGGTCTGCACTCATCGACCTCAAGTCCGATGTGGGATCCATGGATTTGCTCCTGGGGAACGAGAGGACACATCGATGACTTAGCTTTACCTTTTTGTTTGACGAGTATGGCTTTTTTTGTTCAGGGTATTCCCTTCTCGCGGTTTCAGAGGGAAACCAGGAGGAAAAGCCATCAATTTCAAGGTACCCTCGAAGAAGGAAGCACGAATCCAAATGTTTGCCTTTTCAAGCGCTGTTTTTCTGATTGCTTTTTGATCGTGTGCCTTTTGTTTGCATTAACAGTGTGCCTTTGTTTTAACTCGTTGCCGTGAAGACAAACAGTTTGCACCTTCCAAGGGTTTTTGAATTGTTCTCAAGATCGCCAAGGGCAGGCAAGGGGAACATTCGATAGCCCTGAGAAGGTGCCGGTTGGTTTTTCTTCGTTGCATTCAACCAAAAAGAAGCTGGAACTGTTTGCGGGGCTCTACCCCCTACATCCAATGCGCCCATTTTTGGTCAACCCCTGACATTTTCATTTTTATTTTTATGAGCTACTCTATCGTGAAAAAGGCTAGAACTCAAAACCAGCTAGTTTTTTGCGTAGTGGGTAAGTCTCTACGTTTGCCCCAGGAAAGTGGATGAAGAGGTTGTGTCCTCCGCAGCAGATATCCAGACCATCGTGCTCTGGCTTTAAGTTTGGTCCAGTTTTGATGTGCTTCCGAATCAGCAGGATGCATCTGGGAAACCGCTTGGAGGGATCCCTACATTTATGGAGGTGCCTACACTCATCCAACAGAGAGTCAAATGCCTGGCCGTGGTAAGTCGAAGCCAGGCAATAACGTAATTCATGTTTCGCTGGTGCTGGGGAGATTTTCGTGCTGAATCATGGGACCCCTAAAACCAAGGGATCCCTCAAAGGGTAGAACTCTAGGGGGACTCTTCATCTATCCAAATCAAAAGATGGTTTGTTTCAGGGGTTGATCCCTTGACTTCCTCATGGCAGGTCAAGAGCCCCGTGACAGATCTGAGTTTTTGGTCGGCGGCTGGGGTTGAGTCATGTCCGAATGCAATCCTAGGATGCAATGGACATCAGGGTGACATACTGATTCACAGCCAAAAGTAGAGCCATTGCAGGCCAATATTGACTAGGGGGTCAATGTTGCGATGTTTTGAAAGCTTTGCGACTTGCCATTGGACTCTAGGTGCCCATTGTGTTTTCCTCCCTGGTGTCAATTGACAACTGCCTGGGCGGGTGTGGGCTGCGCCTGCTGAACGTCGAGCTCTTCGTGGAGAAGTGGCTGGATCCCGAGACGACCACCAAGGCTCTCTACCCCTGGCTGCAGAGCGGTAAAGGCGCGGAAGCCCCAAAGAAACCGGAGTTCGGGGGTCTGATCAGACGCTCGGACAGCTGAAGACTGAACGTGGTGGCATGTTGAAGGGGTTCTCAAACCAATACTTTTTGGGGGTTGCCTCCAATTGAGCTAAATCACCATTTAGAGGGAATTGTGAGGATGTCACTTTGATGGACCCAGAGACCCGAGCTCGGTCTTTAGATATATATATATATATATATATATATGGATGTTTGCTCCACACTCATTCACAGCATGAAGTCGCGGCAAACATGTGGGGAGGTTTGCAACTGGGACGATATGTTGATTTGACGCACACTCCAACTGAGCCAAATTGAACCACACGCACGACAACGAGAATTAGCTTAAGCAAAGTTGACTAAGAAGGTTTCGGAACCGACCTTGGACCTTCAGGTGCAGCGTTTGTTTCAGTGGGGCCTTAACTCAGCAGACTTTTCTAGCTGCACTCTCCCCAATCCTCCCCATTCTATTCGGAGACAGTTCGCTTCAGAAAAAAAGCCAAAACCGAAGGAAACCACGGGATGTGTGACAGTAACGAAGAGCTTTGAAGGAACAGTTCCAGTGACCTCTGGGCTACGAGTTGGTCTTCCAGAATATTCCGGTGTCCTGCTGTGTCTTGAAAAGGCGTGTGTTTTTAGACCCCAGTGTGTGCAAAAGTGGCCACATGGTTTGCATCCCGATCTGTGGCCATGGGCCTTGCCAAGCTTCTTCCAGCTAGCCAAAGGCCAGAACGTGTCAAGGGCCTAGTCAAGGGCCCCATGGAACGATGAGTTTGGAACCAAGAACAAATCCGCATTTGGGAAGTTCCTTTTGACACATTCCCATTCTGGCCAACATGAACTCAACGATGTAGAAACCGAGTCTGGCCCGACTACAACTTGAACAAAGGCAACGCGTGAGGTGCAGCACGGCTTGGAGTTGGACCCATTTGTGTTGGCCAACCGTTCTTGCTTTGACGCCAGCAATCCTAAAGGTATCATCCCTGTGTTTTCTTGTGCCGGTTTGGCGAGTTTGCGAAAACCGGGCTTTTTCAGAGGGTTGGGCGTTTGTAGAAACTGGATTGCATGTAATTTGGCAAACCAAGCGGACGTGTTTTTTGGCTGACTAACACCACGGCCTCCCCGACACACCCCCCACACCCCCCACACACACACACACCCACACACCCCACACCCCTCATCCCGACTGCGGAGGTTTGGCCGCCCGCGTCACACTGCGGTTCCGGCGGAACAGGGGCAAAGAGACCACAGCCCTGGATTGCGTGGTGGGACCCACTTGCGTCAAGGACCGTTTGCAAAAGGGTCCTTTGGTGGGGGGCCCCAGCGATTCCCAACCCCTCAAACAAGAGGTCCTTTCAAGCTGATGCCCTTGGAAATAGCAACTTGCGTGCAGCCCGAACCCTGCCCATTTACTTAAAACCATCAAACTCCCACCTTGGAATAGGGGGAGGGCGGGTGGCCTGAGATCTTCATTCCATTTTGCCTTCTGGGAAGAATGAATTGTGGGCCCAATCCTAAGGAAGATGGATTCCCAGTTCGCGGTCCCTTCCTGTTGAAATCTCTTCCGACTTGCCCTCTGGCAAAGGGCGCCCTTTTGTTTCCATGGGCGTCTGGGACTTTAAACCAGAAGGCAAGGATGTGTTTCCCTTGAAACCGGCTCGGCGATTCCTCAAACATTAGTGAGCTGGTCACGTTTGGTGTCTGGAATTCCTTCATTTGAGACAAATCAGCTTTAGAACAAACTTGTCAGAGGAGGATGAAGCGTGGAACCAGCTTGGCGAGATTATGCGGGGCTTGGGCTTGACGCGTGCCTGCCAGCACATCGGCAAGCAGCAGATTAAATCTCTGGGACCCATCGAGCTGGTGCCATTTAACGTCTTTTGGCCTCAGCAGGTGACTGTTTGAGACGTCAGTAGTCACTAGTGATCAGGCTGCGCAACAAGTTCGTAGCCAGCTTTTGAGACTTGAGCGGTCCCCATATCCATAGTCTTCTGCAAGCAAGTCGAAGGAACGGCTTGCAGAGAGAATGATGGTACTGAATGCAGAAAGTCCAAAACCGTCCCAGCCTCACGCACACAATATCCTGTTAGGCACATCCGAGGACACTAAAGAGTCAATTCGAGGTGGTAAGCCATGCATGCAGAATTTTGGGACAAGATCCGTTTATAAGGCAAGCTCAGGGTTATTCTGGATTGAGCATCTAGTGTCCATTATGGCATGCTTGTTGTCCAACATGGTTGAGCAAGGGTTGAATCCAGCACTGCTTGCGATGAACTCTGCTATGTTGTTTGCCATTTGGTGGCAAATCTGGCAATGTGTTTGGCCAGCTCCACGTGATCGACTTTCCTAGCATTTGGTGCTAGTGGAGAAACACAACAGCACATTGGTGTTTCTTTATATGAGAAAGAAGGCTCCCTCTAAGCAGAAATTGCCAGGCCCAGTATGGGCGTGCTGCTATCAGACGTTTCTTTCTTTTCTCTGTTGGTTGATGTGTGTCTTGCTAGTGTCACCTTAAGATAAAACGAAGACACAGACAAAGGAGCATCCAAAGATGCACACAGCTCGACATGACATGGTGTGGTCGTTACATTATGCAGCGCCTAGTTTATGAGTGGACTGGATCATGATCAGCTTTGTGCATACACCCCAGGTCAAAGGGTCCTCCAATGAAGCCATTGGCAAGTAAGTTGACACATTGTCAGTGCCTGCCAAAAGCGATGCTTGGCAACTGCGCTCTGTATTCCCGTGCCAATGTAAGTAAATGACCCAGAAACAATTCCATTGTGCAAGAGACACCTTTTGCACATGGGCACCCTCGCTTCATCGGCAAACGGCACGC
This sequence comes from Effrenium voratum, assembly GCA_963377175.1. Lineage (NCBI taxonomy): Eukaryota > Dinophyceae > Suessiales > Symbiodiniaceae > Effrenium > Effrenium voratum. Next base: position 939,808 of record CAUJNA010000091.1, read on the forward strand.
AGTACATGTTTGAGTCGGAGTGATGCAGCAAATCTTGGCTGACATGAAGCCTCTTGTAGACAAGCATCAGTCTCAGGTTTGTATTTCGCCTTCCAAACATCACCAGCCTGCTTCAAAAAAGCAACGTGACATCAACCACCGCAGTCTGTCGCATTGTCTTTTGTGCACCGTCTGGAAGCCATGGCGTCCTTTCTGTTCGCAACCTCCATTGCCAACATGAGGCCCACGTACGAGGCGCCGTGTATGCCGGGTTCAGTGTGCCCTACAACAGACCCAAAGGGATGATGCATGTTTATCCACGTGCTGTACCGAGGGCATCTGTGTTTCTCGACACCCACCATAGCGGCATGCGGTTTCCATTATGGAACTGAAGTTGCATCATTCATGTCTAAGAACCCCGCGACGATCTCCTACCGAGATTGAGCAAAGCACCTTGTTTTGCCACGTGTCTACTGATTTTTTGTAGAAGCGGGTGCAGCTGGTTTATGTGCGAATTCGCATGAATTTGCATGTGCATTCAGTGCGTTGCGCGTGCGGCGCTTGGCCAAAATCTGAGACGAGCTCAGGCACGTGTGGATACTACATGGGAAGGCTCACGGGAGTTCATTCCGACAATCATGGAAGTGCGTTTCGGGGTCTTCCCCAAAGCACCCTTCCATCCACATACATGGAACCTCACCGGGGATTGGTAGAGAGAGCATTTTGCTTTAAAAGGGGCCCCCCCAGGTTTCACGTCAGTGGGCTTGTCAGCTTCCATTTTGGCTGGAGCAAGGATATTAATGGGTGGATTTAATGCCAGGGCTCGCAGGGTGCGCCGGTGCAAGAACAACTATTTGTTATTTGTTGATCAATTCTGAAAAAGGGGTCACAGGGAATGGCTGCCAGGGCGAAGACGGCAAAGATCTCATTTGCAAGACTCGGTGGATGTGCAAATTTGGTGACTTGAAAGGGGGTTGGTTCAGGGCTGACAAGGTTGTTTGGGCAATTTTCACCCGAAACGGTTACCAAGTTCATTAGGCTTTCTGCCCCCAGAAGATAGGAGTACAAATTCTCGCACGTGACATGTGTAGGTGGGGGTGCGTGTGCGTGCGCGTGTGCGTGTATGTACGTGTGCGCGTGAGAGTGCGTGCTTGCGTGCCTGCTGGCGGGCGCACTTTGCTTGCGGAGGCGCGAGTGTGCGTGCTTGCGTGCGCCCGCGTGCGTGTGCGTGCATGCGTTCGGTCATGGCGTATGCGTGCATGGCGTGTGCGCGTGCTCGTGATTGCGCGCGTCCGTGCGTGCGTGTGTGCGTGCGTTCGTGCGTGGGTGTGTCCATGTGTGTGTGTGTGTAGGTGTCTCTCAGTGTGTGTGTCTCTGTGTCTGTCTATGTCTCTGTCTCTGTTGGTGTCTGTGTCTGTCTCTCTCTCTTTCTCTCTCTGTTTCTGTCTTTGTCTCTGTATTTGTGTCTGTCTCTGTCTGTCTCTTTCTGTCTCTCTGTCTCTCCGTCTCTCTGTCTCTGTCTTTGTGCCTGTCTCTTTCTGTCTCTGTTTATCTCTCTGTCTCTTTGTCTTTCTGTCTCTCCGTCTCTCTGTCTCTGTCTTTGTGCCTGTCTCTTTCTGTCTCTGTTTATCTCTCTGTCTCTTTGTCTTTCTGTCTCTCTGTGTCTCTCTGTGTCACTCTGTCTCTCTGTCTGCCTGTCTGTCAGTCTGCATGCCTGGCTCTCTGTCTGTCTGTCTGTCTGTCTGTCTGTCTGTCTGTCTGTCTGTCTCTCTGTCTCTCTGTCTCTTTGTCTCTCTGTCTCTCTGTCTGTCTGTCTGGTCTAGTCTGGTCTGGTCCTGGTCTGGTCTGGTCTGGTCTGGTATGGTCTGTTTGCACGTCTGTGTGTGTGTGTGTTTTGTGTCTGTGTCAGTGTGTCTATGTGTCGGTGTGTCTGTGTGTCGGTGTGTGTGTGTGTTTGTGTGTTTGTGTGTTTCTGTGTTTCTGTGTTTCTGTGTTTCTGTGTTTCTGTGTTTCTGTGTTTCTGTGTTTCTGTGTTTCTGTGTTTCTGTGTTTCTGTGTTTCTGTGTTTCTGTGTTTCTGTGTTTCTGTGTTTCTGTGTTTCTGTGTTTCTGTGTTTGCTGTGTGTGTGCTGTGTGTTCTGTGTGTGTCTGTGTGTGTCTGTCTGTGTGTGTCTGTGTGTGTCTGTGTGTCTGTGTCTGTGTCAGTGTGTGTGTGTGTGTGTGTGTCTGTGTGTGCTGTGTGTGCTGTGTGTGCTGTGTGTGCTGTGTGTGCTTGTGTGCTGTGTGTGCTGTGTGTGCTGTGTGTGTGTGTGTGTGCTTGTGTGCTTGTGTGCTTGTGTGCTTGTGTGCTTGTGTGCTTGTGTGCTTGTGTGCTTGTGTGCTTGTGTGCTTGTGTGCTTGTGTGCTTGTGTGCTTGTGTGCTGTGTGTGCTGTGTGCTTGTGTGTGCTTGTGTGCTTGTGTGCTTGTGTGCTTGTGTGCTTGTGTGCTTGTGTGCTTGTGTGCTTGTGTGCTTGTGTGCTTGTGTGCTTGTGTGCTTGTGTGCTTGTGTGCTTGTGTGCTTGTGTTTGTGTGCTTGTGTGCTTGTGTGTTTGTGTGTTTGTGTGTTTGTGTGTTTGTGTGTTTGTGTGTTTGTGTGTTTGTGTGTTTGTGTGTTTGTGTGTTTGTGTGTTTGTGTGTTTGTGTGTTTGTGTGTTTGTGTGTTTGTGTGTTTGTGTGTTTGTGTGTTTGTGTGTTTGTGTGTTTGTGTGTTTGTGTGTTTGTGTGTTTGTGTGTTTGTGTGTTTGTGTGTTTGTGTGTTTGTGTGTTTGTGTGTTTGTGTGTTTGTGTGTTTGTGTGTTTGTGTGTTTGTGTGTTTGTGTGTTTGTGTGTTTGTGTGTTTGTGTGTTTGTGTGTTTGTGTGTTTGTGTGTTTGTGTGTTTGTGTGTTTGTGCGTGCGTGCGTGTGTGTGTGTGTGTGTGTGTGTGCTTGTGTGCTTGTGTGCTTGTGTGCTTGTGTGCTTGTGTGTGTGTGTGTGTGTGTGTGTGTGTGTGTGTCTGTGTGTGTGTGTGTGTTTGTGTGTTTCTTTGTCTGTGTGCCTGTGTGTTTTTGTGTGTGTGTGTGTTTCGGTGTCTGTGTGCCTGGGTGTTTTTGTGTGTGTGTGTGTGTGTGTGTTTGTGTGTGTGTGTGTGTGTGTGTCTGTGTGTGTCTGTGTATGTCTGTGTGTGTGTCTGTCTGTGTGTGTCTGTGTGTGTCTGTGTGTGTCTGTGTGTGTGTCTGTGTGTGTCTGTGTGTGTCTGTGTGTGTGTGTGTCTGTGTGTGTCTGTGTGTGTCTGTGTGTGTCTGTGTGTGTCTGTGTGTGTGTTTGTGGATGAGAGTGCGAGTGTGGGTGTGTGGATGTGAGGGAGTGTGTGTGTGTGTGTGGAGGGTGTGGGTGTGTGGATGTGATTTGTGTTTGCCTTTGTTAAAGCAAGTGGAATGTATACATGGCAGTTTCCGCTTCAGCATTTTGTCACAGGGCATGTGTTTCCCATTCGCCTAGGAGGTCATTTTTTGAGTGGGCAGGTCCCAAGCTGAAGCAGCTGTGGCTGGACATGGAGCACAAGTGCTGGGAGACGTCCGGGAACCCAGCGCTGACCTCGAGCATATCTTTGCATGTGAGTGTGTTGTTTTGGGTGTGTGTGTGTGTCTGTGTTTTTTGCGGCATCTTTGTTGTTTGATTTGTTCAAAGGCAAACCAAAAGAACACATACATTTCTAGGGGCGCCCTATTTCGACACATCTCCGTTCTACACCAGCAAAGGTGCGCCTTCTTATTGCGTGTCGGTGAGCCCCCAAAAGTTGTTCGCATTGGAATGACACAAGGAACCCCAAAACAGGTACAATCCCAAAGGAGATTCCTCTTCGATTGGTGTCCTGACCTTGTCCGAATGCTAGCGAGCAGACTGTAGGTATTTGGATGAAGCCAACGACGACTTCAAGGGTGTTTTGCCCTCAGTGAGCGTGTCATGCCCTGTCCTTTCGAGCGGCACGTATGGCACGTCAACTCTTTGGGATCAGATGCGTGCAGCCATGGCTTGGAGGTCCACCCCTACCAGAAGCTCAAGAAGGAGGCGGGGCGCCTGGATTCTCTTCAACTAGCAGCCAAAAATGGCGGCCATCCGGCTGATGGCAGCGAAGGGCATACTTGAACGAAGTTAGAACGCCTTTTTTGGGGGCGGGCAGTCGCCATCCTTTTCAGAGGCAGTTCTGAACCCCGTTTATCGCAAGTTTCCGTTGGGGCTTGATGAAGGCACTAGCATTGGCTAAGCCTTCACATTGAACAACCCAGGATGCTTTGAGAAGCCTGAATTGATTCAAAGCAGATGCTTCTTTCGAAGCATTGTTATACGTCCACTGGGTGACGGACAACATATTGCACTCAAGGATCATACAACATATCAAAAGCACGGAAGCAAAGGAGCAGACGCCACTTTGTACAGTTCTGCCTATGATTTGCAATCTGCGCATTCGAGGTCAGCCAATGCAAGCTGCTCATCAAGGAAGACACGCGTCGCGAGGCTGCTTGAATCCGAACTGTCATGGTCTTAATTGTCCAGTTAAATGTGTCTAAACACACGATACACCTTTGAAGTTTACCATCATGTCGTATTTCGACACTTTTCGGGAAAGGCGACGCTTGCTTGCAAGACGGATCAATGCCTTTGGACATACTCCTGGGAGTGAGGCTTGCATGGGCTGAGTATGGGACAAGCCAAACATACCCTTTGGCTTCCTTGCCTTGCCCCCGGCTTTCACCAGAGACCCCCTTCAAACGTGCTGAAAGCTCCTTCTTTTGGACGCCCAAAGCTGTTGGGGAACTCAGGGATTTCTGTTGAATGCTCACAAGGGCCGCCCTTGGCTTTCCGTCCAGGTCTTGCAGGAATGCACGCAAAGGATCGTGGACGCTGCCAAGGAATGCAATGCTGGAAGGCAGGATGGCCCCACTGTCCGCGTGATTCTCTCAAATAGGGGGACCTGGAAGATGGGTGACTTGGGTGTTTGTGGTTTCCCTTCAACCAGTTTTGGACACCCCCGTATCTAAACAAGTTAAACTCCAGAATGGACAATTTCAAGCTGACGCCCATCCGGCCTTGTTCTGCCTGGTCCGCAAAATTGACAGAAAGATTGGCATTCGCATCCCTGAGCACTCGTCGCCGCTGATTTGGAAGCTGTCCTCAGGCAGCTGGCCACAGTCGAGCAAAACATGCTATTCAAGCTGTCCAGTATTTTGTCAACAGGGTGCGCAATGTGGCATCTCGCAATGTCTCTTTTGCATTTTGGCTGGCCTTGTTGGCAGATCCTGGCTTCCTTTAGCACCGCCTTACGGGGTAAAAAAGGGGTTCAAACTCAGTTTGGATCGTGGCTTGCTGCACGCCTGCGAGGAAGAAGAGTGAAAAGCCCGTGACCTTAGGCGGGCAACATGTTCATGTCAGATTTGAAGCCTCAGATTCGCAGGAGTACAGCTTCAGAAAACCTCATCGTTGCTATTTCTGAAATCCCCTGGTAGAACAACCCCGAAGCATCCAGACCACCAAGTCAGGCATGCAAATTGAGTGCCATCAAATGCACGTACATGCCTCAGGTTCCCGAGAGTGATTGGCGTTGCGGGCCGGCCAGTGGAATTGCTTGGCCTTTGCCACAGGCTTGCCCAAAATAGCATGGTCTTTTTTGTAGACCCTTTTGTGACACCCCATTAATTGGTTACGAACAAAGCGCTGGCAATGGTTCATAATCGGGGACACATCGGATGCAATAGAAGATGCACTGCCGTGATGCTGGTGCTGCAAGCAGTCAGCTTTGAGAGATCAATTTCCCTTACTCCAAGTAGCTGTTTTGTTACGTTATACGCCTTGGTTGTAGGTCAAGGGATGAATGACATCATCTTCCCGAAACATTTACTTGGCTATTTGGAGGGGGGGTGAGCGCTGTTGTTTTGTTGTTGTTTGTTGGCGTGCCAAATCGCATTTTTGTCTCACCAGTCCAAGTGTTCCATGGATGAACCATGGGCTTTGGAGTTAAAAAGCATGTGCTGAGGCTTACGCACGCCTCATGAACAGAAGAAGGCTGTTTTCAAGCGGGTGCAACTGTGCCAGGGATGATGCGCAGCTCTCTTGCTGGACCTTTCTTTCCATGACCCCGGACCCCTGAAGGGATCCTCATCTGTGCTTTCATGGACCTGTCTCCAACGGCCGGAACATCCGACACGGGTCTCCTTTGTTCACCAGGTTGGGTTTTCCTTTGGGTTTTGTTTGGGTTTGCCGCATGGCCCTGGCTGCTGAAGCGGAGGCATGCTACGGGGAAGCTGGCTCGAAGGGATTAATTGCAGCACACTCTGCCGCCAGGGATGTTTGCTCATAGAGCCCACCCCTGCTCATTCCATCTTGCACCTGAGATCAGCAACATTGACTGAAATCTTCCGACACTTGGGGTAGCCGGTGTTGCTTCCAAGTGATCATAATTGGTGTTTGTGTGCGTGTGGCCCAGTGCTTTTCAAAGTATTCGTTGTCATGACATGCTTTGGAAACCTGAGATACGTAGCTGCTTTTTCCCCGAGGATTTAATGTAGCGTGGGTTGTCGTGTGTCTTGCCGAGCTCTGCCTCTTTGAAGGGGTGGCGTTACGGCAGTGATGGCCTCCCTTTGCGATGGATGGCGAAGAAGGCAGCCAGCTGCATTCAGGTGCTGACACGCAACTCCAACCACATAATGTTTTGCTACGAAAAGAGGAATCCATGTTTGATAGTGTTGTGAGAGTGTTGGTGTGGATCCGAAGGCTCCAAAGCACATTCAGTTTGAGGTAGGGATACATGATCGCCCCAGCTGTGAAAAAGAGCCATTTCGCCATTGAATCGTGCCGTTCTGCAGGTCAAGAACGGCCTTTGACAGCCCTGCCCCCAGCCTTGGCTCGGTCACGTTTTAAGTGGCATGCGCATAGGCATGAGACTCATGAGACGATCAACTTGAGCCACGTAGGGTTTCCCGCTAATTAGGCTTTTTGCTCGATTTGGGGATCGATCAAGGGCCTTGCCAAATTAGACGGTTTGCGCTTGTCGCCAAATCTTGAGGTGGTGATTGTGACCTTAGACTTCTACCTCGCCAAGCCGGGGAACCCAGGAAGCGCGAAGCGATGTGAGTTGCAGGCCGCAAATTCTCGGAGTAAACAGATCTTGCCAGCGCCCTTACTCCTGCGTTCAAAATCCCAGAAAGCATTCCTCAAGGTTTGGAAACACAGCAAAGGGTGTGACTGGGTGTGCGTGTTTTCTTTTAGTGTGTGTGTGTGTGTGCGTGTGCGTGTGCGTGTGCGTGTGCGTGCGCGTGCGCGTGCGCGTGCGCGTGCGCGTGCGCGTGCGCGTGCGCGTGCGCGTGTCCGTGTCCGTGTGCGTGTGCGTGTGCGTGTGCGTGTGCGTGTGCGTGTGCGTGTGCGTGTGCGTGTGCGTGTGCGTGTGCGTGTGCGTGTGCGTGTGCGTGTGTGGGTGGGTGTGTGTGTGTGTGTGTGCGTGTGTGGGTGGGTGTGTGTGGGTGTGTGCTTGTGTGCTTGTGTGCTTGTGTGCTTGTGTGCTTGTGTGCTTGTGTGCTTGTGTGCTTGTGTGCTTGTGTGCTTGTGTGCTTGTGTGTGTGTGTGCTTGTGTGCTTGTGTGCTTGTGTGCTTGTGTGCTTTTGTGCTTGTGTGCTTGTGTGCTTGTGTGCTTGTGTGCTTTTGTGCTTGTGTGCTTGTCTGTGTGTGTTTGTGTGTGCTTGTGTGCTTGTGTGCTTGTGTGCTTGTGTGCTTGTCTGTGTGTGTTTGTGTGTGTCTGTGTGTGTGTCTGTGTGTGTCTCTGTGTGTCTCTGTGTGTCTCTGTGTGTCTCTGTGTGTGTTTGTCTGTGTGTCTGTGTGTGTCTCTGTGTGTCTTTGTGTGTCTGTGTGTCTGTGTGTGTGTGTGTGTTCGTGCTTGTGCGTGCGCGTGCAAGTGTTGCTTATGTGTTTCAAGATGCGGTCGGTCTCATGCAGTTAGCGCAAGTGTGGCTTGTTCAAAGGCAGTCCTTTCCTGACTTTCTGTACATTCTGTACTTCTTGTCTATAAGCGATGCCCACAGACATCTTTCCCCAGAGGCCGGGTCCTGGCGATCCCACGACCTCCATCTGCACAGGCGCTGCGCTGGTTCTCACTCGTTTCCACTGCCTCTTGTCACACCAAGTAAGATGGAACCCGCCAGGTGCCTTTGGGAAGCCCCAAAACAGCGACACCAGGGTTGCCTGGATTGCGACTTCCAGTTATGAAAAAGCCGATTGTTTGGGATGGTTTCCTGGCGGTAGTGATTCAAATTAGTAGGAACCGTCATAAAGGGGACCCCAAGGGCCTTAGATGCCCTTTTAAAACGAAAGAGCCCGGCAAAACGAAAAGGGCTGGTTGGGATGAGAGAGAGGGACCCTTGAACGTGGGCAATTGAGACAAGGCCGGCATCCACCTGTATTTCCCAAAAGCGGGTTTTAATGTCACCTTTTGGAAAGACCAACTTGAAATAAGTTCTTGTTGGGGGAAAGCAACCATCCAACGAAGAGGCTCGCGCTCTTGCGGAAACATCCCAGTGCCAGGCTGCTCGGCGAAAGTCCAGGATTCTAAGGCTTTTCCGACAAGACTGCTTTATGCAAGGCCCATCCAGATATGAGTTTTATTGCAAAGACATCTTCAAGATAGTTATGAACATGATGTCCACCCAAAGGTCACCATGTGATTGCAGCAGACATTTGAGTGCAGCAGACAGACTGAACAAGGACACTACAACAGCGCAGCCAATGGCTATCAATGGCTAGCTGCGAGCTTCAACTTCAAGCGTCGACTCAGCTGAGCAATTGACAGCTGAGGAGACGGCCGCGCGCATATGCGCGCATCAAGTGACACAAACCAACTGCTGTAGAGCAACAAACGGGAAAAAGCTTAGCGAGCACTCATGTGGAGAAAGCGCAAGCAGATTGGTAGGGAAACAGATAGACACAAGCACGAGCCTGTGAAGCAACGTTAACGTTGGAATGGCAACGTTGATGTTGAAATGATGTGTGTTTCAGCCGTGAATCATCAGGTGGAGCGCTCAGGCAAGTGCCGGTGTGGTGCTTAGCCGGATGGCCAATGAGAGATGGCATGCTGCTGGCATCTAGAATACTGCAAGCAAAGACAATCGGACTAGGGTTCGTTGCAACATTGGTTTCAACGACCTTGCCACCCTCGACCCTTTCTTCCATTTGCTCAAGAATATTTGTTTTTTCCCCTGTTGGTTTTAAAGGACATCTATCGCTACTGGAAATATTGTTATTTTTTTGCAGGGGGTTTAAGCAAATGGAAGCTTTTGAAGAAACCAACGGAGGCCGCTAAAGCAGCGGCCCAAACATGTTCAAGCTAGCCCAGGCTAGGCTTGCTGCTTCATACCTGCTGATCAATGAACCAGCCTGCGCTGAGGTTGTGCGCGTGTTTGGTCATACTCCAACTGGGCAGTCGGCGTGCAACTTGTCTGAAGATGGAGACTGTCAGCAATGCAACAATGTGACATCATGGAATTGGACAGGAGGCCCTTGAAAGATGATGGCAGTCTTGCTAAACCCTTCTGTTTGCTGCTCTGGTTGTCCAGGCAGCAGGCGTGCGGCATAAGCCACATTTGATCTGAGGTGTTCACGTGCACGGGGTGTTCCCTTTCTTCTACATCCAGGCGTAGCAGCCAGTGGGCTTGAAGGAAAGTCAGAAGAACTCGCCATTTTGAGAAACCGCAACCATTTTGGGGAACCACCAAAAAGTGGAAAAACGGCACCCCGTTTGGTGGGTCACCATGACGCTCATGTCTTGCCTTTGGGCATAGTGCTGTGCCACCTTGGCTCAGGTACCTCCTGGCCGAAGCGATGCCGAAGGAGAGGCCAGGTGCGGAGAATCTAGAATTCCCTTGAAGCCAGCTTAAATATTCAGCCCTTCATTGGTGGTTTGGCTCGGTGGTGCGGGTATTTTCACCCCTTGTTGACAACAGCAAGTGGGCAGATAGCCTCCAAAGTCAGCAATCCAAACCGCCAAGCACTTGGTTGGTTGCCAATTTTGGATGAACTTCCTTTTGGTGGGGTGAGGTTTCAGGGAGAAGCACAGGGACCCTGCAGCAGCCACGATTGGCTCGAAATCACACACTCCCTTGGATGCCATTCGATAGACCAACGTTGAGCTTGGGAAACATAGGGAACTCCTCGAAAGGACCCTCATCCTGTCGACGTCACAGGTTTGTCTTGAAATAGAACAAACTGCCAAGATTGAACAGTTTGTCTCTATATTGTAATCATCTTATTGCAAGACATTACCCTAAACCTTCCAGTACGGTAGACACCCTGACAGGGATATTAGACACTCATTGTCGTACAGTTTCTACCTTCAAGGGAACCATAGTGCTGTCTTGTCCGGCTTGTTGCTTAGCAATCCGGTGCAAGCACCTCGAACGACTGGACCCCGCTGCCCAAAGTGCCGCCTGTGGAAGGGGGCTACCAAAGACGGGCCCTGATTTGGAACCCCCACATGGGCGCCGGTGTTCTTTGAGGGTGCCATGGGTACCCGTTTCACCTTGCTTTCAAGGGAAATCAGAAGGAGAACCACTTGACGAAGCCCCCCACATGTTCAGCGTTTGCGCAGGGCTTCCTTGGCTTGCTGGCAGAGGGCCTCGAGAAGGCTCTCTGTCGGACGTGCTATTGGTGATTTTCTTTTGTGCATTGGTGTTCTATTGCTTGTTCCATTGAAGGGTTTTCCAAAGGTCTCCTCTTGGTTGCCTTTTGACTCTTGTTTTAGCGGTTTTATTTTTGTTGAACAGCGTGTCAAGAGTGGTCCAGCTACTGTTTGCCCGGTTTGCGCCATTTCGCCCTTTCACCAGCACAAAGACAGCAGTTGCAGGAAGTAAACTAGCCTAATGGCCATTGGAAAGCAGCAAAGCTAGCACTTGGGTCGCTGGATGCCTGGGGTTTCGCAGGAGCGCCTAAAGAAAACCAAGGGCAAACCAAAAGGACTCCCTCCCAGTATTTTGCTACTAGTACGTATATTTTCGGGGATTCATGTGAGGATTGGGCGGGGTGGGGTGTTGCCCCTTTTGCAAGGGTTTTTGGGGGAACCCTGTAGGATGGGAATCAAGCGATGGCAGAAAGGCTACTTTCCAGTCATGCTCAGTGAAGAGCTCTCACCAAAAAAGGGTCCCATTTTGAGGCTCAGGAGCAAGCAACCGATGCGGGTGCCTCCCTTGGAGCCTTCATTTCAGGTTGGTGGATCCTTATGCTTCGATATTTGCTCTACTTGCATAATTATTCATGTACGTGAATATATATATATATATATATGAATCTATACACGCATACTAGGCTTGCTCGCTCAAAAGCGAAGCCAGAGCTGAGATAAGCTCCCCATGATATCAAGCCACGGCGATTCTGGTGAGCCATCATAGCTTGAAAACTTGGTTCTGCTGGGACAGCAGTCACTCTTGGTAGATGACCAGATTGCCCATGGTGCTACCGAGTAATACGAAACAGCATCTATACAGAGCCGAAGACGGCTGACTGAGAGGGAGAAGTGCCCTGCTAGGATGTCAAGCTGGCCGGTCCCGCAGAAAAAACAACAACAACAAAAAACGGATCATGCCGCTTTGTGCAGGCCATGCACTTGCACCAAAGCGCGTTGGGGCCTCAGATGCTGTGCAATGTCTGGCTTTTGCAACGGGATGAGCCTGCAATTCCCTGGCTTTGAGCTACCACTATATTGTAATATTAGGTGATCAAGAGAAGCCACAATTTCACTAAGCAGGGGGAAGGCGCACCTAGGAAATTTGATCAGTTGCGAACTGGGGGAATGGGACTGGCCCCTTGAAGGACACCCGATATTTCTCGAAATAAGATATCAACTCCCAATTGGGTGATTTCCTTTCTGCTTCCCTGTACCCCAAGAGTACCACTTCCATAAAACCTGGGACGCAGGATTTGCGTGGCTTAAAAGTGTGCATTTTAAAAGTCATCCAACTATTGCGCCTCTATTGCACACATATTATATCTATATATATATACATCATATACACACGCCAACTCTCAACAAAGTAGCGGTCCCCAGCTTCAGCTCGCTGGCCATGTCTCCGAGGTCCGGGCTGGGACGGCCCGGCGCGGTGCCGGAGGTCTCAGTGGACCGGGCCATGACTGGCAGTTGGAAGTTGGATCCGGAGAAATCCTCGTTGAGGGCTTCCCTTTGTCAGGGGACTGGTGAACCTCAGACATTGTACTGCCGATCACCTAGCTGATGGGATCGTTAGCCTCAGCCATTGCACTATTCAGCCCACCTAGGTGTTGATCAGCTCGAAATTGGAACTGGCCCCTCTTTAGGCAACCCACCGCTTGAAGTATTAGGGATCCTCTATTTGCCAGGGCAAAAAGCCGCTGCTGCAATATCTCAAGAATCTGGACCAAGCGCTCCTCCAATACGTGGGTCAGCCTCGCCTTTGAATGAAGACGTTTAGCTGTTTGTTTTCTGCACTCATCAGCTTCTCTAGGATGTGTTTTGTGTTCACTCATGACAGTCATTACTAGTGATCGAGAATATATTGATTGGTGAAACCCACACATCAGAGGGTCAGCCAGGTGTGTGCTTTAGCCACAAGCGAGCTTGCTTATTCGCGCAGACCAGTTTGGGACGTGTTGCAGTTTTCCGCGTTTGGTGCCCTTTCACCTGAAACTCAAAGCGGACCTCCGGAATTGCTCGGCTTCCTCTTGGCTCATGTCTTTCGTGTCGCAGCACCACACCGGCAGAGTATCCAGCCCAAAGAGGAAAAGCTCCCGAACTCATCAACTCATCCCGGGTTTCTCTCAAAGATGGCGGGTTTGGTTTGGTTTCCCTTTACACTTCAAGCCCATTGTTGGGGCCGAGGTATGTCTATGACATCCGCCGCGTGGTGGGCTGGACCTCCATCTATGGCCACGGCGGCACCGGCGACTTCCTGCAGATCTGGGCGACCCTGCCGCAGCACGCCAGCGTCATGGCCCATTTGCTGCAGCAAGGCGCGGTGGCCGCGCTTTAGCCAAAGTGGTCCTAGGAAGCTTGGTCTAGTCTGCAAAGCAACCGGGTTGCTGGAACTGAAAAGGGGCCCCATTTCACAAAAATGGATGCCAGACATGATGATTACTAGGGTTCCATTGTGAATCTGAAGCAGGGTATGCTTTGACTTGCTTCATGTTTGCCGCTAAATGGGCCGTGGATGGCCGTGGTTTCCTCATGGGGCAAGTGTCCAAAAAATACAGACCCCGTTTTGGACAGGATCTCGACATGTGCGGAGGGGGAACCACCAGCAAGCTTCAGCCTTTGGGAGGTCGTCTATTGAGCCCAGATGGATTGGTCTCGCGCCCTTAAGGCCTCCCTGTCATTCCAGGGTCACGGGGCATGAATGCTGGCCAGAACCCAGTCGGGGTGTCAAGACAACTGGAGGATGCGTCTCACATTGCGTTCTGCCATGTCTTTTTCCTCTGCCTAAGTCGCAGAACTGAGGTTTGGTAGAAGCATTCCAAGTACTATTCATTAGGCACTGCAATCCAAACCAGACCTACTGCTATGGGCAGACATACTGACATACTGTTCTATCCAACAGTTTGCCTTTTGGGTGCCGTGTCATGTTCCCTTTCAACCAGATAATCTAACTTTTTCTATGGTCGGCCCAAATCATGGATGGGGCCACCCGGCAGTGGTCTCAGGAGAGACAACACAGTAGGCCCCCCAGAGCAGTTATCCGAATTCGGATGTTAGCCGGGCCTATGGATCCCACATATTTGAATCGCATCCTATGCCATTGATATGGCTTGCGACCCAAGTGCTTGCCTCAAGCACGATGCATTGTTTTCAGGCGCTGTGATGTCCACGTCCTTCCAGCCCTTTGAGGTGGGGGGGCGCTGTATTTCCTGGTCCGGATTGCATCTGCCTTACCTTTTTTTAGGGGGAATCGATTTGAAAAGGTGGCGCATTCTATTCCAGAAACCGATTTGTTTCCAGGTGCATTTGCCTTACCTCCTCCACTTCCTGGACTCTTTTGGTCTGGGTGGCATGCGGGAGCTGGCGGTGAACGGGCGCACCGCAGCCTCGCGGGGCAGACCGAGGGAGGTGGACTTCCCCTACCATCCCACCTGGAAGGCCCAGCCACTCGTCCGAGTGAACTGGGACACCAGGAATTGGACCCCAGGTTTTAGTCCTTTCCAATGAACAGAGTTCCATTTGTGGGTTAGCCTATTTCTGACCCTCAACAAAACAAGCCATTTGTGGGTTAGCCGATTTTTGACCCACAAACTGTGAATACCGGCATCTACTGACCCCTTAGCTGGTGGTTCGGATTGGTGGATTGGAACCACTGGTTCTTGTACAGGGTGAAAGGAACACCACCCCTGGAGCACCTCCATTCCAATCAAAAAACCATCGATTGGAGGGAAGCTGATGTAGTGAAGGGACGACATGGGTCACACTCACCAAATTGCAATTGGGAAATGGGGTGTTCTTGCTGCGTTTTTGCTTAGGGATGAAGGCCCACATCTTCGTGGCGATATTTTCTACATGTTGTGTAGGCATTTGAAATTTGACTGACAGGGTCACAACAACCGCGTAGGCACGCGTAGGCATTTCGCGGAGGCTCGTGCTGTGAAGCCTCACGTAGACAGTCGCGTAGGCGACGGTTTGATAGGTCGACATGTCACGTCTGATGTGAAGCATTGTTGCGGGGATGGTCTGACGGCTTGTGAAGCCCTGCGTGTTCAGCAAATACGTTGTTTCCCAAATTTAATCAAGTCTGGCAGATTTCGCGTATTGGCCCAAAAGGCGATGGTTGAAGCATAATGAAGCATATATTGGCTCTGAGTTTGAATGGGCGACCACCTCAAGAGTGGTTGGACATGACCTAAATGATGTGCAAAGGCCCAATCAATATTCACATCCATACTGCACTGTGGATGGACGCACTCCAGGACCTCCTGGATGGATGAAACCCGAATTGAATGCTGGGGCAATCCCTTTAAGCAACCAGAAGGGGGTCCACCGTTGGTCCATTTTGAAACTCCCATGTGGAGCCCTCGGAGTTCGCTTCACGCCCCAGGCTGGGCCGGGGCGGAGCCAAGCGCTTGCTGCGCGGCCAGGGCACGCCCTGGTGGTCAGATCCCCGCAGGCTGGTCCATGGCGCTGGATCGCTTCAATCCCCATTGGTTATGAACCAAGATGGTTGCATGGTTGGTGGAGCAGGAATCCCATGTGCACCAAGTTCCCAGTTGATATGAATTCCCGGAGATGGCGAGGGCTTTTGGTTCTTGTCGAGCGAAGGGGTCCTCAGAAATTGGGAGTCATGGTCCTTGTTGGAACTTTATTCACTTCCGTTGGGTAGTTGGCTTCAGATTGGCTTTAAGAAAAGTTAGAGGCTTGGGCCCCTTGAGAGCTTCTTTCGTACGAGGCCTCAAGGAGTCCAGCAACACGTCTCTGTTTCGAGCATTCAGGTTGAATTCATTGCAAGGGGCTTCTGTTGAAAAGGGGCGAAGTTGCAGCCAAGTGACTCAAAGAGTGCAGGGGGCTCTGCTTCGATCATCCAAGTGTAGCCTTCCCTTTGCGAGGCTCGAGAAGTATTGAAACCGTAAGTCACCAAGCGAGCATTGGAAATAAAATGAAATGGAGTCACTCGAGGCACTGATGTCAATTCGCAATTGCACGTGTTTGGGCGGGAAATGCGTTGGTCTCGCATTGGTTAAGTATTGGCCCAAGTCTAGTTCAGTATTGAGGGGCGCCCGGGAATTGGCGTCAAACTGTGCGTGTGTGGGCGCGTGTGGCGTGTGTGAGAGCCCTTGATGCTTCCTTCGTTGTTGGTTTGCGCAGGCCGCAGTCGGTGCACCCCAAAGTGTCGAGCTGTGACGTCTGAGCCTCAGGCGGGCGGGTGGGAATTTCTTGAACCCAACGGGTGACTCCGCGCAGGGTGGATGAATTTGACACAGTTTTGACTGGTACCGCGGTTGGTAAGGAAACCAACAGGTGTACCGGGCAAGTTGCCATGCGTCAATGCTTCATTTGAGACACCGCTGATTTGGGCTTTGGCCAAAATGTGCTGTCCCAAGAACTTGTGGCTTTGCGGCACTGATCATAGAGCCAGCTGGTGGATGTCGTCTTCCGCTGTGTTGACAGAAGGGCGTCTTCCGCTGTGTTGACAGAAGGGCCTCCTGTTTCTCATGGTGTTGCCCTGGTTTTTGCGTGGTTTGCCTCCCTGTTTGCCCTCTTGATGCGTGGTGTTCAGACAAACAGCTGGCAGTTTTCGCCCCAGATTTAGAACGTAGAAGCCTAGGAGGGGAAATGGGAGTTGCTTTGGTGAATTTTCTTGCACCCCGGATGGGTCGAACCAGAAACAGCATAGCAAGTTCCTGGCGGTCTTTCACGTACAATCTCGGTTGATGATAATATTCCGCCGAGAAAGCTACTGAAAGGCAAGGATCATTCGAAAGGTACCATGAGTCAATGACCATGCTATTATCACCCGCTGCTCAGCAATCCAGGACAACCATAATTTTGAGGAAGTTGCCTTACGCCCCAACATGGGTTAAATGGAGCTCGGTGTTGAAAGCTGTTCCAGCAGCTAAGGTTGAAGTGGATTGCCGCGCCGCTGCCAGCGCCTCAATGACTGCCAAAGCGTTGCTCTTATGTTCCCAAGATACTTATCATGAGTGGTTACACATGCCGGGAGTGCGCATGTGTTCTTGAAGATTGTTTGCTCCGCTTGTGTACTGTCGGAGTTGTTGCTTTCATTGTCAGATCCACACGCCAGGGCATCACTATGTGCCATTCGCGGTCCTGTTCAAGTCGCTATTCAAGTATTTGAGGACATCAACAGAAGGCCATCGCCTTCAGAGGGCTCGCAAAGTCAACGGAAACTCTGGCCGGACTTCAACTGAAGCCCCAGCTTTGGTTCGGACCGCATTGAGCTGTCCATTTTTTGGGTCCCTTGCGCTGGCATCTGCATCTGTTTCGGGTCGACAAAGGTTTCATGGGGACAAGCACTTGGTTAGGCATCATGAGGGCCACCAAAGGGGACAATGCTCTGTGGCCAACAACGGGTCTGTTGGGCCGTCACACGTTTACTTCTGATGTGCCCCAAATGGTGCCCAATTAGGGTTCATGCTATGAGGCCTGAATAATTGGAAAGGGGTTGTGGAGTACTTTGAAGCCAAACCATTCATGATAATGATAAGAGCAAACTATGTGTACAGTAGTAGTTACATACGGATCTCCCGGTCATGGCCTTCCTTTTAGAATCCGCAACACTTTTGCATCTTTGGATGGGCTAGTTCAATGGACCATTGTTTCTTCATCCTTCTAGCTGTACCTTTAGATGCGCAAAACTTTAGGGGAAATGGGTGAAATCTGAAGCGAATCTTTAGTAATTTAGGTTTTCCTTTTGCCGTTTTTTCGAAACCACATCGACGCATTTCGACTCCTTCAGCCCGAGGACCTTCTGGCGCCCGCCGCCGCCACGGCCAGCGCGTCGGCTTCGGCCGAGACCTGTGGCGGGCGGTCGGTGCAGGAGCGCACGCGCGGCTGGATCTGCGCCGCGCGGCTCAGTCCTGTCGTGTTGAGGGGTTTTGAGCGAAGCCATGGGCCGGGATGGATCTAGACCCTCCCAACCAACCAACATCGAAGAGGAAAGTTGTGTTCTACAGGAATCTTTGCACTTCCATGTTAGCTGGTGGGTCTATACCCCCCGGCCGCAGTGTGTTCAGAGACCACTGCTGTCCATGGTCCCGGTACTGATAGCAGCTAAGCAGCCACCATGTGGGGCTGCAACAGCGAAACTCATTTAGCCACCCACACGCAAGCCTTTCAGGTGGGCGGGGCTTTTCCTTAAACTCTATGCAAGAGGAGTTCCTTTTGTTGGCAACCCGCATGATCTAGCCTGTGGTTAGATGGGGGCTGGGCACGGTTTCTGGAAAATCCGGGAATGAACCAGCTGGGCATCGGTTGCCTTTTACACGTGATTGGATGTTTCGTTCGAGAGACTTAAGAAGGTTTTTCATCGCTTTAAGAGTCTCCCACTCGGGTGCGTTTGTTGTTCTTGAGGTTGACCTTTCTTGGTAGAAACTAGAATGGAGTCGCCGCCCATTTTATTTGGAGGGAAACCCATTTGAAGGCAGCCTGGTGTTTCAGACACCTAGTAGGGGAAGCGTGTTGGTTCCCGAGTTAGATGTTTCTGCCAGTCCAACAGGGCCCTGCTTCAGAGCCCACCTTCACACATGCGATGTATCAGGCGTTGAGGTCGCCCCAAATAGGAGAACACAAGCGGTACGCGAAGCGACTGAGACAAACAAGAAGGCAACCCATTGACTGGCGATGCGCCGGGCAGCTTTACAAACTCCATCACTTGAACGTTGGCTTCTCGCCCCGCTCTCCTGCAAAAGTCACTCATGCTGACGGGATGCTTGAATGTCCGAGTCTCCCTGGGAGGTGCCACAATGGGCTTGCTAAACACAATTTAGCACATCAAAGAATGCACGAACATATGAACCTGAGCCAGATTATGCCACTTGTCGCCAACATGCGTGCGATCCAAGGAAACACTTCGGGAGCTGTGGCGGGATGAAGAGCGCAGGTGTGCAGGCGGGATGTTTTATTCCAATCCAAGGTTGGGACTTGGTGTCCGAATCTTACATCCATCAGGTTTTGCGTCCAAATATGGAGTTCCCGAAACTGCATTATTTCACTATAGATGTCCCCTTCACACCGCCGAAAAAAGGCACCCACGAAAGAAACACACACACACACACATTCACATGCTCCCCTCATGTTTCTGGGTAAGGAATAGCGAGCTCGCTCGCAAAGAAGGCTTGAAGGCTCTTTTCGTTGTGAGAGGTTGTTTTGGGGGAATTGTGTAATGCACCCAGGTCTATCACCTACTGGAGAGGGAGCATCATTTGCAAGTTCCTGGAACACGTTCAGATTACTGAGTCAGTCCCCATGAGAGCACCCGTTTTCCAGAAGCCGCAGAACATCTCCTGCCACCTCCCAAACACTCATCGCGCAAGAGGGCTGTGATGAAGATGTCGGCTTCAGCTTGCCAAGCCCCCTGTTTGCATCACAACACTTTCCATGTCATTTCACCCCGAGACCTGAGTCACACTGGCCAACAGCGAGTGCTTGACCCCTTCTTGAACAATCTTACAGGGTTTCCTCAAAAAATCCTTGCGTTTCCCAAAGCCCGGGACGGTCGCCGACACAAAGTCGCCCACTTGCCGAGCCCTGGGCCTGACGGTGCCCTGGGGCTCGGAGCCCGCGCCGGAGCCGGGGGCCCGGTGGCCCAGGATGGCAACTGTCGTCACTCTTCGAGTTGGAGCGACTTGGGGTTCTGGGCCACTTGGAGTTGGGCGAAAGTCCGGTCCGCTCAAGTGAGTTTCGTTTTAAAGCCCAAGTTCTTGGACCTGCAACTTGGCTGACTTTGAGAATGGTAAGACATGCCACCAGTTTGTCCCTTTCGCTCCTTAACCAGGATTGCCCTGAACGGTCCCTTGAACATTCCCAGCGATTCCAGTTACCACAGGTGCCCAAGAGGTTGGAGTACACCCCCAGTTTCTGGGGACCAGTCCAAAGTGGTGTCCATGTTTCAATAGTATCGGAACCCGCCAGTCCATTGATCAAGTTGGGAAATCCCCATTGCTTCGCTTGGGGCCCCATCCTGAAAGATGGGTGATCGAAAGCAGATAGCTCAATCCCCTGAGTTTGGTTTAAGCATCCCCTTTGCTTGCCCGCATTGGCGGGATGGTGCTATCTACTTTTACTGCTGAAAATGGGACCCAACGCCGAGGCACCTGGCGATGGCAGGGCAGGCTCCGAGCTCGTTCCAAGTTACAAGTTTGTGGGTTTTGGTGGTCAATCTGGCGGTTGGTGATTTCTAAGGGCCGTGTGCAAGAGGGCCTTTGCTTTCGTGTGCGAAAGACCCCGACACCTAACGCAAGTGGAAAGCCCAACAACAAGTACTTGAGCTTTTGGTGCTGCAAGATCGTTTTTTGCTCGTGCCACTCGCCCCCGTGCCGGTGTGCTGGCGCTGGGGCGCCCAGAACTCACGCCGGACATCATGGAGGAGTGCATGATGCAGCAGCTCATGGCTCAAGGCAGCGAGTCATGCGAGTGACGGGTGGATGATGCATGCGGTTTCACAAGAATGTGGCGCCCGACCCCTGGTGATGATGCTCTTGAACGGAATCCAAAATGAAGCCACAAGGGAATGGGCATGTCCCCCTGATTTCTCCATACCCTCCCTTTAACACCCTTGTTCTTGGCACTGTCTGCAAATCGTGAGATTTTGGTTAGCAGGAAGGTTCTGTTCGCGCGGAACCCGTATTTGAGGCTGCCGAACTGTCCTTCTACCCCCCAAGTGATGTACGTCATCAGCAACTCTGCAATAAAGGGACCATCCCGTGCATGTTATATCGGAAATGCCTTTTTCGGGAATTCTCTTTTGGCGGTATTAAAGAGAAACACAAGGAAACTAACATACACCAACCATTGTCGGGGAGCTCAGATAATGGGGAATTGGAATGGCTGGTACCCAACAAATCGAAGAGAAACACCCTGAAATCGGAGGGTCGAATAAAATGGACCCTCAAGGGCACAAGGGTCCATTTTTCGAAATCTTTCCAGTTGGGCAAGTGGTTTAGGAAGATAGCCTTGTGGGGGATGCAGCTGTTGCCAAGCGGGCCGACCGGATTTGCAGGCAGGTCTGCGGTCGGAATTCAGACGAGCTCACCCTCTCCCGCCAAGCGAGCTCAGGTGGGTTGCATTTGCTGCAGATTGACGATATTTCGGAATCTTGGGAGATCTCGCAGATGAGTTGTTTAGTGACAACCCTGTTTACCTGTTTGTTTGGTGGAACAAATGGGCGGATTTATACTTGAGTGCAATGTCATGCCCAATTTGAAGTTCAACGCGTTGATGTTGAGCGTTGCTTTCTCAGCGTTGCCAACACAGGTGGACAATGGAGTATGGAGCCAAGAGTGCGAGGCAAGGGGTGGGAACGAAAGACTCCAGGTCCTGGTGGTTCTTGTTGGATCCGATGAAATCTGCCGCGGAACAGTGGCAAATTAAATCAGACCTCCAGCGCAGCCGTTTGCTGAAATATTTCTTTGGGGGGTTCCCTTTGACATGAACCAGCAACAAAAAGGGTGCCCGTGGAGACCATGGCCACTAGCTCTGGGTTGAAGCAGTGAGTATGAAACATTGCCAAATGCCAGGCATGTGTTGCCTTTGTTGAGATCTGGGACGCAGCAAAAACCTGAAACTGAGAGTTTGTTGAGAATCTGGCAGATCAGGCGCAAATCACGAGCCATCGCACGGGGAATGTACCGAGCGATTGTCCATCTTGGGTTTCCTTGTTCAGTGGCTGTCTTTTCCCCTTATTGTTTGATTGGTTGCCCAGTAAAAATGGTCAACCCCAAAACGAAATGATTTCCTTCGTCTGCCTCGGTCACTGGTTGCACTAAGTGAGAAAGAGCAGATTCCCCACATGTTGCCAACACGGCGCGCTCCACGGTGTAGGCATCGAGGGAGAAGGCACGACGGGGGAGGAAGTGGGATGTCACGGG
This sequence comes from Effrenium voratum, assembly GCA_963377175.1. Taxonomy (NCBI): domain Eukaryota; class Dinophyceae; order Suessiales; family Symbiodiniaceae; genus Effrenium; species Effrenium voratum. The sequence goes on from CAUJNA010000091.1 coordinate 961,397, forward strand.
TTTGATAAGATGGAGGCGTCAAGATGTTGGGAGGGGAAGTGTTTTTTGATAGTTGATGACCACTCGTGTCGGTTTCGGAGCAGGGTGCACCAACAATGCGGACCATACATTTAAATGGTACAGGAGCGGATTGGTATTCAGTGGTTGGGATTCAACAACAAGCTGATAAAGGGCCCAGCAAATGAAGGTCAGAGTTCTGATGAGCGAAGTCCTTGACCAGACCGGCGGGTCTTTGCCCAATTATGGAGAACCATGCTTAATGACGCATCAGACATCGGACCTAGATCCAGCGCGCGATTCGACAGTTGGGCGCAGGTTTCTCCCAAGTTCCTTGAGGCGGTGCAAGGCTTGGAGGCCGATCGGCCAATCCGCTGAAACTCGGGGAAAGACGTGGAGGTTTGTGACCATAAAGATCTCTGATGTTGGGCTACATCGTGATGTGTTTGATGCCTGTTTTGCGCACTTCAAGTACCACAATCAAGCTTTCCCAACGGCTTGGTGCAGATTCGATTTTAGTTTGATCGAATTAGGTTCTGGGAGTGCGAACTTATGCTAGCTCATGAACGTGTATGAGCTTGCGCTTGACCTCTTATCCCTACATGACACCACAAGCTCCAAGATCTGTGCTGTCTTGCATCCGGACGGAAGTACTTCCGTCCGGCCGCTGAAAGGCAGCTGGGAGCCAAATAGCCCACTGTTTGATTTACTCAAAGGGAAGCCAATCTGGGGCATGGTAGGTTTTTCTTCGACACCCGATGTAGCACCCGGGCAGATTCATTGGCCTCTGCTGAGGTTGCCTTATCGCAGAGGTTGCTGCGAGCCTAGTGACGCCTCCCACTTTCTGACTTGTTTTGGGTGGTTCCTCAACCTAATTTGCAGGGGACGGCATGCTACCCGAGTAATTACCAGGTGCGGTTAGTGAGGGCCTGAAAGCTGAATACCAGCCAACTGTTGAATGTAAGTCAATGAGGGGTACCTTCTATCCAAATTGCATCAATTCGGAAGAAAATCCATGGTTGAAGCCATGCCTACACGATTCTTAGTTGCAACCCCTTCCATGCCACTGGTTTTGTCAATTTTCTGTTTGATGCATTCGGGACCTCCGCTTCTAGGCCGCCCCCAGCGAACAGCGCCACTGCGGCCTTGCTGGACGGAGGACACCCTGGGCGAGCGCTGGCGTTTTTGTGGTTTAGGGTCTATCATTTTGTTCGGGGTTGTGTCCCCTGAGCCGACCACTTGCGGCGTGACTTTGGTACCATTATGCCCAGTAGGTTGCCCTTTTTCCAACACGGAGTCATTAGCAGATTTGATGCGCAGGCCTGTTAGTGCAGTATTTGGGTTTGTCTTAAGAGAACAACGGGCTTCGGCATTCCCTTGGCTCCCCTCGAAGCCGCAAAAAGGGGTCGCCAACAACAGTCACCGAGGTGTTATCTTGACCTCTATGGTGGATAGTTGTTCCTTGTAAAGATGAGCATCCTGCGAAAGAAGAAGAAGACTGACCCCCCAAAAGGCACTCCCTGTTTCCCCGAGAATCCCTTGCACTTGCCCTTTGCAAGTCTCTTGGTCTCCGCAAAATAAGGAAGCAATTGAGGCCTTGTCAAGGTGATTTAAGGGATGGATAGAGATTTTGCGGTGTTGACTTCCAAACCGTGTAACAATTCGTGAACACTTTGCAGAATGGCGAGATGTACGACTCGCAAGGAAACATGCACTCGAACTTGACTGATTTGTCCATCCAAAGTTGTACACCAATTATATCGCGAACCATATCAGCTTGTTGGCCATATGACACCATATAATATGACATGCTCATACATCATGATTCTGTTCGCGTAGTGGTAGTTGTAGTTTCGTAGTCGTAGTCGTAGTTGTAGTCGTAGTAGTAGTCGTAGTGGTAGTAGTGGTAGTGGTAGTAGCAGTCGTTTTTGGTTTGTTGGTCCGTGGCCATTTTGAGTGCACCCATCCGGAGTACACGTCACTCCTGCTTGTCCATTCATGCGCTTCCGAATTCCGCGAGGCTACGACCTTTGTGAGGAAGCCGAGGACTGGGTCCCCGGATTCCCTCATTCCCGGCTACGGGGCGACATGACTACGCCCCTACACACTTGCATGGAACCCAAAAGGAAGGGTCCCCCGAAAGGAGTTTTCTCTATATGGTGGTTTTGGGTGGGTTCGTGTTAATCTGTGGGGGAGCACACCCAACATTATCCAATGATGGCTCAACTTGCTCTAAAGTACCAACCACAACCCCAAACTGTAGGGCCCCTGCTGCATGCTAATTTGCCCAGATGCTGCTAGATTTTTTGCAACGTCAAAAGCATGCCAAAGGGGATGGGTACACATTCCACCCAATTCTGTAGCGCGCTCAGTGATTTGATTTTGCGGGTACTGGAACATATCCCTGGCAAAACACAGCAACAGGAAGACAGCTCATGTGATTGTTTTTTTGTTCACACAGTTTTGCTCAACGCAATTAAAGAGTTCTCAGAAAAGGCATCATGCGATTCCAAAAACGCTCACAGCCCAAAGTGGGTTCAGAAGTCAGTTGTTGCCTCGTTCAGCAGATTCCGTAGAATTCCTCTTTGTTTGGCGGCTTCCCGACCGAGCATGGGATTAACACAAAAAGTAAATCATACCTTTTACTCATATGATTATGATGTATAGTGGTTGTATATGCAACCACTGCTTGGTCATTGGTTTGCAAGTGGGTTGCACAGGAGGACGCCTTGACAGAGCCAGACAGCGCCTGTGGATCTACAGAGATCGATGAGGATGCGGACGCGCTGGGATCTGAAGCAGGGAATGCGATGTTGAGACCCGTTCGTTCTTCCACCCTGCAACCTGAATGTCGACACGCCATTTCCCTCTTGGTTGTGGGCTCCAAACAACGGGCTGGGGACCAAAGAAGCACGGTCGCCAGTTAAGACCAGGCCACGTTCCCGGGTGGTTTGTGCAAGGCGAAAGACTGCAAAGAAAATGCAAGTTGACCATCGCCCAGATGATGTGTGCCCTATTCTATTGGCACTGTACTCGTAGCAAACTCGTTTTGGTTTCTTTTTGTGTGGCACCCTTTTCAAAGCCGTGGACAACCAACTGATGGCTTATGTGCTTCTCGCACAGCACCTTGCCTTCGCATCCCAAGGCCAGGCAACAATGGCAACGATGTTTGCGCGCCGACGCAGCTTGATATCTCCACAACGCAGGCCAGGAGCCGTCAAGTATCAATCCGTTTTGGCGACTGATTACTTGATTTGGGTATTGGGTACTAGTACTAGCACTGTTTGACTCTTACCCAATGGCCCATGGCCATGGTAAATGAGGGTGTGTCCCTTGTTTGGCTGGTTGATGTTTTGGCCCCTGGCCTTTCATGTGCAGTGAAATGTGTTGTTCTTCAGATGGCAGCAGTTGTTCACTCCACTGGCACTTGGTGGAGCCAGGTGGATGTGCTGCCGAAATCTTAGCACAGTGGTGTGTGTGTGTGTGTGTGTGTGTGTGTGTGTGTGTGTGTGTGTGTGTGTGTGTGTGTGTGTGTGTGTGTGTGTGTGTGTGTGTGTGTGTGTGTGTGTGTGTGTGTGTGTGTGTGTGTGTGTGTGTGTGTGTGTGTGTGTGTGTGTGTGTGTGTGTGTGTGTGTGTGTGTGTGTGTGTGTGTGTGTGTGTGTGTGTGTGTGTGTGTGTGTGTGTGTGTGTGTGTGTGTGTGTGTGTGTGTGTGTGTGTGTGTGTGTGTGTGTGTGTGTGTGTGTGTGTGTGTGTGTGTGTGTGTGTGTGTGTGTGTGTGTGTGTGTGTGTGTGTGTGTGTGTGTGTGTGTGTGTGTGTTTTTTTGAGGAACCCTTTTAATCATGGTGTGAAGAGAAGCCAGCAGGAAGACTACAAGGTGTTGGGTCCCCTAATTTCACATGTGTACCGTTTGTTTGACCAGATTGAACTCTTAAGATCTCTTTTGAACTTATTTTGGGGTTCAACAAATATGGACCAGAATCAAGCTTGTTTGTTTGGTTGAGCTGAGGTGACATATATTTTAAAGGGCCATGAGCAGTTCGGCCTTGGGCAACGAGAGTCGAGCACACATGCGTGACGTGTGGGACATGGTTTTGAGGAGCCTATTGTTTGTGATACTAATGGGTGGGAGTCACTTTGGTTCCCTTGAAGGGTCATGTTGCGGCCATGTCGAAGCACGGATAGCGATCATTTCCAGCGAAATCGGCTGAATTACCGGCATTGGTCACGGGAAACAACTCATGTCATGTACAGTTGCTGCTTAGGCCAGAGGGGTGGTCGCCTTTGAAGCCAGCAGCGCGCTGAGCATGAGCCGAGATTGGGCGACCTCGACGTAGAGTTGGATTCCAGGCTTTAGGAGCTGCATGTGAGCCTGCTTGGTCCTAACGTCATGGCAACTGATCAGCGCTTCAGCTTGAGCGTGCCGTTTTTGAGGCAACCCCTGTTTCGGCTTTTTTTTCCAAGGAAACCGAGCGGACGCCACCCATTTTGAGGGAGCTCCCATGTTCTAGATAAGCCCATGTCGTTTTCGTGCATTCTTGAATTCTGGAATTCGCCAAGGCAGACCTGTTTCCAGATCTCAACGAACGCCAAGTAGAAGAACCTGCAGGCGGTCTGGGCGATGCGGCATCAAGGTTACTGAAAGGCGCTTGAGCGTTTGGCGCTCAAAAAGCCTGTGGACCGGTTTGGCCCCTTGGATCTTTTTGGCCATTTGGGGCCGTTTTAAGGCACTCCAACGGTCCCAGCTGCAAGACATGTCCCATTTGCTGACAGACAGGAGCTGGCAATGAAGGCCGGACAGGCGACGTCCCTCAAGGCCTGTGGCGGTGCTTGGCTCTTGGGAGCTTCAGAGTTCACTGCGAGTGTGGCATGTGAAGAGACTGGTTAGACGAGCAACCGATTGGGATTAAAATATGCTGGGTGTTTGCGGATGGGTTTGGAAAATGCTGGTGAACCCTCCCCAAACGGGCGAAACCTCCCCCTGTTGGACGATTAAGATGAAACGTAAGTAGAACTTTGCCGCAGTTTCACACGGTGCTGGTCGGTGCTGGTGTACTCCCTATGGTCCATGCTTCAATCGCAGACTGCTCAAGTGGCCGTGAACTTTAAGGAGGATCTCCTTCAAGAAATAATTGGTGGTCTCTGAAGCCACCACAAAGTGAGGAGCCTTTGGTTGGTTCTCAAAGACTATCAACCGTTCTGGGGTACCCTAATTATTTTTTGGAAAGACCCACGAAGATGTCCGCCTTAGGCTTCAACTACTTGACTTCGATTGGCTTTGGTTGCTTGTTCTTCTCAGTCGCTCTTTTCACAACCCAAGGTTCTCGGGCTGGAGAGCACAACAACCAAAGCCAACCGGGCCACGGCTGGCATCTGGGCAGGTGAGCCGCTCCCCCCGGCCAAGGGCTTTTACTCTGAGCACGGACCACAGGAGCTGGTCATGTTATGGCCGGCCTCAAAGTTTGGCGCCCCACAAAACCGGGCGGTTTCCCTTCAACGGCCAAAATGGGTTCCCGATGTTGAGAGGCCCACGTTGGAGCGGCCTTTCTTTGGTGCCCCTAAAACGAGGCGCTTGCTAGAAAATATGGCCAGCCTTCGTCGGTCTGAGCAAAGAAAGCGATCGATGCAAATGTGAAGTGTGTTGGCTTGCTACATCCATGAAGTCTCCTGCAGGGCCCCCTTCCGCATTTTAGATTGGACTATTAGAATTTGCTCACATGGGTGCGTGGCATAACTACATGTAGGGACTCCTGTCTGGTTCGTTTGAGGGCAATTTAAACATGAGGCCACCCACGAGGAGTCCCCCGAATTGCCACATATAGTGTCAATGCAGAATTTCTTGATTGGTTGACTGAAACGTAATTTCAGTCCGCCAGTTTGTCATTCAGTGCGTCACTCCTTTTGAATCAGGCGCTGAGCTGATTGGTGACAAATCCTTATATCAGCTCCTTCAAAATGAGAAGTGCCAGTCCAGCATCAGGACAACAATCAGGTTACATCTATGGTTGTCAAAGCCCCCCAATCCGAATCGGGGCTAATAGCGACTGGAAAGGGCCTATTAGGGGCTAACAAGATTCCTTTTCTAAGGGGTCTCTTTCTAAGGGGTCTCTTTCCCTGACAACCATGGGAATAAATCATTCGTATAGGTGCGTATTTTTGAGGCTACCCTTTGTAGGGTTGGTTTAACCAAAGGAAAATCACCGTTTGGGGGTCCCCTTATTTTGAAAAGCCATAGTTATATCATATAATATCGTCCCTTCCGGCTAGAGAGATCTTTGAGGCCCGAAGATTTGCCCAAGGAGCTGGTTCTGGAGCAGGTCAGGAGGGGGGGTGGCTGTTGGTGTACTTGTTTGGAGTCGGGACCCACTCTTCGGTGGGCTTTTGAGATTTTGCTCCTACCTATTTTCTCATTTCGGTGCCCCAGATTTCAAACCTCCCAGTATGGAACACGACTGGGGGTCCTGGAGCCTTTGAACTGGGACCTAGAAAATTGGTGAAAGGTTCCTCTAGTTTCCCTCTACCACATACCCTAGGGTCGAACGGAGCAACCCTCTTTGAACGGTTCCAAACCATGCTGTTGAGATTGAGGCAGTGGTGTTTGGAGCGGCCCATCGCCCTTCGGTGAGACAAGACTCTGAAAAGGGATTTGTGCAAATACACAAAAACAAAACACCGATCCAAGCTGCAGGGGGGAAGCCTGACCGTGAATGATTTTTTTCCTTTCCAGATCTTTTCCGGATTCCAGATGATGCGACGTGGTCAGATTGGGGTTGGACATGGTACAGGAGAGCCTTGGGAAGTGCGTGAAGCTCATGGAAGCTTGTGACCCGAGTTTTCGATAGGGTTGCAAGGGGTTTTTGGCAGGCTGGAATCTGGGAGTACTGGCAAGCACCGCCCAAGTACGAGGCCTCGGCATCGCTGTTGTAGCTGCAGTGATTGAGTTTTGCAGTAGAGAGCCCCATATTATATGGGTGTGCATGTTGCTTTGGTTTTCTGGGCAACACTTCCGGCAAAATTGTTGGTGGATGGACATGAATTCCCACGAGTTTCTAATGTCCACCTAAGGTGCAACAATTATAAATGAATCCCCATACCGGGCTCTGCGGGGGAAAAAAGAAAAACACCCATCCCCCCAAATCCATTGTGATGCTGACCCCCTTACCCCCCAACTTCAAAGTTGGATGTGGCCCGTACTAACAAAGCCTGCGGAAAAAAACATTTTAAAAAAATCTGGCTTCAGACATCACAGCAATTCCTTAACATTGAAGTTGGGGGCGCGGGAGGCGCGAGGGGCAGATAATTGGCTGAGAGTAGATGGGCGTTTTTTGTTCGCAGAACCCGGTATGTTCAATCAGATGAAACACTTTATATGGGGTCAAGCCAAATCCAGCTGGCCAGTTCAAGGGTGTTAGAGCATGGAAAGACATAGATTCATCAAATGCCCATAGTAGCAAAGTCAGAGTTTGACAACAGCCAAAGTATGTGCCGACGACTTGATTCCCTGGCAGGGTCTGTCTGAAACTTGGAAAGCCCCAGCATGGTGGTTCCCCTTTGGTGTCTTGGGAGAACAACCCTTCATAATGAGCCCCCAAGGAAAGATACGTTTGGGGCCAGTGAAAAGGATTACTTAAGGCCACTTGACGTCGAGGAGGCTTTTGTAAAGCAGGCGCTTGCTGGATGTATCCTTTGAGTGCCCATGACGAGTTGCAAAACGACGCACCCAGCTGGTGAGCGATCTGTGTGTTTGCCCCCGCTTCTCGAAAGGTGTCGCAGCAATGTTTGCCGAAGAGCGGCGAGGAGGAGGAAGGCGCAGCTTGCCGCGTCTGGGGCATGATGAAACCTTTGGACTTGAGGCATCTCGAACGAGCCAGTTTGCATTGAACAAAAAGGCTGACAAGTGCCATGATGGGGCCGAGAAGGAGCGCCTGTGAACTATGGATCCCTTGTACCTTTGTTTGAGCTTCAGCCCACCCGGTGCCGAAACAGTCGGAAGCTCTGTCAGAGTCTATTTCCCCAAATTTATGCGGAATCGCCTCACCTGGGGTAAAACGGCTCAGCCTTAGGGGTCGAAACAACGTTTCGTTTGCGGACCCTTTGGAAAGCTAACAACGTCTATGTGAACTTCTCAAGCTCAAAAAAGTATTAACCTGAAAAGAGGGATCCAAAACAAGAGGAACCTCATCTATGGGTCCCACGGGTCCACTTGCAGCAACCGAACGCGAGGCTCCACAAGTGCATTGTTGAATGGAACAATTCCCAATGGAGACACTCATTGAAATGGCCCTTGGGTTCACATCTTAACCACCCTCCAAAACGATGGACAAAAATGCCTATCGAGCTTAAGCCCAGATGCCTGATGCAGGCGACGTCATCACCCGCTTCGACAACGCAGGCCTTAGTGAGCAGTGATCGAGCCATGTTATTGGGTGCTGAGCATTTGCAGGACTTTTATAGGCAATCCAATCGTTCCTTGCCTCTCGAATCGGGGTGGGATCCTTTGTTAGTGTTTTTCTTAACAGGGATTGGATTGGCATTGGCCAGCCCTTCCGTGGCATTGGCCAACCATCCAGCGTGAACAGCCCAGAGACGCGTGTCATGTCGCACAAGATGATCTAATACGTGCATGTTGATTCACTTGGGTGGCAGAATGATGTGCCATCTCTTTCAGTCTCGATGTTTGCAACAGTGGGAAGATGCAGCGTGATGCTGCCTCAAGATGTGTAAGTTCCTTCCGATCCATCTCCCTGTTCTTTGATATCCTTGGCCTTACCGGAATTCACAGGCAAACCACTTCCCAACTGCGTGGACTCTTGTTCAAAGGCTTAGTGCGACCTCTCCAATCCGCTTCCTTGCCCCATAGACATCCCCTTTCCAGCTTCGTCTCTTTCGGCTCGCCAGGCCGTTTGACCACCCTGCGCCGGAAAAACACCGAGGGCCCAGGCCAGAACCCAGGGAGTGATCCAAGCAACGTGCGTTGGAACCGAATGACGTGTCATTTGATGTGTGTGAACGGCTTTTTTGTTGGCCACTATTGTGGGAAGATGGCTTCACGGGGCCGAGTTGGGTTGAGGTTCGGGTCTGGCTGTGTCGGCCTGCAGGATGCTGAAAAGGCCATCGCTCATACTGGTGCAGGGGCCCTTTTTCTTTGTGTCACTTCGGTGCTTGGCTACTTTGGTGTCCTCTTCTTGCGCCTATGAAGCGAGCTGCAGCTACAGTTATGATCCCTGTGGGTTTTGGAGTACAGCGCAAAGGCCCAACTTGTAGTGCTGAGAAATCCATGGAGAGCTTGAAATTGCTCTCGCGAAAGGAAACAGGCCTTTGAATGAGTCTGCTCTTGAAGCGGTGTTCTATTTCTTGTGAACTGGGTCAGGAGTCAGGACCTAGCTTTTTTCCATAGGCCGTTGTGAGTATCAAGCAAGCTTAGGCTATGAAGTGTTCACGGCTATTCATGCTCAGGTTCGGAACAGGTTCTCAATGCCACTATCGTTCTCTTAGATTAATTTTCAAGCACTTTCTGTGAAGAGCTTGATCTGCACACTGCAGCGATATTCCTTTCAGGGGGCTGTTCGGCTCTTGCAGAAGGCTGTTTTGCACTCACCATGCTGGCTTGCGTGGTGCGAGGTGTGTGTTCTTGTTCGTGGTGAAGAGAAAACCCGCCAACAACAGCTAAGGGTCTCCTGTGTCTTAGGCCATGGGAAAGTCTCTCAATTAGCCGCTCTTGGTCCTGGTGATGAGCTGTTGGGTTCGCACAAGCAGCGTTTACGCTTCCAACTAACTTACAACCGTTTTCATGCGGACAGCGCTCTCAGCCCCAGCTGACGCGCTCTGCCCCATCCAGCGTTCTCAACCCCAACCAACATTCTCAACCCCTTCGCTCGTTCTCAGCCCACACAACGTTCTCAACCCCCCCTTCGACTGTTCGCAACCCCAGCCAACGTTCTCACCACATCTCAACGCCATCCAACGTTCCCAACCCAGCCAAGGAACCTACTCAAGCAAGTCGCCATTCACTGCAGCACGCTCGAACTTTCAATTCCGAACAGTTTCGCATGCCTAGCCGCTTCTCCAAGTCGAAAAAGTGTTCTTACCCCACCCAACGCTCTCAACCCCCAAGTGTTTTCTGGGTTGAGCGGCGCTGAGAGAAGTTCAGGGTCTGGGTGCCTGAGCGGCCCTTGCAGGAAGTTGTTCTGATTGGGGCCAGGGATACCATTCATTCCGTGATCGCATCCTGTTCATTCCTTCACAAGCAGCCAAGTGTAGCCATGGAATCCTACCATTGCCCCTCCTTCTTTGTTTGATCTGGGAACAGTCCTACTGCTACTGAGCGCCGACTTTGCGTTAGGCGCATTAGGTCGCGTCCCCACAGCGCAGCGTTTCCAATTCTCACGCTCAAAAACTTCCCTTCGGTTCCAACAATGAGCAAGTCATCTACGTGGATGCTGATGTACAGGTCCCGGTCAAGCTTCATCAGGATCGGCTGCGTCACATCATCTTCCATGACGAACTCTGTGGCCGCATCTTGAAAGTGAATCTACCATCTGTCCGCAGGCGTTTGTGCTTTGGGCTAAGCCCACATGTGGTTCGAGCCCTTGTAAGTCCAGCATGCTCAAACACATCCTTTGTAGATCGTGCACACAGTATACATATATACACAGTACATATATTTATCTATATATGCACGATTTGAATATCATGACTTCTATTTCAATATATATATATATATATATTATATAAGAACTTGTACAGATCACACATACGTACACTCAGTCTCGACATACGCTAAGACTAGTACACAAGTTATTCATAGAAAAAGTATGTGGGTCGGTGACCTTTGTCCATACATCAAGAGTATTTCTGCGTGCGTGAATAGTTGCTGCCGGACTGTTTTTTGCTTGTGTGTTTTTGCGTGCAAAAACCATTGATTGAGCCATTTGGCCTCCAGCCGGCGGATTGCGCGACAGGTTTGGCGAAGATTCGGCGGGCATCTCTGTCGCAGGCAAGGGGCATTCGTTGAAGGCATCAGGGAGGTGCAAAGAGGGGAGGGGAATGGCATCCATCCATGGCACCCTGATAGCAAATTGAATCGTTTGCCAGAATGCACCAGAGAATGCAAAACCCGGTCTCCAGCTTGTGGACACTTTTTGGGGTGGGATTCTTTGTAGCAAAAGCCAACAACAAAAAGGGTGTTTTTTCGCCATCGCTACTGGGCAAGTGCGTGTTTCTTCCCCAGTGCCAAAGTAAGCATCCTGAGAATCGCTGTTGCGTCGCCGTGTGACCGCATTGACTGACATGGCACGGCGGCCTAGAACCCATTTGTTAGAACCCAGTAGTCATCCAAAGTATGCACCAACTTAAGGTGTGTGTGTGTGTGTGCGCGCGCGTGTTGTCCGGACTTTGCCAACAAACATGAACCGCGTTTGATTCAGCGATCACAACATTTCAGGAACAAAGGATCGCACGGCACCTCCTCTAAACGGAGTTTGTCAAAAATGTCATGTTTGGAAACTCCGGTGTCATTTGGCACAGGGTGCCTATATTTTCCCTTCAAGCACGCGATCATTTTTTATTTACTGTCCCAAGAGGTGATGTTTAAACCTCAGCCAAAAGCCTTGCAGGTGACACCGCCCACCCCGGCGCCTGTGCGACCTTTGCGGCAAGCCGCTGAAGCTCCGGTGCTCTTTGGGAGGCTTTTGGTGCTGGAGGCGGGGTTGCGACTGGGAAATAGAACTTGCGTGTCCTTTTCTGGAGGTTACCCGTTTGATCTGAGGGGTACAAACTCCAAACGACCCAAGTCAAATTTTCTGAAATGAGCCTCTTTGGGTTGGTGTTTAAAGGGAAGTGAAAAGACAACCAGCTGGAGCCCAATTGTGACGCACACCTGAATGGCAGTTGATGCCCCTTTATCATCTGGGTGTTCTCAGATTGACCGGGTTAAGATGAGCCAGGTACGCTCCTGCGCTTGTTGATCAAGACCCACAAATCATGGGCTAAGTAATGTCTGGTCCCTTCGGGGTGTACCAACCGGAAATAGTAATCCACCAGTTTACTGGGAGCCTTATTACCCTGTGCAGTTTGCAGCCGTGAGATACACCCTCGGGTTTGCATGACAACAGTCCTTGAAGCAAGCTGCGGTTGAACATGCACCCCTCTCCAACTCATCCCGACTATATCGGGCAAATGTTTCGTGTCCTGTTTTGACTAGCAGCTAGTCTGTCACACCCCTCCCCCCACTCCTCTTAGTACGGTGTATTGTGGATGGTCCCAACCCAAATCTTATGCGGGGTTGGCGAGGGATGAGGGATTGACGGGACCTTCCAGAAGCTGGCCTCTGCGATGGCTTATGGAAGGTCTGGTCCAAAATGTCCAGCATTTGGGTTCCCCGCAAAAAGCAACAGGGGGCTCGCTACAAGTAGTTCTGACCGTGGTTCATGGAGCAAGCCCACAGGTTGATTGATTTTCGCAATGTGTCTTCTTTGCCACTGCTCACTCCGGAAGCCGAAAAGCCATCAGATGCCTTCCAGGACAAGTGTTTGGTTATTCTTGAAGGCAGGTTGGCTACGCTTCTTTGGCGCACTCTCTGCTTTGGGAGGTTTTGGAGCTGCCGACTGAGTTGAGACCTCAGCGTGTGATGTGATTCCCAGCTGTTCTTTAGGTGGCTTCGCCTACGCATGGTCGAGCCCGAAAAGGGGTTCCTCTTGAGATCTGCGTATTGAACTTCTCTCCGGAGGGAGGGTGGCCAAGGCTTTGATGGCGGAATGACCCTTCCGATTGAGACCATGAATCCCCTTAAAACCGCGAAGCTTTGACCACGGCGCATAGTGCTGGTAATATCTAGTGTCAGAGGCGCCAGTAGTTCGACAAGGATGTTATTGGTTGTCCTTGCACAACATCTCGACATGTTGTTTTATGCGAAGGCCAGAATCAGTTTGTACAGTAGATCTATGGTAGCGCTGAGTTTTATCTATCTAAATGTTAATCGATCTGCCAGCTTCAGGCTTGCAGTGTCTTCATTTCAAGTAATAGATAAGGCAGGCAATTTGTGGTGGAGTTAATGTGAATCTGAGCCACCAGCGATTACTTTCAAGATATCCGCTGTGCAGCTGCAGTTGGACAATGAAATCAACAAGGGGATCTGAAGTACGGGAGCCATGCAGCAGCCATAAGGCCTGATTGCTTGTCTCAGCAAGGTGGTGAGTCCTGAAGAGTACTTGCTCCCTTGTCAGAAGACCCCCGCGATCTTGTAAAAAAATCCATAATAAATAATGTATAAACTAAGGCATTGAGTATCATCTAGTCAAGAAGGTTGACTTGAGATCTGGGCGACATCCAGGCAGCGCAAGGGTCTGATTTCCATTGCACCTGCCATGCTGAAATACTGCTTGCACAATCGCCGTGAGGCTGCAGAGTGCATCGGAAATTGGCGCAGTTGCTTACTGCCTCCGCGATGTGGAGGGCTGAGATCCCTGTCGGCTTGTATTTTGTTTAGGGTACACTTTATGGGGGTTCTTTCAAAGGGAGACGAAAGGGAAACCACCCATTTTTGGGGAGAGCGGCCGGGCATGGGGCCTGGAGTTGTGAAAGCATCTGTTTTAGGACTTGCAGGACATTTGACCTTCACAGCAGAAGAAATAATGATCTAGTTGTGATTTTAAGACATGTTGCACCCAGGATGAACAAGCAAAGCTCTCTTTGTTTTTGGTTTTCTCGAGGTGTTTTTTGGTTTTCTGGAAAAGTGCAACAAACCTCGAGGAAACCAACAAAACCAACAAAAACAAAATTGCAAGCCCTATGTCCCCAAGCTTGGACTGCCCAGCCATGGGGTCTGCATTTTTTTTGTTTTTTTGGTTTTCTCGAGGTTTTTTAGTGTTTTACTGCTTTGCCAAAACGCAGGCCCCATGCAAGATATGCCAGGTAATCCTATCTCCATCTCTCGCTTACCATTGAAGCGTGGTTAATTTCTGAGATTTCCTTCTTCAACATCCAATTCTCTACATCAGGGAATGAGTCAATGTCCTAGAGACAGATTAGGATGAAGAAAATGAATGTAGAAGATAGAAATCTCAGAAATTAACTAACCTTCAATGGTAAGCGAGAGATGGAGATAGGATTACCTGGCATATCTTGTCATTCCTTGTTCCTTTTACTTTCTAATGCTTTTTCACTTACAGATCCTTTTTCCCGGAGATATTTGTTAAGCCTTTTCCTTCTATCTTCATTCCAGGCTTGACAGTGGACAGCATTCCATCTCTTTCCTCCTTCCCGCCTTCGTGCGTCCAGTCCTCAACCAATGAAGATAGAAGGGACATAGGCGAGAGAAGGGATCCCACTCACTGCCCTGCCGTGCCTTTCGGTGAAGCAATGAATGAGAGAGTGAGGAAAGAGGAAACGAATAGACGAAGGAAGCGAATGAAGAGAGATGGCACGTCATTCCACACTCCTTTCCATCCTGTGTCATTCCTATGTCCCGGCGGTTAAAGATGGAATAGCCGGGCCATGTCTTTCCTTTCTCTTCTCCTTCGTTCATCGACAGGTCAGACATGAGGATGGAACCGAGATGAAAAGAAGGCTATCATTTCCCTAACCTTGACTGCAAGGAAAGAGACTAAGGGAAATGGGACATGAAATCCTTGACCTCTCTCCGCTCGGGATTAAGAGGAAGAGCGGCCTGTCTCCTTCCTACATCCCTTCGTCTCTTCGTTCCTCAACTTCCGGAAGGTGAACGACATGACCGGCCCTTCTGTTTTTGGGGTACCCGATGTTCAATGACACACAAGTGTTTTGCTGAACACATGAATATTGTTTGATCCCTTTTGGGGCGAAGAGGTGAGGGCAACTCGGATGAAAAGGATGTTCCACCAGTGAGCTCCATATTGCCCTCCCATGTACCCATGGTGTCAGGTGATAAAGGAGGGTGTCGTTTGGGTGCCAAGGAATGGGTGCGCAGTCTGCTTGCAGACTCGGCTGGCGAAGCCTCCTATGAGGACTGTACAAGATGGCATGCACCGGCGGCTTCCAGGAACGAACGGTTGAACAGGTGTTACATTGCGATTGCTGCAGAAGAAACAAACACCATTGCACCAAATGCACGTACCCATGTTGAATCAGAAACTAGCTGATGTTCTTGTCCGCTTTGTCCTGGAGAGGGCCCTCCGTTCGGGAGAATTGCGAGCCTGGCTTGCAGTGTTTTCTTGGTGGCTTGTGCAGCCGGCTTAGATCGCATCTTGAATGGACACATTGTGTAGCGGTCTGCTAGTTGCCAGTGAATTCCTTCAGCTTGTTTGTGTATTAATCGTTTGTATCCTCATTTGTTTTATGTATTTATGGTATTTAGTCATTTTGTTCTGTCGTTCTGTCTTTATTTATTGATCTATTTATGTATTCCTTCTTTTGTTTTTTCTCTTTATGTCTTTCTGTATTTCTTTCTTTCTTTCTTTCTTTCTTTCTTTCTTTCTTTCTTTTGGTCGTTCGTTATTTGTTTCTCTCCTTGCCTCCTTGCCTCCCTCCCTCCCTCCCTCCTTGCTTCTTTCCTTCCTTCCTTCCTTCCTTCCTTCCTTCAATCCTTCCTTCCCTTCCCGTCCCGTCCCTTCCCTTCCCTTCCCTTCCTTCCTTCTTCCTTCCTTCCTTCCTTCCTTCCTTCCTGCCCTCCCTCTCTCCCTCCCTTCCTTCCTTCCTTCCTTCCTTCCTTCCTTCCCTCCCTTCCCTCCCTCCCTCCCTCCCTTCCTTGCTTCCTTCCTTCCTTCCTTCCTTCCTTCCTTCCTTCCTTCCTTCCTTCCTTCCTTCCTTCCTTCCTTCCTTCCTTCCTTCCTTCCTTCCTTCCTTCCTTCCTTCCTTCCTTCCTTCCTTCCTTCCTTCCTTCCTTCCTTCCTTCTTTGTGCCTTTTGTTGTTTGTTGTTTCTTTGCTAGTTTGTGTGTGTGTGTGTGTTTGCGTGTGTGCCTGTGTTTGTTTGTTTGTTTGTTTGGTTGTCCGTTTGTTTGTTTGCTTGTGTGTATGGCTGTTTGCTCGTGTGTGCCTGCATTTGTGCGTTATGTGTTGCTTATACATGTTGTTTGTGCTTGTTTGTTTGGTTTGTTTGGTTGGTTGTGTTTGTGTTTGTGTGTGTGTGTGGGGTTGTGTGTGTGTTGGGTTGTGTGTGTGTTTTGTGTGTGTGTGTCTTTGCGTGTCTGTGTGTTTGTGTTTGTCTGTGTCATTTGTTTGTTTGTTTGTTTGTTTGTTTGTTTGTTTGTTTGTTTTTTGTGTTTGCTTGATTCTTTGTGTGTTGCCTGTTTGCTTGTTTGCTTGTTTGTTTATTTGTGTTTTTTATTTGTTTGTTTGTTTATTTGTTTGTTTTTGTTTGTTTGTTTGTTTGTTTGTGTGTTTGTTTGTTTGTTTGTTTGTTTGTTTGTTTGTTTGTTTGTTTGTTTGTTTGTTTGTTTGTTTGTTTGTTTGTTTTTTGTTTCTTCTGTCTTTTTCTTGGTCTGTTTTGTCCTGTTTTGTTGTGTTTCGTTGCGTTTGTTTGGCCAGGGCTTTGCGCTATGTCAGGGTAAGGGTTCTCGGACGAATTGCAAGGACATTGGAGCTGTAATTTAATTGAACTCCGTGCAGTTCGTTGAGGTTGCTCAAGTCAGAAACAATGTTGTTTGGCATGGATTGCCATTCATTAGCTCACCGGTGAAGTTGTGTCTCACTCAGGCCCATGGCAAGGTTAAAGAAGTCCAGTGGGTCCGGCGGTGATTCCGAGAGAGTCGTGTGGCTGCACACAATCTATGGATAGCTCACCTCAAGACTCTCAAGGCTATCAGCAACCTAAGCAGCAACTAGGGTCTGAATTGAACTGAAAGCAGGATAATAACCTGTAATGAAGGGTCTCGCTTGAAATTGATGTCCGTGGTATCTGCGAGGTGTAACAATATCCCTGCACAACTGGTTTCTGATTAATGATTAGCTGCTAGGTGTGCGTTGCTGTTGTGCTTTTGTTGGGTGCGGGTTTCCTTGGTCATCGATTGACAAGTGTGCTCTCAGCCATTCTGCGTTTTGCCCAAATCCTTTTTTTTGCCCAATTCCCATTTCACCGGCACCTGGGTGTTTCTTTCAAACCTTTGTTGGGTTAGCTTAAACAGAAACCAACAGGACACCCACCCATTCTGTGGGGCCCATGTTTCAAGACACCCAAGTGGCTTCCACCTTACAGCCATTTGGAAGTTGTTTTTGGTTGCAGAAGTGAGAACCAGGATTCGATTGGCAGGACGCCTTGGGCGTGATTTGCAAGGCGCCCGCTCCTCAACTTGGCGCCCACGTGTCTGTGCAGGCGAGGCGGTGTTGTGGTTTTCCCCCGTGTTTGCATTGGGTGCTAGTTTTGCTTAGCGGGTTTCCCGTGTCGTTTTGTTTTTTCATCATGGTCTGCAGCTTCCCAGTGTTTGAATTGTTCAGTTTTCTCAGTCATGTGTTTCTGTTTGCTTTGCACCTTTGCACTGTTTGGCATGTTAAATGTAGCTGTAAGTTTCAGGAAGAGCAGCAAAGTCTGGCCAAATTGTTGTATATATATATATATTATATATAGCTTTGTTAAACATGCAAAACAAGTCAGTGTTGTTCTGCACAGTCTGCGGAACGCGAGAAACACTGATAACATCCATATTTGTGCAACCAGCGGAACCCCCCAGCCCAGAGGGTCAGAGGTTTTGCATCAGTCACAAACACCAACACAAGAACGATTACAGACGACTGGAAAATGCAAATGACCGTATGCATATGGCTAGCCATGTAATATTTGTTCCAGTCCCCAGGCCACCAAACCCCCCCCCCCAAGGGTAATGTCCACCTGCGATTAGTAAACTACCCCGTGAATAAAGCTAAGTGTGTTCCCCAAAAAAATCCAAATCCTCTGATCCTGTATTTTTTTCAGGGGCAAGCTTTCCATTCAAGCTGGCTCATCATAAATCTTGATTCCAATTCCATCAGACCCCAAAGTTATTGAGTGATTCCCTTCATCAAATTCTTTATCCAGAAACCCTCAACAGCACAACTTGACCCTGCCAGCAAGGCTACCCCCCAGGAAGCCTCATGCACTAAGTAATTCCTGACTTTAAGTAAAGCTAAGCTGGTTCCCAATGATGCAAAAGTTCTTGGCCCAATACTACTTTAGAATTAGCCTAATTCTAAACTAGTATTCCCCCCAAAGCAAAATAAGGAAAAACAACATGCCAATACTACTTTAGAATTGGCCGAATTCTAAAGTAGTATTCGGGGGGAAAAAAAAGAAGGAAAAACAGAGCCCAATACTAAACAAATTCTATACTTTTCCTGACCCTGATTTTTCCCCCTGAACTTTATTTAGGCCCTCCTCGAGCCCCATCGCATCCTTGCATTCCGACACGTAGGACAACTCAACCCATAAACAACCCTCAACCCCAACCACCACCCCTAACCCTTAACCTTAACCCTAAGCCAACCCTAACTCAAGCCTAAACCAACCCTAAGCCGACTCGAAACCCACCCTAAACCCACACTAAACCCACCGTAAACGTAAACCAACCCTCACCAAACCAACCCTAAACTAACCCTAAACCCACCGTAAACCAACCCGAAACCAACCCAAGGAGGGAGGGCCCACGGCCTGGAACATAAATACATATATGTATAATATGGCATATATATATAAGTATAGCACATATGTATGTATATATAAATATATATAGACAGCCGTCTCCGACCCCAATCCGTTCTTGTGTGGCAACATGCTTTGACCCCCTCAAGGTTCCGCTTTGGCTGACTCCACCAGCCGTCCAGGCGAGGCAAAACTCCGTCTTCTGTTGCCCGCCTTCTGTCGATGATGACTGCGTGTGCGCGTGCCTGTCCAGGACGCCTCTATGTCTGGATTTCTCCCCCCCCCCTCCCCCAAGCACAAAGATCACCCGGCCGGCAGGAGGCAGGCAGAAGTCAGGGGGTCCTTGGCTTTGTATGTATATATATATATACAAGTATATTTGTGTATGTATATACCTTTGTATACACCTATACTCATGCGGCATACATATGTGCATACATTTGTATAATCATTTGCACATAGACATATCCGCATGTACATATGTATTGATGTATACGTACGTGTTTGCATGCATGCATGCATACGCACATAGACACATACGCACTCATACAAACGTACGCTGATACACACATACACTTGTATATACCTACCTACCTAAATACCTACCTGCCTACCTACCTACCTACAGACAGACGCACCTACATACACATACATACCTTACATACAAACAAACATACATGCACACATACATACATACATACATGCCTGAATGCCTGCCTGCGTGCATACATACATATACATACACACACACCTACATACATACACACACATACATTTATACATTCAGATACACACACATACCACACATACATACATACATACATACATACAGACATACAGACATACAGACATACAGACATACAGACATACATACTTACGTACGTACGTACATACATACATACACACACATACATACATGCGTGCATGCATACATACATGCATACACCTACACCTACACGTACACATACACATACACATACATATACATACCTACATAAACTTATATTATACACATACTTATCCATTATACACATACACGTACACAAACATGAACATGCATATACACATACACATGCGGATACACATGCATACATACATACATGCATACATACATGCGTGCATTCATCGAATATACAGTGATACATGCATGCATGCATGCATACATGCATACATACAGACAGACAGATAGACAGACAGACATGCATGCATGCATGCATACATGCATACGCACATACACGTATAGATACATACATACATACATGCATACATTCATACCTACATACATACATACATACATACATACATACATACATTCGCACACATAAATACATACATACATTCATACATACATACATACCTACCTGCATGCATGCATGCATGCAAGCATGCATGCATAGCTATATATAACGTATATATATACATATATACAAACACATTTGCCTTGCGTGCAATTCTGAGCACATATGTATACATATATATATACACATGTATATCATTTTATGTATGTCTATATACAAACATAGCCACATATGTATATACCGAGAGCGAGTTGCATGATACCCCATATGTAGATACATCATCGGCTGAACTCGTTGGGGGTTGATTGGTCAGGAGATGGATTCAGAGCTGGCCATCTTTGAAGCCGTGGTGGACTTAGTGCGCGCCACCGACCCCGCGGTGGTCATGGGCTACGCGGGGGCCTCAGCGCTTTGGCATGGGGTCGACGGGTTCCATTGGTTTACCCATACAGGATTGGCAACATTGAAAAACATATACTGGGTGTGTGATCATGGTGACTTTTGCAAGTACCCTTTGTGCTTTAAATTGAAATCCTTCATTTGGGGGTCCTGAGACAAACCCTGCTGGTTACTTTTTGAAGGCCGTGTCAGCCTTGGATTCAGAAGCCTGGTGGATTGATGGATCCAGATCCCCTCCAAAATGGTACCAGGGCCTTGCAAGTTATCCGAGACCTCCGCGAGCCATAGGACAGCAAGTTGGCACTGTTTTGTCAGCTGAAATGAGATGCAAACCAGGACATTTTGAGGAGACACTTTGTATTGCCAGCCTCGCACATTCGGAGGACATCGTCAAGGGGGCTTTGGGCGTGCTCTTTGCGCGTGCAAAAGCACTGGGTCTCAGAGGCGCGGGCACATCCCGTCGGATCTCTCGCACGTGCCGAGGCGTTTGCACTCCGAATGAGTTCGGTGTGAATGGTGCCACTGTGAGTTGTGATTACACGTACAAGGCGCATTTAAGATACACATCTAAAAAGACAGCGGCTGACGCCCGTAATTTTGCCAGCACGGCAGGTGAACTCAAATCAAAGTTCAGAAAGCCCACTCAGGTCCCATTCCCACAGCCATAGCATTATAGGGGCTTTGGAAAATGTTTGCCTTCCTTTTGGTTGCTTTTGAACAGCCATTTCAACAGAGCGAATGTTTGTTTGTTTCAGGCTAGGGCGAGCCAATGTGTGGCTGGGAGAGATCACAGTGGGAGACGCCTGCGGGAAAGCGCTGCCGTTCG
>CAUJNA010000091.1:987500-1045000 GCA_963377175.1 Effrenium voratum
TTTCCCTCACAACTACGTGTTTTCTTTTGCAAAATCAGAGAATCCTCTTGTGATTAGCCATGGTTAATATCATCATCAGGGACGTCGCGGTAGTGACCGACCTGTGGTGTTTTGGCTCAAGTTTACGGGATCCGTCGCGCCTCGAATGGGCGTCGCCGAACCCCTGCGTCGACCGACGGCATCTCGGGGGAGAAAGAGACCTCGGGCCGCCGCCAGGTTGGTAGGGACCAGTCGTGCGGCCTGTTGTCGACCAAGGTTGCGGGTTAACCCTTTTCTTGTTTGGTTTGTTTCCTTTTGGTTGTTGTTCTCTGGTGTGTGGGAAACCCTGATCTTTGGGACCGGGGATTGGTTTGCTTTTGGGGAACCTTTCTTTTGTGGCTTGTTTACCCCAACTTACCCATTGCCTGGGCACAGGCTCGTGCCCGAATCACAGGTTATCAGCCGTAGGACTTTCCTACGCGCTTGAGACCATCAACTACAAGCTCTATGTCCACGATCACACAGGAGTGTCGTGGATGAGGAGGCCATCCTAGGGGGCCTCCGCTCAGGTGAGGACCTACCGGACTACGACTACGAGGATTTCGAAGCAGGTTCGGCAGGTCAGGACCGCAGGGGTGAAGATCCCGGTAGGGACACACCCAGGAGCCGTGGCAGGTACACCGACGATGGAGACGATCGCATTTTCCGTCAGGCCACTGATGATGAGCAAACACGAAGGGTTCGCTCCGATAGGAGCGGCTCTGAATCAGGTCACAGGCACGGACAGTTTGACTTCATCAGCATGGCGATGAACATGGCCCGCCCTCATTCGGACGACCCGGAGGCCATGCCGATCCGACCCCCGAGATCTCTTGTTCCAGGTGAATCGCAGGTATCGGATGAGTTTGAGGACAGGCCGCAGGGACCAGAACTCCATCCGATCGTGGACAGGCCTCGGCACCGGCCGCAAGAGGAGCTCCCGGCACCGGTGGCCCAGGTGCACCAAAGATCTGTGCCCTCGATGATCCCAACGACCGTAGGCACCCGGACGCTGAATTCTCGTGTGCTACGCGCAATCGTGAGTTTTGCAGGCTTTGCCGGGGCGACGATGGGGACTGTTGCAATTGTCACTTCTTGAAGATGAAATGTTGGGCATGTCGTAAAAGTGCCCAGGAGGTCTCCATGTATACCTGCACGGAGTGTGGGAACCACGTCTGCGAGGATCACAGTCATTTTGGCAGTGACGGCCTCGAGCGATGTGCGCGCTGCAATATTCGGCGTGAACGTGCTGAAGCTGGACCGCCCCCTCCTCCTCCTCCTGGGGGGGGAGGTGGGCAAGGCGGACCACCCGGCCAAGGTGGGGGCGGAAGCGGTGGTCATGGACATGCTCCATTTCCACCACCAGGTCCTGGACATCCCGGCGGAGGCCAAGGTCTCGCTGGACCTCCAGGCGGTCCGAGTGGTGGGGCTCCAACCGGGGGATACCCTGGTGGAGCACCCGGGTTCTATGGTAGTGCTGCTGACTCTCATGGAGCTGGGAACAACCAATGTGGTTCGAGTTTCTATGGTCCAGCCTTTGGGGGTGGTGTCCACAATCAAGGCGTCGGGGCCGGCGTTAGCCAGCAAGGCGTTGCTCCGGGTTATCCTGCGAGCATTGGGCATGCCAGTAACCCCGGAGCGAGTCCGTGTCATGGCTACAGTGTCAATGGGGCCGGTAGGCCAGGAGATGGCGGTCTTCTTCCTGAATCAATCAGGGGAGATGACGGGAGGGACAAGTGCACCAAATGTGGCCTCAGAGTCCCCATAACTGGCCCTCCTCTGGTCCCATGTGTTGGTTGCGGAATGAGGGCTTGCGACGTGTGCTGTCCGCCGCCAGCTAGGTTGTGTGAGAGCTGCAGGATCACGTCATGTACCCCGATAGGGGCCCTGATTTCGACTGTTGCCGATAAGGATCGGTACCATCACAAGTGCAACACTATCACGTTGCCTCCCGAACCGACCGCTGATAAGCTTCGGGAATGGATTTCCGAGGTAAAGGAGAGGGTCAGGAACGCTTTCAGCTTCGACTCTGACTACGCGTTAGCGTGGATTTCAGAGACTGAAAGGCTCGACTATGACGCTCTTGGAGGGCCATGCAAGTACCCGGTGTTGGATTCCAACTTCACAACTGCTATCAGGGATTGCATCAAGACGAGGGCCGTTAGGGATAAAATGAATCGCCCAACAGAAGCCGCCCAGAATATGATCCCTCCTCAGGGAATCAAGGGAAGGCAGATCTTGAAGCTCCTGCTGAACCATCTGCAGACTGGGGTCGAAGACGACCAGACCTTCAAGATTGCTGAGTTGACCAGTCTCAAGTGTCGACAGACAGGTCACTCCGATGATGAGGCCAGGCTCCCGATAGGGTTGATTGATTGGACAACTACAGGAAAACTGTCGTTCACCGAAATGGGGTTACCCATGAGGTGCTGGTTGATAGTCTGTGGGAATTATCCGAAAGAGATCAGCATGCGATAGCATCTGATGTCCCTTGGACGGGTGAAACGTGGTTTCAGGTCAAGTGCGAGACCGTTGCTCTTCCCGGAGAGGCAGAACAGGGGGGTGAGGGCGATAGCCACTCACCACCTTTTCCTGGCCCAGGGGAAGGGGACGATGGTGACATTGTCGAGATAAACTTTCTCTCCGGGCTACGCACAGAGGCTGAGTGGCGGGCAGATGCTAAGACGCTTCGCCATATGCTTACGCATCTCCCGAAGAACCCCTATTGCCCGCACTGCCAGCGTGCGAAAATGGAGAATGTCAAGCTTCGCCGCAAAGGTGGTGCTGCTGCGCATGACGTGGTAAGTTTCGGGGACCTAACCACCGCTGACACGATGGTGTTGCGAGGATTGAAGGATCGAGGCTTTCATGGCGAAGCAGACGCGATAGTGTTCTATGACCTCGCTACTGACTACCTCGAAGTCCTTCCTGTGCAATCCAGATCCCGTAGCAATACGCTGGAGGCATTTCGCAGGTTTGCAGGGGGGCAAACTCTGAAGTTAGTGTACAGCGACCAGGCCCCAGAGCTGAAGAATGCTGTCACTACGCTTGGAGCATTGCACCGGCTTTCTACACCGGGCATGCCCAAGACCAATGGCCTGATCGAGAACAAGGTTAAGCTCGTTCTTCATGGGGCACGTGTGCTCCTGCGTCAAGCTGGATTTGAACCTCGATGGTGGCCATTTGCCGTTAGGCATTTTTCCATGGCAAGGAATATTGAAAATCGCGGTGAGGGATCACCGTGGATGCGACGCCACGGTGACGGGAACTTCAGCGGAGTCATTCTGCCGTTTGGTTGTCTGGTCGACTTCTACCCCATTGCTCCCAAGATTCGCAGGGATAGAAAGGGGGGGGTTCAAAACGCCCAAAACGACTTCAGACATGCTGGAAAGATCGACTCAGAGGACGTTGATGAAGGAGGAGACCACTGGATCGCAAATGAAGACGAGAAGGTTCTCACTCGCGTCCACGTTGAAGCGCGAACCGAGCTCTTTATCCCGATAGGGACGAGCTGTCCAGTCAAGATCAAAGACCTTGGCAGGAGGCGGAGCACAGTCCTCAACTATCTGGACGGATCGACCGAATTCGTTGTTGACGAAAACTGGCTCCAGGCCGAAAACGACCGTGGAGGTAACCACGAATGGACTGGAGAAACTCATTTCGACTGTGATTTCGATCAGATCGATGAGGACGAGGCCGAGATCTATGATAACGAGGAGTACGAGCCCGAATGCAATGACGAACCGGACTTTGTTCTCACTGATGAGGTAGAGGTTGAAGAGACAAGCGTCACTACTGCCCTGCCCGCCGAAAAGAAAGAGCGGGACTTCATCAAGATAGAGGAAGATCCAAAGTTCGCCCCATCGTCCAAGCCAGGCCTATTTCTGGGCTATCGGTTAGAACCAGGGGGCCTGTGGAAGGGCGACTATCTCGTTGCTGATCTCGAGCACATTCAAAGGGGTCTCAGGAAGCCAAGTATACACCAGGTCAAGCGCATCTGGAAGAACCCTGAGGAGCCCTACGTGCTGAGGACAGTGCTTGGTATCGTATCCATGTTGAGGTGCGGAAGATGTTCTTCGGAGCAACAAACGAAGACCTTCCTCCCCCGGTGGTCCTTCGCATGAGGAGCTTGACACCGTTAGGGTCACTCACATGCGGGGGGCTTGATGCCGTTGGAAATTGGATAAGGGACGATCGTCACCACGATGCTCCTAACCATCGGCACTTCACGCGTGGGTTTTGGACTGGTGTGACCATCCTTTTCGATAAGGGATGCGCTCCCCATGGTAGGTTCAAGCCAAAGGAAGAAGGAGCGAAGCATGCCGGAGATTCAAAGAAGAGTCACAAACTGCACGGAGACAAGATCGACTATGGCCAATCCGCCGATAGGCGTGAGCGGCCATACGCCGGCACAGGAAAGCCTAACTCAATCGACGCCGACAGTTGGAGACAGATGTCTGCCCGATCGCGGGAGATATATGTTCAAACCGAACGGGAGTTATCCCTAAGGGAAGAACGACGCCGGGAACATCCCGATAGGGACCCGGCCGCTCCAGCGCCCGGCCGTAGGCTCCTCATCGAGTTTGCGTGTGAACGTGACTCACGTCTATCCGCAGTGATGATGGAGTGTGGAGGCGAGGCAATTCGCGTTCACATTGGCTCATTTGACATCACCAAGGCCAAGGACGTTAGTCGGCTCATTGCGATCATCGAGGATAATCCTGGGTGTGATCTCTGGGCGTCAATTCCGTGTGGGCCGTGGAGTACATGGCAGTACGTTAACCTTTCAATCCACGGCGCTGAATTTGCATCCCACCTGAATGATCTAAGAAGAAACTCTCAGGTGATGTTTGCAGCATTCCTACGGGCCTCCCGAGCCGTTAGGCGACGAGGGGGCAAGGTTGCATTTGAATGGCCTAGACACTGTCTTGGGTGGAAGCAACCGTTCATGCAGAGGTTTCTTGCTGATCCTGATGTTGAGACCGTAGATTTTGTCGGCTGTGACTTCGGTATGCAGGATAAGGACGGTATGCCGATCAGGAAGCAGTGGAAGGTTGCGACGACCTCCAAGGAGCTCATTGATGAGCTGTCAGGTCGGAAGTGCAAGCACGAGAAGGGATACCTTCATGCACGCATTGAGGGGTCGGTCACCCCGACAACTGCCCTCTATCCAAGTGAAATGTGCGAGGCTATCGTTAGGGCGTGGTATCCAGATGGCACGTTCAAAAAGGTCGCGAGTGCAATGCCGGTCGAAGTTGACCCTGTTGAACAGCGATGGAAGAAGAAGCCGAATACCTTGTACGTTAGTCTTAACAGCGAGACTGCCAAGATCCCGACGCGGGCTACTTCGGGGAGTGCGGGTTTGATACCTATGCCTCTGAGGGAGCGTGTATTCCCGCAGGGGGGTCAGGTTTGGTTAGCACCGGAATCTCGATAGAGATGCCCACTGGGGTATACGCTAGGATAGCTCCCAGGTCAGGACTAGCCGTGAAGAACAGGATCGCAGTAGGCGGTGGGGTCATTGATCCCGACTACGACGGGGAAGTTAAGGTCATCCTCTTCAATCATGGGGATGAGGACTTCATCGTGAATCCTGGGGACCGTGTTGCGCAGATCGTGTTGGAGCGCGTTATGCTCATTGACGCGTCCATCGTTCCCAGGAAAGCCAAGCGGGGAACCGATCGGGGATCCGCTGGTTTCGGAAGCACTGGTATAGCTGCTGCCGCTCCTACGATTGGATCTGATGGAAAGACCTTTGAGTTCTCTATGCCTAGGGGGGAGATATCCCTCTCTCATCGGCCAAAGAGCCCGGGTGTCTTTCCTCCCTTGTACGCTTGTGTCGCTAGGCCAGTAAACAAGAAGGAACAAGCTGGAAATGCCAAGGCTATAGGCCGCTCTTCAGAAGGAGTGGGACAAGTTAACATCGCAAGGATGCTGGGACTTGTCGACTGTCCAAGAATGGCATGATGTTGCGGCCAAGGCACGTAAGGAAGGGGAGAAGATCCATGTTGGTAGGATTTTCGACATCTGCGTCGAGACGAGCTGCCGGAGGACGATCCGAATCGCAAATACAAAGGGCGAGTCGTGTTCGAGGGATGTTTCGTCCGTGATGAGATCGGGCATTGGGCCTTGTTCTCCGAGAACACCTCCTGCCCCGCCACTATGGCGGCGGGTAAGATGGGTGATGCTCACGGGTTACTCCCAGGGAATCTTCTGGAAGTGAGTGATGGGGAGTCTGCGTACACTCAGGCCCGCTTGAAGGGAAAGAAGACTTGGGTGAGGATTCCTCGTGACCAGTGGCCACCTGAGTGGTTCGACAGCAGCGGAAATCCCAGGTATAAGGACCCAGTCGTTGTCCTCGTGCTCGCACTATATGGACATCCGGACGCTGGTACCTTTTGGGAACAGCACTGCGAGGCAATGCTGAAGAAAGTCGGATACGTCAAGGTGAAGGATTGGGCCAGCGTGTTTAGGCATGAGGAGCTCGACCTCTTCCTTGTCGTGTACGTGGATGACTTCAAGATGAGTGGGCCGGCGAAGAATATCGCAGAAGGATGGGCGCTGATCTCGAAGGTCATCAAAATGGAGGAACCAAGGCAGCTCAAGAGATATCTTGGCTGCGAGCACGAATTCACGCAACAGGTGGTCAAGGGTCACTTTGACCCGAGACTGGCGTGGACGGTCGGCAATCCTCCTGATAAGGAGCAACCCGACTTGAGGTTTGGTCCAGAGGGGTTACTCTCTAAGGACATCCCCAAGCCGGAAACCACGATAAGGTTCATCAAGTACAGCGAGAGCAGCTTCATGCAGGCGTGTGTCGATAGATACATTGAGCTGTGTCAGGGAAAGTACCCGAAGAAGCTGCAGAAGGTTGAAACTCCGTTCCTGGACGAGAGCAAGCCGGAGTTTGACGAGAATTCCGTCAATCCTGAATTTGACAAGCTCTTCAACCAGGCGATGGACATGGAGACCGTCAATGCGCAGCCAGGATGCCTCGGAAATGACGCGGCGGCGGTGCTGATGAAAGTTCTCTACGGGGCTCGGATGGGCAGGTATGACCTGATTCGTCCCGTGCAGGCGTTAGCCAGCCGGGTCACGAAGTGGAATCATCTCTGTGACCGCAAGCTCCACAGGTTAATTTCATATGTGAACTCTACGCTTGACCTTCATTTGTACGGTTGGGTGGGCGATAGCCCAGAGTTCATTGAGTTGGTTGCTTACTGTGATGCGGATCTGGCTGGGGATCGTACTGATTCCAAGAGCACATCGGGAGTGCTTATTTGCCTTGTGGGTCCTAGGACCTACATGCCCATCACTGGAGTAAGCAAGAAACAGACTTCCGTTTCGAAGTCGACTCCTGAAGCGGAGATTGTTGCTCTCGACCATGGAGTGTCTAAGGAGGGAATGGCATTAGCTACCCTCTGGCAGCACGCTATTGGGAAGGGGAAGGAGACCCAGCCGTTCATTATCAACGTGCTGGAGGATAACGAATCGGCGTGCCGAATCGTTATAACTGGGAATAATCCCAACATGCGCTATATGTCAAGGACGCAGCGCATTGACATCTCTTGGCTCAACGAACGTTTTAATGATGGAATTTTTCGGTTCGTTGCGTGCCCGTCTCACTACCAAGGTGCAGACATTTTCACTAAGGCCTGCATTGACAAGGTCGTGTGGAATAGAAATCTGCACACCCTTGGTATGTTCCTGCCGGGATACCTGCAGGAATATTTGGCCCAACCCACCCAACCCTGTCTTAAGCCCCCTGCCGCTCCTGGACTGCCCCCGCTTAGGGGGGTACGCATGGAATCAGGTGCAAAATCCGGTTTCAATCGGCTCATGGAGAGGTTACTCTCTGAGTACGAGGGAATCGTGATTGACGAGGAAAAAGGAGGGAAAAGAAGCGAGAAAACTATTATTGCGGATCAGGCGATAGCCGATGTTCTTGCTTATAGTGATCTCTGCAGGGTTGTCACGCTTCAAGTTGCTCCTGGATACAGGAACCACATTATTCGGTCTGGTAGGATTGAAGGCGATAGCCTTTGTTATGTTGTGCTTGTTCTCAACGATCTTGCACCCGATAGGGTTGATTCCAGGACTGGGAAGTGGGGACAGACCAGAAAGCTTAGGGATAGGACCGATGTCGCCGTTAGGCAAAGGTTCAACTTGGCTTGTGATGCTCGGACCTGTGGATGTGTTCCTATCATCCTCTATCGACCTAAATGCAACATCTTGAAGGAAGGTGAGGTTGAAGGGATCGCCACCATGCATGGATTCGATTGCAGGTCTGTTTGTGCTTGCCAATGCGGTCTCAAGAGACATGGTGTCGTGTTTAGGTGCTTCTCTTCTAAGTCATTCAATTCGTTTTGGAGTACTTGCAAGATGCGAGGAGGGGATACCCTCTCTCAGCACGACAGATCGCTTGCTGTTGGGAAGTGGTTGAACAACTTCGTTGCCGCGTAGCATTTGCTTGATCAAGCTGGCTCACCCCGCGGGCAACCGCACCACATTCACAGGCAACTCAATGCGCTTACTGACTAGAATGAGAGCATGAGGCAGATATGCCTGTCACTAAGGTTTTCTTCTGCTTCGTGAAGGACGGTTTCAGTCAATTATTCTTTTTAGAGGTTTTGTTCTAGGAAGAGGGTCTCTGGCCGATAGGCTGAGCCTTCCGAGGGACAGGGGAATTCTGGCCGGTAGGCTGGGTTCCCGGTTCATCCGTGGTTCTGTGGCCGGTGGCCCGAACCTGCTGACGCATGGCGGCAGCTGGCGGAATGGGCCTGGGGCGCTGCATGGCGACGCCTCCGCGGCCGTCCTGGGACCTGGCGATGGGGCTGGGTATGGAGAAGCCGAAGGCTGTGGCCGGTTGTTTGCTTGCGGGATACCGCGAGTGGACAGTTAAAGGGTTTAAAGGACAAGAACCGAAGGTCACTACGATCGATCCAGATATGGAGAGGGCCGATCAGCTGATTGAGGATGACAGTGCTGCGAAGTTCGATGAACTGGTTGGCAGGGTATCCCACATCAGCAAGAACAAACTCGAAAACTCCCACATTGCCTGGCCGGACCATGATAAGTTGCTCCGGTACCGTGCGGTCAGGACTGCTGCGATAGTGGCGGAAATGAAGCGCCGGGGAGTGGAGGTCACGGAGATGAACGCCATGCACTTGGCGGCCATCTTATGCGCTGCAGTTCCGACGGACCCTGCTTTCTTGCTTCCGTACCACGCTGCCTTCGCGTTTGAGGAGAGCATCGAGGTTGGCGGGAATGCACTACCCGTGGATAGCAGTACGGAGCCGGCCGCTCAACCCTGTGGCGGGATGTGGGTGGGAGACCCGAAATCCTGGCCGGAGTGGAAGACGGTTCATCAGCAGACGGCCTTGGTAAAGACAGTTGCTGATCAGGCTGAGGTGGTGTTCGGACATCATCCTCTATATAGTGGCGATGATTTTGGTGATGCGGAGCACCACTTCCATGCACTCCGTGCCTGGATGAGCGAGAGGCCAAACGCGCTGTTCACTCCCCCGGAAGTGGTCGTCGATGCGATGATGCTAGCCGAGGGAAGGAACAGAGAGGAGATCGTTAGGTGCTCCTCAGGACGGCGGCTTTCGTCGGTCCCGTCGGTCATGAAGTTTGCAACGGCCGATAGGCCGGGAATGCGGGGATACCTGCATGCGATGGGACAGATGTCGGGTCTGATCACTTCCATAGGCGATGCGATCGAATGGGATCATCGTCAGGTGTTGAGGATCTCGCCTAAGAACCCGGCAAGCGCCACTGATGTTGAAATTGGTCCTGACGATGGGTGGGCGTTCTTCGACTTGGCAATCAACTTCAGGGACCAGACGGATACCGAAAAGGTCCTCATCCATGGAACTTCGCAATCCTCGTTGTGGAGCATTCTGGGCAGGTTACTGCGTCCACCGCGAGCGATGAGGCTGTGGGTGTGTGGACATCGCTGAAGGCAAATGAGGCCCTGGGATACTGCACTCTATCGCACTACGGCCAGAACACGTGGGCGAGGGTTGGGATTTGCATCACGCAGCCGGATGAGACCGAGAATCTGTTCGGCGACAACCCCTACCTGAAGGGAGTCAAGAGAGGGGCTCAGCGAGTGTTCCCGAACGCGAGGTTGGGGATCCGTGGAATCTGCGTCAAGCTCGAGAAGCCTGCGGCGGACTCACAGTATGTGGAGCTGTGCAACTCAGGGGGCGATAGCACCCTGCAGTACTATAACCCATTCGTTGAATGGAACCCACATGCTCCCTCAGTCGTGCGGGCTATGCACAAGTTCTTCTCCGAGAACTATATGGGACCGATAGGTCTGTCTGTTGAAGAGGAGAACATGCATGCTGCTCCAGGGACCCCTCAGGCTGCCGAGGCGGATGGTGGGGCGCTTTACGCCAGAATCGTGCCGAAGTCGAACATGCTTGAGGCCATCCGGGGTGAAACATTCGAGATCACCTTAACGAAGGGGTACTTCACCGAGGTCAAGGAGGAAGCAAGGGCCGTGGGGCGGGGAGCGCTCATCCCAAAAAAACTTGAGTGTTTTGAGCAAGCTAGGAAGGTGATGCGCGTAGTCAGAAGCAAGAAGGTGGTCCCGCCCTCAGTGGAGCTGCCAAAGGGAGGATACTCCCGTGTGGCGATTGACTCTGCACAAATGGAGAGGCAGTGGGACGCATGGGCAGCTGCCGTGTTAGCGGATGTGATGCTGTCAATCTACCCATCCATTGTGCTGAACGAGATGAGTCGCTGCCAAGACAAGATGGTAATCTTGCTTCGGTCCTTAGCGGCCAGTGGGACGGGCGCTGCGGTAAGGATCGCTGCGGCCATGTCGGCCGGGTACGGCCCTCCGGTGTACAAGGAGGAGTCCGCGGCCCCGGATGCGACCGTGTTCTACCTGCTGGATCAGACGTTCAACACTGCATCCACGAAGAACAAGAAAGGGATGGACCCAGCAACGTTGGCGGATAATATCCTCACGTGCAGGACAAAGAATGATCGGTTGAGGGGTTCCCCGGATAACCGACCGTTCAAGAACTATGTGGTGCATTACGTGACCAGTGCTCGTGATAACGAGGAGACATCCCTTCGGATGATGGTCGACAAGGCGTACGAGCTGATGGACAAGCGGACGGAGGAATGCGTCCAGAAGTACGGTAATGCGGACGCCGCGAGGTCTGACCTGTATGTCTTTGGCCTCCGTGGCTCCTACCTGTATAGGTGGGAGAAGAACGCATGGAGGGCGAGAAGCGATGCGGCAACCGTGTGGAGTAAGGACGTAGAGTCGCTGGTTGCGCTCAACAACAAGGTGAAGGTGATGGTTTGCGGCCCGGGGCGATCGTTAGATCGAGAGGGCGGCCAAGGGGTTCACATGCAGAAGGAGATCCAGTTTAAGATGGGCGATCTCCGCGTGAATTTGATCCCAGTGGTTTCAGCAGACGCTGTGTCATGGGGGAGTGAAGTTGACAACTACGGCAGGAGTCGGCCAGTCCAAAGAGCATGGATTGTGGTGCCGGCCTATCTTGCGGCTGTCCCGGACTTCTTCTCCCTGACTAGGACTACGTGGCCTGGTTCCGTCACGTTGTTCATCAGGGACAACATCCTCAAGCTTGTGAAGGAGGGTACTTCTTCGAAGATGGGTGATGGCGGCTCGATGTCTGAGTCTGAGGATGTCGATATGACAGGTGCCGCTCAGGGAGGACCGCCGATAGGCGTAACCCCCGGTGGGCAGTCATCTGATGCAGGTCAGCGTGCGGAAGGTCAGACCGCTGCCCCGAAAGCACCTCCTAAGGCGTTAGTCACGAAGGATATGCTGGCATCGGTGAGATCAAAGTCTCCGCCGAACCCACCTCGGAGTCCGAGGGTTTCTTCACCTCAGGTCACTGCAACCGAAGTTGGGAATCGATGGTCATCGAGTCTTCGGACGCCTAGAGCGACGATTGAGGAGGAGAACACGGGTGGCTCCACCGAGGTCGATGATCTCCTACCCGATAGGGAAGGGATCAATCTCCCTACGGATACGTTCAATGATGGTGAGGGTCCGACCGAGGCCGAAATACTAGAGTTCACCGGGGACGTTGAGATGGAGCTGGAGAAGGAGGCCGAGGTTCCTGCTGTAGGTGAGGGAGAGACTCCCGGTAGGGAGGCTGAGGTACCTCAGGCCACTGCAGCTACGACTGAACCATCGGTGGAATCGTCTGCAGCAAGGCGAGCGGCGTCGCCCGTTAGGGAGGATCGCAGGGCTCGGGATCCTGCTGATACCCAGAAGAAGGAGGAGGCGTCGGATCCGGTTGGCCCAGGTGTGCCAATCTCCTATGCTCCCAAGTACACGGACGATGACGGGGACTTGCGGGATACTGCAGCGAACCCGAAGGCAGCTTCGACCCAGGAGTCTCGAGGGGGCATACACAATTATGCGAACACGCCGTACCCGGAGCATCCGGGGGAAGCGCCCGAGCTGAAGCCAGCGGAGGTTCGGCATCACCGTGAGCATAGTTCCTATCTGTCTTCAAGGGGCTCACGGACCTCGGCGAGACCGGCGGAGAGCAGGTCAAATAGGAGGTTCATCGTTCAGCATATCCTGGCTAGGGAGGCTGGTGAGCCCTTCATCTATGCCGTGATCCGGAACAAGGCAATCACTCAAGAGCGGGTTACCGCAGAGGAGTGGAGGAAGGCGAACGAGACTAGCCACATTGTGTTCCCTAATCGCGATAGCGAGTGGAGTGCAGTGTTGGAGCGAGCCGTGCATAACGATTACATGTACGGAGCGTTGGATGCTTCCCGAGCAGCTGGGAGGATCGATCAGGAGTACATCAATCCTCGAGATCGGAAGTCTACGCCATGGGGTGATCAACAATGGAACATGAAGAAGGTGGCGTCTGAGGCTGCCCACATCCCGTTAGGGATGAGGCAGGACATTCAGGCGAAGTACCACCATGGACGAGCAACCCCGGGAGACTGGGCAGATATGCCCGATCGGGATGATTACATGGTTCGCGGTGTCGTTAGTGATCCGAATCGCAGGGCATATGACTGTCTCCGAGCACCAGGAGTGAGGGCAACCTTGCTGAACGCGTAGACGGGTCAATGCGTTCCTTTGGATGATCCGACTTGGGTGCCGGAGATTGCATCATCACACCTGCTGGTAGGGACAATCACTGCGATCGCATCGCACGTGGACTGCGCCCTTGGGCGCGCGTGGCGTATGCCCATGTTCCACCCTCAGCTGATGGCGGCGACGGCGATGCTGGAGAAGTTGCAGAAGTACTTCAACGCGCTGAACGAAGCGGTGCTAGGCAAGCGGTTGGGAACTGCGCCTTTCAGCATGATAGCCGGTCACCTCGCTCCGGAGTTGCGGACTATCCCGACGAGGGAGCAGATGCCCGACACGCTGGCGCAATCAGCGGCTGAGATTATGCTGTCTCATGTGTCGGCATTGTCCCATTCAGGATCTACTTCCGATAGGAAGGAGATCCTCGGTAGGGATGGGCTCCCGTTCGGGAAATCATGGTTCGAAGATGACCCTGAAGGGGCCACTTGGCCTGGACACCATATGGCTGGGGGTGTCGCTGTCCCGCTGAAGCCGAAGACGAAAATCGTGTGGTGAAAGCGACCGCATGTGGATGACGAGGGTGATGTGGACCCTGGGGCGAGCTCTTCGGGGCAACCGAGGACCGAGCCGGCCCCCGATAGGGGCGCCGGGTCGGGGAAGGACGATGATGTGACGCTTCCTGACATTGGGAAGCTTTCCGTGACGGAGAAGAAGAAAGACGACATGGATGTGGATCAGGAAGGCTCCAAGAAGGATTCCGCCGGGGCGAAGAAGCCCACGCCTCGGGATACTGAGGCTGGGAAAACAGACCCGAGCGAGATCACCAACTTCAAAGGGGCTACTTTCGAGGAGTACCGAAAGACTGCTCCAGACTATGTGTACAGCGGGGAGGGAGATGATCGAAGGATCCTTCCCAAGAACACTCCGATTGACATGGAGAAATCGTTGCCAGCCGAGGCAGCGCTCCTGATTCCTAGAGCAGTGGCCACGCAAAAGGAAGCCGAGGAAGCCGAGAAGGCCGCGATGGAGGCCATCCGCGGGGACTTTAGGCTCCCTGACGTGGGTCAGGATGACAGGGGGAAGGTCGACCCTCATACCGTGACGGATGGAGACTTGGCTGCGTCGATAGACGCGTTGACTAGGAGGTTGAGCGACATGCCTGAATGGTCGGGAAATCTGATTGATCCTGCAAAGTCCGCTGAGCTGGTCGCGGCGAGATGGGGCGGAAAGGCGAGTTATGACAGGCCTGAGGCTCCTCTGACTGAGGCTGGGATGAAGAGTGCGTCATTGGAGGATCGAGCTTATGCCCTGTCGCAGCTGAATGAGATGGTGAACTTTCACAAGAAGCACCTATGCTCTGGGCGAGGAGCGCCAATGGTAAGTGCAGCTGCCCCCAGTGGACCCTTTGCTCCTGATCAGGTGGATGAAAGCAGGAGGTTCCGACCGAGTGAGGCGGCAAGCAAGATGACCTACAATCTTGTGGTCCTGGACGGAAGGAAGGATTATCTTGCCGATAGGCGGGAAATCAATCCAGATCTAAGGAGTACTGGGGTTATCCCTGATGAGGCCGCCACATGCCAGATTGTGATTCCCTCGAAGACAAGGTTGGGCGTGTACGTCCCGAACTACGAGGAAACCGCGGGCACCGTTGCAGGGCGGGAGGCGGCTAAGGAGTTGATGAGACTGCTCTCGTGCGACTTTGAAGGTCTGGCCATCAATTCGAAGAAAGTCTCGGAGTTATTCGAGGAGCACGTGCTGAAGGAAACTGGACGTGAGGCTGGAAACTGGGTGAATAGTGACCAGGCCATCTGGTTCCTGAGGGAGATCACGGGCATGGAGAACGCCAAGATGTCGTGGAAGTTCTTCATTCCGACGATCAAAGCTTTCCCGATAGGACAAGTTGAGGCGATGCTCATGGTCATGTACGATGGGAATGGTGTCCTCCCCTCCTCAAGGAGAGCACTAGGTTAGTGGCCGTTAGGTACACGCGGATCGGACGTGACATGAGCTACAGTGCCGTTAGGCAAAGGTACACCCAAGAAGATGCACCTGGCGGATCTCTGATGTACGAGATGCACTGGAATGAGCTCCCTATGGTGGGGTATGTCATCATGAAGTTCTCAGACTTTAGGAGGGCAGTTCAGCTCCAGAAGGTGAGGCGAAACGGAAAGGCCATGATCGAGATATTGATCACGAGGCCCGATGTGTACGAGACCATTGGGGATGGAAGGCAGGATGAGGGCCTGACACTGATCCCACTTGTGGAAATCATGGCGCCGAATGCCGAGGTATCGCCTTCGTGGTACGTCAGGGACAGGCTGCGGAACTACTCGGGAAGGTACGTGGTGGTAATCGTGGACCATCGGGTGCACTGGTCATTGGTTGGACCCGTGTTTCTGACGAGGAGAAAGACCCTTGCCGTTCGGAACGAGATCCATATGGGCGCTTGGAAGGCAGCATACATGTACGATGATTACACGATAGTGTATCATCGGGCATGGGACTATGGTGACTTTACCCCCGTTAGGGGGGAGCACAGGCGATCGCGTGAAGAGGTCAGGTTGAATGTGACCACCACGTTCTGTTTGAGGTGCGCGGAGATGACGCTAAATGGGATGCATTTGTGCCCTGGGTGTGCGCTCCCGGTCTTCTACCCGAACTTCATCCCTAACGCGGACGAAAGTGACTTCGAGAGGTGCCGCATCGTCCCGGAGTGGGTGAGGAGGATGGGACAGTTCAAGCCCAAGAGGATCCCATCCGAAGTGGTCGGAGTCATCAAGAGGAACTTGATTTCCTATTCAATGGCGTCTGACCTGAGGATGACGGTGCAGAGCGGCATCAGACTGCCCCCTTATCTTGGTGAGGACAAGGGAGGAGTCGATACGGCGTGGGATGAGCTGGCGAAGGTGCTCTTCCAATTCTCCTATGTGTCGGGGATTTCGGCCTCGGATGCGTTCGTGGAGAAGTGGGTGGCGAAGCACCTGATTATGACCAGCAAGTCGATAGATTTGATTCGGTCACTGAGTACTTCCGGGCTAACCCGAGGCATGCTGCTCAGTGGGGTAGGCGTATGACGACTTCCGTTAGGAAGTTCGCTCGCCACGACACGTACTTGTCCTTCTATATCCCGATGGCGTACGTGATTGGCTCCGCGGCGGGTCATCTGACTCCATTGTATCCGACCCATCGGAAGGACGTGGACATCCTGGCCAGTCATGCGTTGATATCGGAACTCAGGAAGTACATGGTATCAGAGACAGGGTACGATGAGAAGAAGAGGTTGAAGGAGGCGATAGCCAAGGTGCAGAAGGCAATCAGTGCCGGGCAGTCGGAGCCTCCCGCCCCCTTCCGCGACCCATTCGTCTACGTTAGCGACGAAAGGGTGAGGACGGTTCTTGATGGTCGTCAGCCGGAGCCATTGGACGTGAACATCGTAGGGCTTCAATCGGTGCATCATGCTGCGCAGGGTCCTGGTCCTAAACAGGAGCCGATCGTCAAGGGCGGAAAAGGAAAAGGGAAGAAGGGGGAAAAGGGCGGTAAGGGCGGTAGTCCTTCCGGCCCACCACCAATTTTTAAAGTCAGGTGAAGTGCCAGGAAAAGGGTCTGGCAAGGGCGATAGTCCATCTGTCTCACAGGCAAAAGCGAAGGCTGATGCTGGGCCGGCTCCGATGGAGGTTGATGCAACTGTGGCTCAACCGAAGAAGACTTGGGTCGCGATGGTGGTTGAAGGAGCCAGGCCGAGCGCAAAGGCTAAAATGACCCCGGTTCCAAAGGCCGAGCCAAAAGGGAAGGCCGCTTCAGTATCTGAGGCGAAGGGTGCTCCGGCTCCGAAGGCTGAGGCAAAGGAGACGAAGCAGGCCGAACCGAAGGTTGAGGTCAAGAAGGAGAAGATAGGCGGAGATGACGCTCCTGGCGGTAGCCGGGGGTCGGCCGAAGGGCAGAAGAGAGAAAGGAAGTCCCGTTGGGATCCTGACGAGACTGTGAAGGAGTCGACGAAGCGAGAGGCATCGACGAGGCCTGATGACGTTGACAGCAGACCAGGTGCGGCAGCAAGAGAGGCTAGTGGAGATGATCTTCACTCAGCGCTTGGTAGGTCTTCGGCAAAGGACGCGGTAGCGCCTCTGACGGCCTCCAAGGCAATGGCAAAGAAGCCTGAAGGCGGTGAGATCAGGTTGCAGTCGGCTGAGCGAACTGCGGCGAGCCCGGTGGAGGGTCACTTCCTGGTGCTGCCTGAGAGTTCGGTGGTGGACGCTCTCTTGTCGGTCTCCACCAACAGAGTACTGAACAAGCAAGTCAGGGATTTCATCAGAAATGGTGAGGACGCGTCAGCACTGGAGGCTCTCAACCAGATCGTGACGAACTCTCGCTCTGGGAGGAGGCGTAGGGAATCGGACGTTTCCCGCACTCCTTCTCGGAGGTCCGTTAGGACCGTGGACACCCGGGATTCCAGGGAGTCGAGAAGGCGCAGATACCGTCCGCGGCGCGAGGATGATCGCGACCGGAGGAGGGACGATGCTCGTGATCGTCGTGATGATGATTCACTCGATCGGGAGCGAGAACGAAGGCGAGATGATCGCAGGAGATCCGATAGGGACCGTGCGCGGGGCGGACGTGACCGGAGGAGACGTGACGATAGCCGATAGGCTGAGTCACGAGGATTGCGGCCGATAGGCTTGTGTCCATTCTCCAATGGTCGGCGGGGTGCGGAGGTGATAATGTTCCTCCCGAACCGCTGAGGCGCGGAGATCATGTCTCTCCCATACCGCTGCTGGGCTGCTGGTCGTGTTCATCAGGAAGCAGTGTGAGTGAGAGGGAAAGCAAACTGATGGGGGGTTACTCCCGGGTTTGCGGAATTCAAACATTTTTCAGGTACGCATGGTCAGGAGTACCTCTTGCCGATAGGCGAGGGTACTAATGGACATACGTTATCTTTTATTTCATGGCTTCTGATAAGAATTAAACTTCTTGCATTGTTGATGCAAACAGTTGTGACCTAGTGTCGTCATGTGGACCTTTCCACAAGGTATGTTGGACAGCGTTACCCCGATTAATTCGGGGTGGTGGCGGGAATTTAATGCCCGGGATGTCGCGCAACTGCCTTTGTGGGTTTGCTCCACCGCTGACGGCGGTAGTGTCCAGCTGTTTGCGGACACATGCGAGCAGTTAAATCCTATCAGTAAATGGCACGCTCCACCCGTCATATGACGGGCTCCTCGTGAGGGGGGTGTGATTAGCCATGGTTAATATCATCATCAGGGACGTCGCGGTAGTGACCGACCTGTGGTGTTTTGGCTCAAGTTTACGGGTTCCGTCGCGCCTCGAATGGGCGTCGCCGAACCCCTGCGTCGACCGACGGCATCTCGGGGGAGAAAGAGACCTCGGGCCGCCGCCAGGTTGGTAGGGACCAGTCGTGCGGCCTGTTGTCGACCAAGGTTGCGGGTTAACCCTTTTCTCTTTTGGTTTGTTTCCCTTTTGGTTGTTGCTCTCTGGTGTGTGGGAAACCCTGATCTTTGGGACCGGGGATTGGCTTGCTTTTGGGGATCCTTTCTTTTGTGGCTTGTTTACCCCAACTTACCCATTGCCTGGGCACAGGCTCGTGCCCGAATCACACCTCTTAAAGGGGAAACTCAGCAAACACCCATGAATTCGGGGCTTGGGTTCGCGGTCTTGAAACTCTAGCTTTCCTCTAGCTTGTAAAAGCCCAAACAACTTGACTATCCTCCTTAGCATTGCGCTTGAAGCGGGAGACGTGCCGTCTGTTTGGTGGATCTCTGGTCGTCCACCGGGCAGCTGACAGGAAGATGCTTGCGATGCTGCTTGCCCATGATCGAGTCTACCCTTTGGCATCAATCCTGGCCTTTTGCTTTCCTTTCAAATATCACAAGGGTGAACGCAGTCCCTTTTTGGGGCGACCCGGCTGGTTTCAAAACGCCCGGCTGCCAAACGCCCGGCTGCTCTCTTTGGAGGTATGGACCTCCCTGGGCGGCTGGTGCTGAACGTTTGGCGTGCTGTGACCTCGGATGGTGACATCAGGGACCTATTACCATTACCAGACTGAACTCGCCAGTGCCTTGTTTTGCTTTCGGTTGTGTTTTATTGTTTGTTATTATGATTTTGTTCTTGTTGTGGTTGTCTTGATCTTTCCTTTTGACTGCAAAGATCTGCTTGCTTTTGCAGGGTGTCTAGCCCTTTGTCCCTTTTG
This sequence comes from Effrenium voratum, assembly GCA_963377175.1. Lineage (NCBI taxonomy): Eukaryota > Dinophyceae > Suessiales > Symbiodiniaceae > Effrenium > Effrenium voratum. The sequence continues at coordinate 1,006,775 of CAUJNA010000091.1, forward strand.
TTTTCAATGGTCAACCCCAAGAGAGGTTCCCCTAATTTGTGAGGGTGACTCAGCGTTCTTCAGGATTTCGTTCTACTTTATCCTCTTCGCAACCATCATGGAAGTGGACGATCGCAGGGTGGAAGGCACTCTCTTAAAATGGTCCCTAGTCGACTTCCATGATTGATGGACAAAGAGTACTCGAGGCACAATGAAGATGTGGGTGGCTGAAGGTTCGTAGGATAACTCATAACATTCCAAGGGGTACAATACGTGAAAGTCTGTGAGTCTGGGGGTTCTGGGATGTCACTGATGATTCAGTCATCAGCTATGGGCTATGAGCTAAGCGTTCACTTCCTGCCCAACATGTACATCATTTTGCTGAAACACATTTGCATTTGCGGGCCTTTGTGTGAGGGTGCCGGTGCCTGTGCGTTGCGGAGCTACAAGGCTGCCTTCAAAAGGAGCGTGTTGTGCAGGTTGTTGTTCTTTTTGTTTTTCACACTAAGAGGTCCTTGCAATTGTTGCGAAGAACATAAGGCCTTCCAGAGATAGAAGCTCGACAGTTGGGCCGTTGGGAACGCCGCGCCGCCTTGGTTCAGCACCGGCTGGGACTCGCTTCGCAGGTCTTGCGCGGCGAAGCCAAGCTCCAGTCCAGCTCGCTGCAGACAGCGATGCAAGTTCTGCCGTGGCCTGAGAAGCTCTGGGTGAGACTAGCCACCCCGAAGGAAGCCGCAAGAGGACGGATATTGAGTGTTTGATTTAGCCCTCCGTCTCACACGGTCTTTCTTGGAGCTGGTGTCTGGGAGCTGCAAAATCAAGAGAGTGCCTTTTTCTTGAGGGGCTCTACACTTTTTTCCAGAGGGCTCTAGCCTTTTCATCGGCCACTTCATGTCCAGAAGGGGTCAAATGCTTTGCGCCTGGCCGAGTCTGGGCGAGACGCTGCCGCTGTTACCCTCCGCGGCGATGGTCACACTCTCAGACGGCGCAGCTGTCTCTGGCCGCAAACTACTGGGCCCATCCGGGTCCCAGGGGAAAGTAGGGTACAACCACAGAGCCACTATTACTATATGAAAGGCATTCATCCAGGTTGCCTTGGGGGTAGTGATTTGGAGGTCGGAAGTTTCTGATACTTTTGTTGGGACTGGAATTCGATTTTATGGTTCAACTTTCTCTTTTTTTGGGAAGACCAGGAGAACGAAATTGGGGGATTCGCCACCCCTTTGTTTGGGTTCTCAAAAATACGGGACCCCGAGCACTGTTGCCTCCCTGGTGTGCCTTTTCAATCCAACCAAAAGGTGCCCAACAAGACAAACCAATGGGGGGATTGTCAAAATGTCCCCTTTCGGGATTCCTCACAGAAACTTTGTCAACTCCCAGAACGGGCACACAATTTGTCAACTCCCCTCCTATGCGCCCTAGGCAAAACGCTGGGCTACACCTGCCAGCCAGTCACCCAGAAAGCTCCCAAGGGGCTGTTGAGCAGGATTTTCTGGGATTGCCCTGGGGGAACTTAACCCTTGGGTTGGAGCCTAGCAACGCTTAGGTGTGAGGCTTGGGGGACCTGTGAAGTGCAGCCGGCAACCAAAGGGTCAGCTCGGCTCACCGATATGCCCAGGAAATCAGGCGCTGTGCACCAGAATCGCAGTAGGGTTGATTGTGTGTTGTGCATGTCGTGTGTGGTTTTTCCGTGTGGCCAGATTTCTTAGCAGAAGGTTTACAGACAATGGTGTACTAGGTGTACTTGCGACAGCCCTTGTGTGAAGCATTGGCTCAAGCGGGGATCTCGGGCTGCAAGAAGATGCCCAAGAAGATGCTTGACAGAGTGCGTGTCCAAAAGGGCATGTGTTGTAATTGGACAACCTTTTAGATATGTCTTGGAAATGGTGGAGATCATTTTTTTGTATAAATACCCGTGCCCACATACCATCTTTGAGGGCGTTCCAACCATCATGTTTTACTGCCAAAACATGATAAGCCCCGCCAAGTTGGCTCCTGCTTTCTAGGAAAAGCAAGGGGCTGTGGAAACCTTCATCCAACGAAAGGTCAGAGACACCGCGACCCCTTTTCGCTTCGGTTTCCGTTGATCCGTGGCTGTCCCCTCTGTAGAGATGGCTTGCAAGGGATCTGGGCTTAATGCCCAGGGACCAGCAGCCTCCAAGGGTTACGTCCCATCTCCAGTGCCTGAAGATGCCTGAAGGGATGTCTTTTTGTACAGTCCTTGGTTTTTGAACATGGGGAAAAGGAGTGGGGGCTGGTGGGAAGAGACCCTGTTTCTTTTGGTACTGTCAAGCATGGGAGACGTGATGTTGAAGGACAGCATGATACAATGATACGGCTCAATCGATGTGGTTCAAACACAGAGAAGTAGTTGGTCCTGCCGAAATTTGCTTTGCCTTAATTCAAACACATTGCGACAGCAACAGCAGGGGGTTGATTGTGCCTTTATCCTTTCCTTTGGACTGGTCAGGTTGACAAACCATGGTGGGCGCTTAGAGGGGCAATTGGAAACACCCAGGTCCTTGAACGGCTACTGAGTCAGACAGCTTTCAAGACCTGAGGAAGACGCCAATATGGCTCACGTCGCTCTATGTGGCGGGCATGCTGTTCACGGGCAGTATCAACACGCTCACCACGAAGATTCAGTTTCACTGCCAGACTTGCGAAGACCTACCCTTTTCGGTGTTTTTTGTTTTGTGGTTGTGGATTTCCTTGATGTTCCCTTGGCAAACAGACGCTTGTGTTTTTGTATGATCCAAGGCTTGAGCTTGAGAGCACCAACATAGTGACTTGGAAAGTATCGCGTGTCACGGGATCCGGGAATTGGGTTCCTTGCAATGGGCCCCTTTGAGCCGGCGCCCTTTTTGGGTTCCGCAAGGGAAAGCAGGAAACCCGGCGCCAAAAATAGGGTTCCCCATTTTTGAGACCCCGTGCCGGGGTTCCTACAAGACCGCCGAAGTGGTGTGCTTAAGGGTATTGTTTCGGAAAATTAAAAATGGCTTGCTGCCATATTACTCCAAAACGCGGCGAAGTTCCTCAATGAGGTAGCACAAGCTGGCGCATGATATCTGACCAAAGGTCCCTTTCCCAACCCACATGGTGTATTGGGTGGAAAATGGGGCAGGCCTTCGGAATTGCAGTGAAAGAGTCGGGAGTCGGGAGACACACCTAATAGCCCTACCCAAGCTTTTCTCTCAACGAAGCGTTCGACACTTCCTGAGACAGTGGGCAGGTGTCCTCAGGTTTCCGAAGACCCGAGGACTTCAATTTGGGCGGACAACGATGGCGCAAACTCTGATTTCGTTGGTCCAACCCGAGAGGCCCAATCATATTGGTTGTCTTTGTGGTCGGCTTTTTGTTGGTGCAAGCCTGAGAAGGTTTTTCGGTTCGGCCGAGGATGGGGTGCAGAAGCCGTTCAGAAAGCCGTGGTTTGGGACTTTCAATATGCTCTTTGCCGGGGCCTCAGGCGGGCGTGCAAGGCGGCCAGGCCTGCATTCAGTGAATAAAAAATGGCGAAGAACGAGGGATTCCGGGCTGGATGAGGCTTGCCTAGCGATTCTCCAGGCTTGTGGATGGAGAATCATGGATGCACGATAGTAGTTAATTTAGAGAAGCTGCAAGGAAAAGTGGACAAACTGGAGCTTTCGTTCTACTGCCACAGGGCTCTTTCAAGCCAGGCAATCAAAGAGTTGCCGAGTTTTAGAGTCTGAGCAAAGTTATGCAGGTAGCCTGCATATGCACACTCTTGAATGCAGTGGTAAGAGCTTTCTGTAAGCCACAACAACATCTGCCAAGCTGCGTCTTGCAATACTCAGGGTGTCTGTCGCTTCCATCTGCCGATTTGGCTCCGAAAACAGCAGACGAAACCCACTCTTGGAGGTCGATGTGGTAGAACCCAACCTGCAAAAACGGCACTGTAAGACAATCAGCTATGGGTCTGCTTTTTTTGTGGGTACCCTTGTTGAGGGGGGTAGAAAGGGAAACCAAAGGAAGGACCACCATGTTTGGGGTTCCTCTTTTTTTTGGTTCCTCCTTTTTTTAAAGACACAGCCATATCTCATCTCTGTGTGTTGTCTCAACAGTGTGTATTTTGTCAAACAAAGCGCAGAACTGCTGGAACACCTGACCCTGTGCACGATGCAGAATATTTGCCGCAGCCAGCCAAACTCTGGGACCCCGCATTGACACTCTCAGTGCACAAGGAGAGCGCGAGTATATGTATATATATACACATACGCTCACCCCCCCCCCCCCCCCAGACCCCACCTTTCCACTTCAAAATCACAAAATCCTCTTATTTTAAAGACAGGGGGTGTGAGCTCACATGCGCAAGAAGTGTGCTGGTGTTGCACATTTTTGTGTGGGTGACAAGTCTGTTGAGTAACAACAGCAAAGAGTTTGTAAACTTTCAGAAGGTGTGAAATTTTCACTGCAACAACGCAACACCTGGCAACACCTGGGTACCCTGGGGAGGTTGAGACGTCTGGGACAGGGGAGGGGGGGAGGGGGGAAGGGGGGCCGGGCGGGGGGGTGGTGAGAAGTCTTTAGCAAAGTTTGGATGAGTCACACACCTCACTGCTGAGACTTCCAGCTTTCAAGGATACCATGACCATGAAGACTTACCAGGGTGTTGCCTTGTTGCGGGAAAACGCCAACCACTCAAGAAGGTTTATAAACCTTCCTCCAAATTTATAAACCTTATGTAGGCTTGATGCATAGCAAATGAACTGTTGTGTGGGGAAAAATGATGTTTGGGTCAGAAACCCATCTTCGGTCCAAGGGAACACAATCTGAGCAATTTCTGCAAAACACCGCGTGTTTTACAGTATTTTGTTGGAACTCTAACCCTTTGAAATGTCCATGGTGAAGCGCCTGAAGCCTAGAATCTGGAGATCAGAATCCTCGAACTGTCTAATGTTGGATTCGCCAAGCCTCATAATTTGGAGCCGGGAGTCCTCCAACAAGTCCAAATATACAGTCCTTTCCAAGTAAAACTTTTATCCGATTGGAATTTGATTTTTTGAATAGAATTTGGTAGGGACATAATTCACCATTTCATAAGTCACCATAATTTCCAGATTTGATCAGAATTTGAACAGGAAAACCTTTCCACATATGAAAACATAACATTTGAGTAGTATACTTTAATGCAGACAGATTTCAATTGGCTTTTGAACATAAGAAATTATTTAAGAACCCCTTCCCAATATGACTTGAATTGGAATAGAGCATGTTCTGGAAAGAAATCACTTGGCCTTTGCAAACAATTTTTAATAGCAACTCATTCTCAAATATGATTTAGATTAGATGTGGCTAAACAAATAATGGGCAAATATGACATGTATTTGGCATGTGCAGGTCTCAGAGCTTTCATTTTCAGGAGATTTTGTGCTTTGGGTTTGTGCAGGTTGCAGAGCTCAAAGCCGCAAAATACACATTGTTCAATGTTTGTTTTCCCTGGTGTACTCAAAACCACTGCAAAAACCAGTGTTTTCAATCAAAGCCAGACTCGAATCTGAAAACGGATTCCGTTTTCGCTTTGTTGCCTTTCAAGCGTAAACAAAGCAAGCATTTGCTGTCATATAGAAGGTAACAAACCAACATAAACACTGTATGTTACAGGGTTTTTAGGCATCTGCAAGAACGTGGCACACAGAGTAGACTTGACACCTTCAACTAGAGGATAGGAAAGGTAGGCCCTGGGGGGGGGGGGTTGACAATGTATATATATATATATATGGTAGGACCCCCCCCAATACCAAGGTTTTCTTGCTTTAAAATGTACATGTTGCACGTTTTTTTGTATAGACAGTCGCTTGTTTGAGGAAAACCAGGAGTTGAGTTGGGGTCCTGCTAAAGATCAGAACACATGTCTTACTACAAGTGTTTGATCATCGTTATGTGTCATTGGATGAGTATAGATCACATAATAACTGACTGATTTATAATTCAGTGTTGGAGTTTATAAACGTCCAAGTCTGGTTTATAAACTCTTGATCGTTGGATTAGGGGGGGAGGGGGGGGAGGGGGGAGGGGGTTCCGTGGCAACTCTTGAGGGGGGGGGGGAGGGGGGGGTCCGCGGCAACTCGGTTGCTGGAACTCTTCCCCCCCTCCCCTTCAAGAGTTGCCAGGCAGAGCCCCCCCCCTCCCCTCCAAGAGTTTAGAGTTTATAAACCAGACTTGGAAGTTTATAAACTAAATTTGCGGGGAATGCTGAGCCTACACAAATTGAGACCATTTCAATGCACAATTTCAATCTGTTTAATGAACAGCTACTGGCTCGGGCAAATTCAAGCCTATCCCATTCCAGCGCTAATAACCACAATGGCCTGGTATCTCGAGGGCATCAAAGCGGATCCTGAACAGATCAATCTAGAATCAGGAGATTTGAACCTCCGAAATATCAAATGTGAATTCCTTTGCAAATAAGATGTTACTTCAAATTGAATTGACATCTTGAATGGAATTTAGTAAGGCCATAGTTCATGTGAAAATCTATATTCCATTAGAATTTAAATAAGCATCCCTTTCCAAATCGGAGTTAAAGGCAATTATTCAATTGGCCTCTGAACATCATTTCAAATAGGAGCTCATTCCCAAATGTATTTAGATTAAATGTGGCTTAAACAACAGTGGTATTTGTTTTCATGACGAAACCAGTCCAACCAGAACTTAGGTTTACAATAGAGTTTGAGAATGAGCTCCGACAAGGTTTTGCATTGCTATTCATTATTCTTGTTGGTCCGGATTTCTGTCTGTTTTGTTCTTTTTGGGCCTGTGCAAGTTTCAGAGCTTTCATCTTCTTCAGGTTCTGTTTTTGGGGCTGAGAAGGGGCGTAGGCCCAGGTTCAAACCCCAGTACAATGTGACGAAGCGGGTGGCCCACTTTGGCATTTCAGAAATGTTGGTTTGGTTCACACAACCATGAAGGCAGGATTTCACCAAACGTGCTCAAATGAGGTTGGGTCAACATACTTGGTATAGCAACCATTTGAGAATCAATTGGACATGGATTCGGGGGTGTTGCTTGGTGCGCAATGTATGGCCAAATGATTGGTACGGTCATCAGCCCCCCTACCGATGGCCTCAGGTTCCTGACTGGCATTTTATGGGGCTCAAGCTGCAGAAAACAGATTGTGTTGCTTTACTACGCGTGCTCGAAACCAGTGTAAACATCAAAGTTTCCAGTCAAACCATGCTTCAAGCCGAACACATAAGCCGTCTTGGACTTATTGCCTTTTTCAATCCTCAAAAGACGAAACACCTGCTACCGTAAAGAAGGTGACAAATCATCAACAACACCTTATGTTGCAGCGCTTTCAGTCATGTGGAGAAAGAGGAAGTGCAGAGTAGATATGACGCTTTCCAACTAGCGGCCATCCACCCCCACCGGGCCCCCGAGGCAGAAGTGAGAATCGCAGGGAAACAGCCTTGTGTCCCAACAGGAATGGCTGTGCTGTCCTGCAACGCTGGTGCAAGAGTTCGGAATACGAATCGCAGCAACGCATAGGCTGGGTTGGCGAACTTGTGACTTGAGCCAGACGTGGCCACCACTTGTATATGTTACAAACATACATGTCGTTGTGGTACTATTCACAAAAAACAACAGCAATGAGCTCATGATAAACTGTCCAATTGGTTGCTGGAAGTCACCTCTGCGTCTGCCCTGCAAAGCATCCATCATTTGCCCCACAAGTCAAATAAAACAAAAAACCTTGGTATTGGGAGGGGGTCTTAGCATATATATATATATATGAATATGTGCTTCACGTAGCCTCGAAGAGGAGCAAGACTGAGAGCCCAGGATGAGATGTTCTGCTCCACTTTCCGCTCTTGGCATGAGTCAAAAGGATCCCGTCGGCCAGCCAAGCCGCTCAGTGCGAGCGACAAACTCATTCGTAGAGCCATTCCTCGAGCGAGAACACCATCCGAGCACTTGGAAGGCGGGCCTAAGCTCAAGACATCTATCCGCGTCGGCGTCAGGGTTCTCCTTGCTTTCGCATTACAACCCCAAGCTACCCGGCTATCAAGCAATGTGCACAACTGACGACTGGATGGGGCCTCAGTACAACCGAGAGGGATAGAAAAATCCCTGCAGCAAACCAGGAAAGGGCCAAAGTAGCCCCACATTCGACCCTCAAATCTGCGGGCAGCAATGCATTCTCAAGTGAATCTATCAGAGGCAGGGCAACTTGGAAGGGGATTCGGTTTGTGACCATCTTTTACCCATGATGAAGGTCCCGGTGATATGGGGATCCATAAATTATGGCTGGTGAATTATTGTGATTCACCCAGACGCGCATCCGGTTTCGGAGCAAAAGATTCAGCTGCCGATAAAGGGAATGAACCACGGGTGCTATGTTCCGCATGGGGCCACCACGTTGACATTGAGGCAATGGCGCTGGTGCTTGCCACTGAGCGCCTGTTCTCTGCAATGGTCGCATCCTTTTGCGCTGGTCCTCGCATGAAAATGGCAGAGGACTGAAGACGCTTTTGGGCCCCGCCTCTTCAGCTGACGCGTTTGGGCCGTGTCAATGAACACGGCCCGAACAGATTGACATACAACAAAATGTTTGGGGCGGTTTCCCTTTGTTTGCTCTTTCAAACAACCCCAGGAAGGTACCCTCCAAAACGATTCAGTAGAAATCGTGCATGTAGATGCTAATTGTCCGTTAGACCGTTTAAGCTAGCTTTCATTCAAGTGTTTCAACATGTATGAATGGTAAGACATGCATGAATCGCTTGCAGGCTCCCGCAAATTGGAAATGTTTGACCAAACGGTGTTTACGACATAAATAGTCATCCATGATCGTTGCTCGGGGATCCCTGATTTTAGGTGTTGAATTATCCACTCATACAGAAAGCTATTTGCGCTGTCCACAAGCATGGTGTCACTCTGTCGAATTGGTTTCCCTTTGCACAGGTTGAATGCCGACAATTGAATATTTAGTTTTCTTAGCTCAAGGCTGCTTTGATTTCCGGGTTGAGTTGAAAGACTGAACATGCCAGGACGCTTTGCTGGAGAAGCCAGGACCGGGGGACAGCTCCTGAGATGTTTTCGTTGAACTCGGGTCCTTGTAGTGGGAGCACCGATTCAATCCATAGGGTGTGCCACCAAAGTGAGAATTCCCACTGGGGCACTCTTCCCCATGAAAATTAACCAGGGGTTTTATGAGTCTGGGGCTCGCAGTATTCCTTCTGGGGGGTTGAACATTTCGGCCGATAGAGTTTCCCAGTGGTGGCCTGTTTGGGGGGGGCCCCTGGCGGCAAAACAAAGGTGACGGTCCCAACAGGGGCGTTGATTGTGAGCTTGAAGCCTGGTGGATTGGCTAATGTGTGATGCTGCCATGTGGTTGTGTCTTTGAGGGTACCGCTGTTTTGGTGGGTTTAATGGAAAACCAGAAGGAAAACCTCCATTTCGGGAATTCGGGGGTCCCCTACAAACATGACACACCCATTTGGTATTTGGCTGCGTACGTGTGTGTTTGTGTGTGTGCGTACGCGTACGCGCGTGTGCTGACCTCCATAGTTGCTCAAAGCCAGGCCGAGGGCATCCATTTCAGCCTAAGAGTCGCCATTTGTGTTCTGCAAAGTGGCCATGGGCCGTGACCTTCCCATTAGGCCCCCACTCTGCTCTGCAGTGAAGCACTTTAGTTCCAGCCTGGGGCCCGAAACACCCTTAGATTTTAGGGCGTGCTACAGGGTACGGCTGGTTTCGGGCGTTTGTGTTTTCGAGTATTTCACACTCAGCAACCGCGCGTCCCATTTTGGCCCGATTTCCTCCTGCGATGCTTCTGGCCGCATGGCCAGGCCCTCAAGGGGGGGCCATCAAGGATGCACGACGCAGGAGTTTTGAGTCCTCCCCTTCTTCTCCTTCTACCAAGCAGCCCCGAGCGCATACCATGTATCTTTGCAACGTTTTGGCTGAAATCGCCTTTGGATCAACTCTCCTGCTTAGCCGGCTAGTCCTCCCCACAAAGTCTTCAAGTTGATACGTACTCTCCGAGATGGGGTTGACTGTGAAGCCGCAAGCCAGGTATTGATCGTACATAGAGGCCACCAAATGGTTGAAATAATGCAACTTGGGCTTGAGAGCAAATAAGCAAAGGGATTCCTTATTGGTGAGCTCTGCAAGGCGCCGGTACGAAAGAAGAGCGGAATGCCCAGAGCGCACTGCCACCTGAGCACGCTCACCTTCCACAAAAAAACCGGACTTGAATAGCACGCGCATGAAACTTGACATAGCCGACGCAGTAGCCAAGATTACCTGCAGAATCTCATCTTCACGAACTTCAGCTTCAAATTGTTCTTTCACCAAAAGCCACTCAATAAACCGAACAATGATGACAGAATCGCTCCCCTTCGACCAATGCCCGCAAGGGAAATCCCCCGACGATTTGTAGCCAAGCAGGTCCAGCGTCAGCTTCCCGCAATGCAACGAAAACTTCTTTGCCTGGATGAATTTACGCAGATCCTGGTTCAAGTTGGCAATCTTTGCGGCTACGCTCCTGCCGTCATACAGTCTTTGCATGTAAATAACACTGGACGCAGCGAAGTCTTTGGACAGGCCGAGGTTATAAATATGAAGGACATCAGGGCGGTAAAACGAAGCTTTATCTGATTCGAGATGCTTGCAGTAGAGAAGGAGGGGCCCTGGCAAATACCAAGGGAGTTCATTGTTGGCCCCGCATGTGTTCCTCCAATTAGTGTTGAAACCGACTTCCTCGAAATCGATATCGGGTTTACCAGCGTGACACAGCCAGCAACAGCCAACCAACGCTTCCTCCGAGGTGTGCGACTTGCGAATGTTAAGGAAGCTGCGATTGTGGTTGCCAGCCTGTTTCAAAAACGGAGCGTCACCAGTCAGCCCGAGCACTGCGATGTGAAACTTCGTGCCGTGGATGAAGACACCGTTGGTGAAAAGGGACTCCATTTCTTTGCCCCATGAATCCAAAAGATCAAGGAACACCTGCGGCTTCTCCTTGTAGAATTCAGTCCGCATAGCGGCGTACAAGAACCTGTTAGCCATGGTGTGTCCTTTGAGATTCACGCCAAACACTGGGCTTCCCTCAGAATCTTCACGCCGACGCTTTGCGCCAATGTTGACGGGGCAATGCGCAGTGCCTGACCCCAAAGCTGAGTACAAGCTCAAGACCATGAGGGACTCCTTTTTGACGGTTCGACCACCATCTCCATGGCAATAATACGGGATTGTGTGACCCAAGTCAAGCCCAGATGTGAAAATTTGATGTTGAGGGAATAGCTTCTGATACATACCCCAAAAAGAAGTCAGAGTTGCAGCAGCTTGGTCCAGCGGGGTGCCCAACACCTTCTCAGGAAAGCCCAGCTCAGAAAATTTTTCCAAAAGCAACTTGGGCTTTAGCACGGGGAACTGAAGATCACCGCCACATAAAACGTGAGACATTGGCACATCCAGGGCAAAACCTGCGTCGCACAACACCCTATACAAGCGAACATCAGCGTCTCGTGTTCGTGCCGCGGCAATCTTCGCCAAGGTCTTGCATGGATCGCGCTTCTGAGCTGAACGGGCTTGCTCGACAAGGTGGTTGGCCGGAACCTTAGCGCGTCAGGCGCGCGTTTGAGCCTTGGACCCTTTACCCTGCAGGCATGCGTGCCGAACAGATTGGACTGGATGTGACATGCAGCTTGGTCCATGCCCCGTGAGTGCGCTTGACCCATCGATCCCAATTCGTCACTTTCCAAGGCCCCAGCGCCTCGCCCATACTGCTTGGCGATGTTGCCCACTTGATCGCTGAGGTTTTCACCTCCGGGGCCCCTTCGTCAATTCGAAACTTTCAGGCCGAAGTCAAAATAAAGGGGCCAAATTGTTTCCTTGCAAGCTGTGGAAAAGCCTGAGGCCTATGACTGATCATAGCTATAGCCGCAGGTCACCTTTTGCCACTCTTGTTCTAAGGCTTTCAATCCTAGAGAAGCCCAGCAGGTTTCATGCTGGCACAGCACTGCGGTCAGAACTACAGCTGCTGTGATTTAACGCAGACCCCACCTGCTGAGTAGCATCTTTGCCACAACAGTGGATCTGATCAACACTGCTGCGTGAAGGAAACCCTGCAAGATCGAATGGAAAGATCATTGCGCGAGCACCCCTGAAAACCCATTATAGTGGAGCAACACGTCGCAGTGGATCCGAGCAACCCTACTGCTAACAAGCGCGAAAATAATCCCCGCATTTTGCGGGCTGTGTGCAGCCCGCCACAAACTTTGCGGCAGCGACGTCTCAGGTCAGAAGCCGTTCATCCAGGCACGCCATGCCAGCATTCATTTCTCCTCCTTTTTTGTTTTCCGCACTTTGGGGATGAAACGCCTTAGGCTCCCCACCAGTTGGGTCTTGACTAGTCGCAACCGCTCGCACGATGCAACTTAGGTCGAGGCTTGTTGCTTGCTTCACAGGTAGTGGCTTTGGATAGCCTCGTTGCACGCCACTTGAAACACGTTTACCCGGTTCATCAACAAGCGGTCGTGCACTCCATAAGCCCTCGACAACTTCGAGGCAGTTTTGAAGTGGTCCTCAAAGGCGCTGTTGAGCCTCGGGCAGCTACACGAGGTGGTGAAACAATTGCTTCTGCATGGGTTTACGTGCTTCTGCAAACACTTCCATGGGTAGAGGGACAAGCATGTTTTCGCAACGTATTCCTTTCGGAAGCTACTTGCGACAGGAACTTTTGTGTGATAAACAAATATCCTCAATTGTGATCCACATGTGCCCTGGTTCTATAGAAACTGGATGAGAAGGAAAAAACCATATGTTGCAACTTTTGGGAATGGTCCCTGTGGAAGGAGTTGATACTCTTGCTTGCTACACGAAACAGAACTGGGAAAAAGGGCAAGCGTTCTTGCAACTTAATCCTGTTAGAAAACCGCGTTGCAACAAGAACTTTTGAATTGGTCCTGGGTGGTTTGTGGAAGGCAGTGCGCTGGCAATCTATTCGAGAAGTGGCACGGCGGGTCGCGCGGGTTGATTATAAGCACGTTGCGTGCCAGGAGGAAAACTAAACAGCTTGATCACTCACGGGAACCAATTGTTTGCTGGCTGTGATAAGCGTGATTCCCAACCGAGCCTTTGAGGAGCTAAACGCGAACTTTGTTGTTGCAGTGCGGCTTGCTCCCGAACAATCTGTGTAAGATTTTGCTTTCCAGCTGTTGAGCCGCAAGCAGTTTCGACCCTCTTCTCCAAAGAGTTCCCATTGCAGTTTGTGGACCCGGGAATTTCAGGAACGAGTGGGCAGCAAACATTCTTTATTTTGAGTCCGTTTTTGAGGGCTTCAATCGCTTTGTGACGTGAGTGCTTTAACCTAACATTTGGGCTCAAGGTCCCTTGACGCAAGTACAGTGTGTATTGCATCCGCAAGCAAAAGAGGCATTGCGGACCGCTCTCAGGGTACACACACCATACTGTGGAAACCAGGACGTTCCACAATACATCCATCAACATTGGCATCTTGGATACTCCTCGAAAAAGATCCAGAGACCACACAAAGAGACCACTGCCACACTTGGCTCTTTTTCTTCGGGCTCGAGCAACCTAACGTGTCTCGGCTTTGGGCGTGGAGCTCCAAGCACGCTTACCCCTATATAGGCTAGTTTGCGGATTAAGCATTTCGAGCGCCCATTGAGGGCGGCTGCCATGTTGGAGACTAACTTACATTCATTCGACATGGCAAGGTCTGACAATTTTGGTGGCTGCGCAGGGTAATAAAGGAAGCCGTAGAAAATAAAGTCAAGAAACTTGTCGGTCCAACCTCCAGTGTTGCCGTCTGCCTGGCAGTCGGCGATGGTTTCATAGAGGTTGTCCATCTCGGACAGGATGCCCTCTGCCTTCTTCAAAGCCCTAAGCTAGCCAAACCGCAGCAGATATCGTTGTTTTACGACACGTGTGCAACCAAGTTTCCCTTGAGCCCCTGTATCAGTCGATTCCCCAAGTTTGCCGATGAAGGACGCCAGCTGGTTCTTGCCCTTCAACAAGAGTTTCAGGTACTCAGGCACCCTTTCTTTTACCTAAGCTGGTCGCTCCGTGACAGACCCTGAAAGTCGACGGTTTTGGTCGCTTGGTCGATGGGCCAGGTGCAGACTGGACGCAGGTTTGCGATGCTCGCCTTCAATCTGGAGGCCATTCGGCTGAACATCGCAGTCACCGTCGAAATCCCACGACATGCTGACACTCATGTCGTTGGTTGCATCACCGAGCTCACAAGTGCCTTCCAACGTTCGTTTCCTGCTAAGCTGTTGCAAGTCCTCTTTGCTCATGAGACCTTCGGTCCTGATATTGACCCAAAACTCGGTGATGTCCTCGTCATACTCGCATGTCCTGCGCAGAGTGTCCGGTTTCACCAGAGGCCGACAAAGTATGTTTTGGCTCGTGCCCTATTCCCATATCATATTCCCCAAACGGAAAATCACGAAAACAAGCGCTGTCAAGACTGACCCTTGCAGTTTGTTGTTCATTTAGGTTCGTTGATTGCAGGGTGTCAAAGCGAATTGCACACAGAGGCCTTGTCAGCTTTTTGGCCTCAGCCCACTTGCAAATCTTCTCGACGCGGCTCCTAAGTTGCAATCAGGGCTGGGGAGTGAATGCACATGTTCCCAAACACGAAGACTCTTCAAACATAAGTCGCCGAGTCTTCTGGCTCTCGAGTGTTGGAAACTCTTTCCTTTTTAGATGCTACCAGTCCACTGTGAATAGCCCAACTCCGCCTTCATATCCTCCCGGCTATAGAAGCCGCCTTTCACCTGAAGTTTTTTGCTGCGAGTGTGCTGGGACAGCAGCTCAATGTTCTCCAGGAAGACCGACTGCAGGGGGCAAGTTCCATTGCGCCCGTGTCAGCGTTTTAGTTGCCCAAGCAGCAATCCCGGACAAAAGCAGCTGTAACTATTCGGCAACCGCGATATTAGACTATTTTTCCCAACCCTGCGGCCTTCACGCCGCCACATTTCGCCCACATCATGAAAATCTCGTCTCTCCCTTTTGACACGTCCAGCCATTTGTCAGCAATGGCTTGCGGTACTTCTAACCGCCCGGAACTTGGCTTCGGGGTGCAAATCCTGCGAAGTTTGTTTTTTTCGGTCTTTGAAAGCTCCTTGCCATTCAAAACCTTGATCACTTCGTCATCCAGTTCCTCGGCGCCCGAACCAGGCTCGCTAGCCAGCGCTGGCGCTGGTGCCGAATGCTTCGCAGGAGAAGGCTTTGTGGAAACCTCGGCCGGATGAGAGTTTGCACGCAAACCGGGGGCATGAGTATTCAGGCCCCCTTTCAGTTCAGGCCGGGTAGGATTCGGCACGCGCGAAACTAGTGCAATTAAAACAAGCAGGGTGTAAATTGAAAACCGGGTTTTCATTTGGTGTTCTGAAAACCCTGGGTTCGAAAAAACAAACGAGCCTTGTAGACTGTACCCCTCATGTAAGTCGCGCAAGCCGCTTTCAATTTTAAGGCCCGCCCTGCCTTTGTTTAGGGCTTGGTGCTCTATAGGGTTCAATGGTTGCAAAAGCGACTCTTTAGGAAAGCAACATCCGGCAATCCGGCTAGCGGAGCCGCAAGGGACTGCTTCCGATGCATTTGCCATTCGTCCTGCAGTTGCGTGACAATCTTCTGCTGCTCGATGAGCATCTGCATAAACTGCAGCTGGGCAGGGTCCTTACCGGAGCAAACTGAAGTTGTTCACAAACCATATTGATATAGTACGCGGCAAACGGGGAAGCTGAAATTGCTGATGGGGGCCAACGCTGTTTGCCAATTCGATCCCAATCATGTTTGAAAGCGCCAGTGCAGTCGAACGTCTTGCGGTGGGCAGGGCTTGTGAACAGGATCAGGGGTAACGTCGGGCACTTCTTTCTCCAACGGTACCGGGGTGTCAAGATAAGGGTCATCCTCCACCATGACAATTTGTTCTGTGATTCCCTCAGGGTCCATCAAAGCTGCGTCAAACTCCTTCTTCAGGCTCCGGGGTGTCAAGGATTCATGCAAGGACTCTGTGGGGAAGATTCCCTGTTTGGCAAGCTCGCCCATAGTGGCTGGCACTGTGTCCACTTCTGTGGGGCGAGGGCTTTCACCCGTAGCAGGTTGACGGGCTGTCGTGAGCTTGTCCATGAGGACCTTCGTAGCACACAGCGACTGTTAAATCCTTAGGGGGCCCATTTAAAAAGGCAAGTGAGTAGTGATTGGTGCATGTAAGGCCCCAGCTCTTGCCCATTCTTCGAGGACTTCTGGGTCATCAGGGAGCTCCATCTTAATCATTTGAGATTGCTCTGTTGGAGATACACCTGGGGATCCCTTAGAAGACAGCCCTGAATCCATCTTCCGGATGCCGTCAAACAAGGTCGAGGCGGAATGAAGGGCACGCATGCTGGATGCTGGCTACACACTTTGACCTGCAAATTGCCACTATTCATACACACGTCCAAGTTGTCGAACACGATTGCTATCGAAAAGCAACCTTTTCGTAGATTTTTATGGCATCGTCCGGGGTTTGCCTGGTTTTGGGCGTTTGCTGCCTGGTTTTGGGCGTTGCTCGCCTGGTTTTGGGCGTTCTCAAATTTACGAAAACGCGCTAATTCCAAATTATCGAACGCAGGGTGATTTCGAGCTTTGAAAAGAGAAAGGCAGGCATGGAATCACCAGTCTAATTGGAGTGCCTCTTCGAACTGCGCTCCCGCTAGCCCTTTTCGAATGCAATGTGGGACCTTCGAAAACAGAATGCTCGACAAGTCATAGTTATCGACCATCGGACTGTCGAGCGAATCCAGGATCTTTCCTATCGAGGCAATCCGCGCGGGACCTGGCAGGCAATCAATTTGCCATATCGAGCCCATAGATTTAAGGGGACCCACAAAAGGTGCATTTCGACATGCAAACGGGCACACTCCAAGGCTCCGAATGTTGTTTTTCGAGGGACCCCAAAAATGAACCAAAAAGGGGCTCCGTGATTGTTTTTCGAGAAAAGGGGGAGACCCATGTTCATGCAAAAGGGGGACAAAAGGGTATCGAATTTGCAGGGTTTTGTTGTTTTGTTCGACAGGTGAAAGGGCGACCAAAAAGGGACCCTTTTTCGAGAAAAAGGAGGGACCCGCAAGCAAATGTTCGACAAGCAAAATGGTGACCAAAAAGGGGTCCGAATTTGGTTGTTTTTCGAGAGAAGGAGCCACCCGAGGCGCATGTTCGACAAGCGAAAGGGCGACCAAAAAGGGGCTCCGATATAATATCGAATTAGGGACCCAAACATGTTCGACAGGCCGGCGAAAGGGCCCAAAAAGGGGCCCTTTTTCAAAAGGGACCCGCGCAAGGGCGACCAAAAGGGGGCCGAAGTTGGTTCTGTTTCTCTAAAAAAAGAAGGGACCCGCAGGCACATTCGACAAGCGGAAGGGCAACCAAAAAGGGGCTCCAGTTGTATCGAATTTGGGTTGGTTGTTTTTCGGGAAAAAGGAGGGACCCAAAAAAGGCACATGTTCGACAAAAGGGCGACTAATTAAGGGACTCGATGTAATATCAATTTGTTGTTTCTCGAGAAAAAGCAGGGGCCCAAAAAAAGGCACGTGTTCGACAAGCGAAAGGGCGACCATGCAAAAAAGGGGCTCCTATTTATTTGCTGAAGGGTCCGAATTTGGGTTGCATGGTTTTTCGGGAAAAAGGAGAAACGGGACCAAAAGGGGGCCCAGGCCTCCGAAATTGGGTTGGTTGGATGAGAATGTTTTTTTAAAGCCACGTGTTCGACATACGAGAGGGGGACCAAAAAGAGGCTCCAGGGCTCCGATCAGGTTGCAATGTTTCGACAAAAAAAGGGACCAAAAGGGACGTCCTCAACAGCGGCACGCGGCTCCAAAAAAGGGCACTCTAAATCATAGTGCAGAAGATTGCACACTCGAGCCTGTCTAACGACCCGTTTTGCAGCGCAAATCAAGGGGCTAATTGATTGATACCAAATTGCCAATCGTGGATGGCGAGATATTTTCAACGCTCATATAAAAGGGAGCCCGCACAAACCGTTCTCGAAGGCCACTTCGGCGCCACCTGTGCGTTCCCGGCTGCAGGCGGTCAGGACCTTTCAATTTCAATGTTTTGATACGCTTTGGCTAGCACTTGTGGGTATTGAATTAGGCCGGGCCCAGGAATGCGAAAAATTCTTGGCAAACAGAGCATTTGTTACACGGGTTTTGGCGCATGGCCATATGAGTGAAATGCCTAGTCCAACGACACGGCGTCAGCCTCTTGGGCTTCATGCATAGCCTCATCAATAGCAGGAAGCCAATCAGAGGGGATTGTCAACCCTTTGGAGCGATAGAGGTAACGAGCAACGGCAAGCAGTTCGGCCCCTTTGGCCAAGTCATATTGAGGGTCTGCGCCCCGAAACATTTGAATCACCACCTCCCTCGGCGGCGCATCACTTCCCAGATCCTGCACCCCAACTGTCATGTGCGGGAGGAGCTTACAGAGCTGCAAGCCGAACTCCTTGGGATAGTGCCTAGGCTACGGTGTGGAGTGATTGGGTCGGAGTTGGTTGGCGGGGAAAAGTGTAGGTGCAGGTAGGCCACTCTGAAAGCTTTAAAGCTTTCGTCCCACACCATTTGCGGTTTCCCTCGGAATCCTTGTAGGATTTAACAAGCTTCACATTGGGGTCGGCGTGGGCATTCTTCCATGCTGTAGTGAGTCGTCCCCGCATGAAGCCCCGGATCGCTCCAGAATTCGAAAAAACAACCGACCTCTTGGGCGTTTTGCTGCCCCAATGCATCATCCAAAATCGAGCAGAAAACACCTCAGGGTGGCAGCGGGCAAGTACGTATTTTGCATTTCAGTCACATAGAAAAGACTCTGCCTGCAGCCGCCGAGTCATGGTTTGGAAGGCGGGGTGGAATCGAAGTAAAGAAGAAATCGGCTGCTCTATTGCAAACGCAGCCCCCAACGAAGCTGCCAGCAAGCAAATCAGGATGCTCCTGCGCGCCAAAACTGTTTGTTCAATTGTCGTACTGCAGTGTTGGCGGCCGCTGTTCAAAACATTATTTTCTATGGCACGCCCTGTTAAACTTGCGAGGAAAAGAAGCAAGCATAACCAAGTCAGTCCTGATTGCTTGCAAATTTCCCAAGCGAACGCTCTTGAGAAACACATTGCCAAGAGGGGCCAGCTGACTCCGCATTGTTGTGGGTCGTGAAATCGCAACCCATGTTGAGCATTGCACCCCAGCCCACAAAGTGAATCCCGGCAGCCCGCGGAGTACAGAAACCAAGTGGGTCCTAGGCGCGCTCGCACCACGCGCGCTGCAGGTTTGAAACACATCGTGGACATTACGACCAAGCAACGCGTAGCCCCCAGAGCCGCAAATATCCATGCCCTTCGAGTAAAGGATATCAAGTTTGGCTGCTGTCCTTTCAGATTCCCGGACGCACTGCGTCATCGAACCACATCCGGCGTAGTGCTCTATGAAATTGTATTTCTGCACGGGGGTTGGCAGGGGCATGTCAAAGGTGTGAAATTAGAGCGCTGCAAGCTAACCAGAGGAACCCCCGCCTGGGTCAAATCGATCCGCTCGTTGAATATCAGCAACAGGACACAAACGATCAGGATCTGACAAACACGCAACTTGCATCACGGGTATGTTGCCATGAGGATTTCATAGCAAAAACATCATGCAAATCTCACGAAAAGAGCTGGCCTTTGGCGCCTGCATCTTAAGTAGCCCGTAAGCCACAGAGTCAGGCGATCTCTTTGCCATCAGGCGCGTTCGACAGGTTTAGCTAGGCATGCAAAACAGCTACGACCTTGAGCAGCCGCACTCCAACCATGCGCATCAGTGCGTACGTGTTGCGTTGCGCTGGGCTCGCAATCGTTCCCATCAGGCCCACCCCGCCTTCTTCCTCATCGTCAAGTACACCCAGCTTCGCCAACGCGTACATGGTGAGCCTGCGTGCGCACGTGTCAAAAACGAACGCGTGCACAAACGAAGCGTTCGAACAAGCCATCGATCAATGGCTCATGGATCAGGCGCAAGCGTGGTGCAACCCATATATAGGTTTTGTGCTGTTCCCCCGCGCGCTGAACTTTTCCAACTTGAGCCCCAGGTGATGCGTACGATTGGCAGCCCGCACCCGGTCCCCCACTGCATGGAAATGGGCATACTCGATATTTACCCGTATGTCCAACGTAACGGAACGAGGTTTTGTTGCGAGAAAAGGGGAGGGATGCAACTGCTGCAGCGCTACGTAGCTGTGGCAAAATTGAGCAGCGCTGCGCTGCACTTCGAAAATGGCAGGAGGAGCTTGTAAGCACCTGCTGCAGGGACCCCTCATGGCTGTCTCATACGAGCCACTCCTGAATGCCCTACCCATTCAGTTGGTGAGCCTCAGGCAACTGTTTTCTTATGGTTAGTTGAGGCTCCGGACGGAAAACGAAAGCCAAACGTACTTCAAATAATTACGCGGTTGCTAACCCAGACGCAGGCACGGACGTTTGACAAAGTGCTGGGCAAGTGCCGTGCCGATCTCCTTCAGCTCGTTGGGGCTGGCGTCCGGGTATTCAGCGAACTCTTCCAGGCACATGTGCAGGAAGTCCTCCTGATGGGCTGGTTGGTTCACAATTTGCGCCCGCTTGAACATCTTAAAACGATCAGAATTGTTTCAATCCGGACCCACCGACTATACGCCGACACATCCTTTGTGGAAGTGGCCGAACTATTGGAACCGAAGCAGTTCAGTCCTCCCATTGGTAGGCTTTCTCCAAGTGTTGGGCGCAATGCTGGTTGAAGCTGTCCCGGATGATTTCAAACTTCATAGCACCCTGCTCGTTCTTAGGTGGCACCCGCTTGGCGAAAGTCTTTTTTTGTGTCCCTGACCCCCGCGGAGCTCGTTTTTTGGGTTGCCCAGCTTGGCCAAGGCTGGAAGCGGCGCTCTCGCTGGGCTCCGCATTGGCCGCGCCCCCAGCAGTTCCCTTGACCTTCTTGACCACCTTGCCTTTCTTGTTTGCCTTTCCCATCAAACCTTTCTTGTCCTTCAAGCCTTTCTTGCCCACCAATCCTTTCTTGCCCTTGCCTTTCTTGTTCTTGCCTTTCTTGCTCTTGCCTTTCTTGCCCTTGCCTCTCTTTCGCTTCTTCCCGGACTGGACCTCGAGCTGGTCAGAGCGAACCAGGCGCTTGAGCGTGGTCTCGTCCTGAAAGGGAGTAATATTAGAGCTGAGGGACTGAGTTCAATCATGCGTTCCCTTTGACTCACGCAAGCCTTCTCAATCTTCAAAATGAAGCCCGTTCAGGGAGGTCGAAAGCAGGGTTTGCTAATTGCACCATGGTCTTCCGGAACAACCGTATGTAATCAGTATATATAGAAGCTAGGGTGTGTTCCAATCACTGTCCTCGAGCTTCAAAGCAGCGGCACGGTCCCGGATCAGAAGCTCCGCGAAGTCCTGCGTTTGCGGGTCGAAGGGCATGGTCTCTTCGACGTCTGCCGGCGCGGATCCTTGCATGGGTCAGCGTGGAGAAACCTCTTGAGCTTAAATTCAATTAGGGCCAAACGATCTTATATTTCAAATGTGCGTTTGAAATCTCTACCCGAGTGCGAAAGTTGGGAAAGAAACCCAGCTCGGCGACAAGCCTCCGAGCTGGTCACTGCTGTGGCATCGCTGCAACGGCGGCGTAGGCGTAGATGGCTTGCTAGAATCCGGGGCGGCTGCCGGAGCAGCAGCTGCTGACGTTGTGGCAGCTTTCCTAAGCCGTCGGAGCGTGGATGCAACAGAAGACAGAAGGCAAACCGAAAGGAACAGCGTCGCTGTAACAAGCTGTTATTCTTTGGCAAGCATCAGCTTTTTGGACGCTAGCTTGATCTTGATCATCTCGAGCAGCGCATGCATCTTGTCCGTGTCTACGGATGCGTTGAAATCGCCGACGCCAAAATCTTGCATTTTTGCTGCGCCCGCCGCAGGGCCTTTGGACGAGGATGCTGGGGTGTCCTCAATGACCTCCACGTATGCGTCGGAGGTCACAGCGCCTTCGGATGATGATGCTGGGGCTGCAGCAGCAGCAGGAGTGGCCGGAATGCCCAGATCGCGGTCGAGGTCGGCCATGACATCCTTTAAATTGGCAACTTCAAGCGGCCGCGGCAAGCCGAACTCCTCGAAGATGCAAAACGGCGCCTGCGACTCGTCCAACTGCGTGGGCGAGTCATCGGCGGCGATGGGCTCACTTGCCTTCATGGCGCTTCTGAAAGCAGGCAAGTTCTGTTCCAGCCAAAGGTCTTCAGGGTCGACGGCATCAGGCGAATCTCCCTGAAAAGGATTCCGTCCTTCCTTGCAAGGTGTTTGCGGGCCCCCAAGCAACCCTCCGTTTTCAGACTCATGCAGTCCTCATAGGCCAAGATATTTGCATCCCTGAAGTCAAAGACCAATGAGCGAAGCTGTTGATCCTAAGTCAGCTGCAACTTTTGCAACCAGTACGTTGGCAACGTGATTTTGAGCCCCTCGTTGAATTCAAAAAGGAAATCATTGCATTGCTGAAAAGCAACTCTGGGAAGCTCCCATCGGTACCATTTTTTACGGATAGCGCATAGCATCTTCTTGGCCACATACGATGACACATAAACGGCACACTTCACCTGCGTGTTGGAGAGATCCAAGCCCATTTGGGTGTAGAAGCTACGGGTAGCATCCCTGAGCAGGCTGATTTTGTTCGTGACAATGCAGCCTTGTTGTGCCATTGCGCGGGTCATTGGCTTGAGAAAGGTTACGTTCGCCTTGATGTTGGCCAAGGTGGGAAAAACTTGTGTCTTTCCGTTGGAATCAATCACAACCGGCTTCTTGGCCATTGCGAGCGATCGAAGTTCTTTCGACTGCTCCCATTGCTCCACACAACAATCGAAGGACAGCTTCGTCATTTGACGCGCTAATTGAGCTTCGGGCCCCAAATGTCTCCCAGCAAAAGTCGCCAGCCAGTCAGCCCATTGCTAGTTGGCGTTGCAAAGCGGGGGTCTAGCCTCTTTGCCGATGCCGAGGTTTGGCCAGCTGAGTGGTGGCCCGAGCCTGGCGCATTGAAGGAAAAAGGACAAGCTAGCGCGCGCAGGGTTACTTCTCAATCGTGCCAAGGAGGCCTCGTTAAAGCCATGCGTGCCACACGGGCGCAGGCCCACTTGCAAACAAGTGCCAGGGTGCGCTTGCTCGCTTGATGCTGCCATATGCTTCGTGTTTCTGATTGATGCCTCTTTGTCATACTTTGTCACTCTGGTGGACTCCATGCTGTGTTTACCGCTCCCACCCTTGCGCCATCTCCTGTCGACCTCCCTTGTGCCAGAAAGAGGCGAAGGTGGCGGGGCCACAAACCTGCACAAGCCAGCGGTATCCCCCGAAAGTAGTGGTTTTCAGGCGGTTTGCCAGGATTCGGGCGATTGGCCAAGTTTCGGGCGTGGAGCCAAACACGCCAAAAACCCAGGGCGTTTGAGGCCCCAGGAGGATGTGTTTCACCCACAACGAGAACTGGCGCGTAAAACCACAAGGGATTATAGACGTTTTCACAGGAGGAGATAAGGACCGGAAGCGCAAGATCGGCTTGGTGGCCATCCCAGCTGCTAGCGACTTGGTGGCCACGGCACTTGCCACCATTGGCATCATCTACATCCCTGCCAGCGTTTGGCAGATGCTGCGAGGCAAGACGTCAAGTCCAAGTGGGGCCAACGTCCATGTTTTTCCCATACGGTTTGCCAAGGAGAACAGAAATCGGTTGAACCCTCGTCGTCAAGTCCCGGAGGGCCCAAGATGTGCGGGGCAGTTTTTCCGGCGGTGAATCCTGGCGAACCCGACATGTTTACAGGTATCGCTTAATTGGAACCCCATGGGGGAAGGTACCCAACGTCCAAATCACCAAGCCAAACCAGCAACAATAAGGACCCCTCTTGTTTAGTATTTGCAGGGAAAGCAAAAAGAAACCAACCGCTTTGGGGCCCGATTCGATTCCCACGAGAGCCCCCTGCATGTTATGTATCTCCAATCATGCACGCGCACACCAAAGGCAACAACCACACAAGAACACACCGGCCACAACGGCGGCTCGCATCGCTTTGCAGGCGCCACGCTGTTTTTCACGGGCATCTTCTCAGTGACGTTTCTGAAACGAAAGCTCCAGACCTTCCACTGGATCGGCTTGATGCTCTGCATGGCGGGCCGCTAGCTCAGATCGGTTCCGTCAAGTCCTTGGGAGTTTCGATGGGTCCATTTGTGCAAGCTCAACGGGTGGTTTGAAGGGCGCCCGCCACCCAACAGTAATTGTGAGAGCTCCTGAAAATGCAAGCTTTAGGGCTTTCGGGCACCCAGCATCGTCAAGTTGGGTTTTGGGACGTCCCGACTTGTGGGGCAGCCATGGCTCAGGCTTTCTCTTTGGGTGGTGTTCCGTTGAGAGCAATCATGTTTTTGTTGCCCAGAGCCTGTGGGCAAGCACGAAATCAGCCTAGGCGTGGTGACGGTTGGCTATGCTAGTGTCTCAGGGGAGGAGGATGACGCAGGGAAGGAGGACGGCGCATCCAGCGCAAGCACTTCCGGAGTGCTCTTCGGGGTAGTCATTACCCTGCTGGGGCAGGTGGTGCAAGCAGCGCAGGCAACCGAAGAGTTGAGTGACGTTTAGGGATGTGTTTGAAAAACCGCCCTCCAAACCGCACTTCTAGACAAGATATTATTTTGTTGTGTTTTCTGAGTCATAGGGATTCCTCAGTTTTAGTTGGCGGCGAATTGTCATAAGCTGTCACCCAAAGAAATGCAGGATGTGTTTGTGTTTCTTTTTGCTGAGCTTAGAGACTGTCAAACGGTTCACGAGCAAAGTCAGGTGATTCTTGAAGAGTTCCTCATGAAGGATGTGGATCTTCCAGCCGTGGAGATCATCGGCTACGAAGGATTTTGGGTGCCAACTTTAGCCCGTATCTTTCCATTTGCAAGGGAAACCACAAGGTGATGATTTCTGGGTAAAAAGAAATCACGACCCCCTGTTTAGCACCAAGGAATTTGGGGAGTGCTCATGATGCTCGTGATCGTCTATCCCGCCCTCTACTTTATTCCCGGAGATGATCACGGGCACCAAGAAGACATTGTGGATACAATGGTGATGTTCTCCAACAGTCGCGGGCCTGAATTGTCGCTTTCGGCTTTGCCTGAATCGTCGCTTGGGTCCCTTGGGTTATTCAAAATTCATCCTTAATCTAGATGGAGAGTGGGTTCCCCTGTAGATTTCCTTTGGGTTATGGATTGTGATTGGGGATCTCCCGTTTTGAACAACCCAATTTGCGGCCACTGTTTAGTTTTGAAAGGAGAATTGCAGTATTGGCATTTGTCGCCGGGGACAAGGTGGAGCGAGATAGCTCACCAATTGGGGGCCAGTTGGTTTCTGAAGCTAGCAATGAAGTCTGGGTAAGTTATAGCGAAGTCACCCGACCTCACTGTGAATTCGACGTAGCAATCCTGAAGTACGGGTCTGGGAGAAATCCTGTTGTGCCATGCCCGCCGCTCACACCCGCTGCTTCAATATGCAGTATTTTGTGGGCTGGACTTCCCTCCCCCCTCCATGATTGCTCCGTGGAGCCGCGTTTTGGCATGCAAAGTGAGCTGCTGCATGTCCGTTGCTTCACCTTCAGAAGTGTCCAACCTCTGAAAATCAAGGTATTTAAGGAGTTGCCGCATGGAGCCCTTTTTGATGGGGTTTCAGAAGTTGCCGTGTTGAGGCGCAGCGGTGCCACGACCTAAGTTGTTCCGATTGCCCTTTGAAATAAGAAAATCGACATAACGACCTAGGAAATATAATGATTCACCCAGATGAAGTAGCAGTCAGAAATTGATGGTTGTCCTTTAGTGGGAGTCAGGAGTGCCGATCCCGATTCTGATAGCAAGAGTTCATGATTTGCCACCACCATTGCGTGGCTGGTGTAACCTGGGCACATGCATGCTTTCCCCTGTCTCCTGCTGTTTGCTTCAAGCGCAGCCCCCTGCGACATTCACTGAGCATGATCCATTCTTCCATATCGGTTGCCTGGATGGCATGTTGCAAGGGGTTTGGGTTGGTTGTGCCAGCTTTCGTGCTGACTTTGCAAAGGTAGCGCTTTGCAGATGGTGGTGCTCGTCTACATCTTCTCATGCGGGACCTTCAACATCACAGGCATTGCAGTGACGGGCGCCCTCTCCGCCGTCCACCGAATGATGCTGGATGCCTCCAGGAGTCTCTTTCTTTTCCCGACGCACAGGGTTCCAAGGGGCCCCCTCCTTTTCGCCACTCCATGTGACCATATAAGTGTGTGTTTGGAGGGGGGTGGTTCAAGCCCCTTCAACGGGAAACCACGCAATGTGGATTCCTCACATTTGGATGCACAATGCGTTGTGAGGACCATGATCATTTGGAGCATCGGCCTTTTCATTCACTACAAGATCGATCCCACGTCCAAGTTTGGAGAGCAGTGGACCTCCAGCAGCGACCGGGTGGCCAAAGGGTATGCTTTTTCTCCTCTTGCAAGAGTCTCGTTCAACCCAACCCAAAATGCCAGCTTCCTCCAATCGCATTTCATGTCCAAAACCCCATTCTCGAGTGTTTTACCAAAAAAAACACGTTGCCGGGTGTCTGTCCTTTTGTCCCGTCCCGTCACGTCAGGCTCTCTCCAGCTCGGGGGATTCGTGATCCTGATGACCGGCCAGGCCATCTACGGCCAGATTTTCCGCATACCTGGCCTCCAGCAGCTCGGAATCTGCTCGCAAGCGCACGGTAGGGGCCGCTTCATCCATGTGAGGTTCTAGGTGTCACAAGGGCCTATAAATCGTAAGGCCTAGCATGGCCTAGCAACTAGTATCCCCATCTTGGTAGCAAGGGTCAATGGGTTTTGCGGATTGCCCAAACGACCAGATCCGTGCCAGTTTCGCCGGCAAAAGAAGTGGACTTTTCACTTGATTGCCTTGTTTATCCCTACCCGGACTTGGGGCTTTGCTGGGTGTTAAGCGACATTTGAAGCGTCTGAATACATGTGCTTGCTTCCGTGGCACCGTGATAGCTGCCGCGGCTGAACTTGATGGCTCTGAGGCTTCCGCAGACCAAAACCTGAGGCTCAAACAGGCCAGCCCGAGGTGGCCCCACCCGACCCGCGCTAAGTTGAGTGTTCAAGGACAGAAGGGAAAGAGTTGGTGGAAGTCTGCCAAGCAAGCAACATCCGCTAGCATGGGTAGGATCGAAGGGGATGCAGGTGATGCAGAACAGCGACTGGGTGACACAACATAACATGTTCTTCTTTGTAGGGACACAGCAAGGGCTGGATGAGTGCTTATTGCTTCACACCCAGCTATCACATGCGCGCAGGAACAAGCTTCTTGCAATAACTTTCAATTGCTTTTGGAGTTCGCCAGTTGTTCATTGCAATTTCACCTTTGAAAGACCCTTGGTTTTGGGTAGGTTCCCAGGCGGCTAAATCACCAGCGGCTGGCACTCGTGTAAGGTACCGATCGGAGTCTGTCGAAGACCTGGCCCAGTTTGCATCGCCATCAGCTGCGCTGCACTTTGCCAGTCCAGCGGTGGGCCCGGGCTGACCAGAGAACCTTGGCATCAAGCTCGGGACGAAAGCCACGTTACCCGAAAAGGGTGGTGTGCAGAATTCAGGGAGGTGCAACAGGTTTGTACACTGGCAATTGCCACATTTGGGCATCGAATCCCAACTAGAGTTTCGCGCATTGACGCAGCATAGGCAATCGCCAAAGTGCGAGGCTTAGTACTGGCTTAGTATTGGTTCAGTATTTGTTTAGGTTGATTCGGCATCGGTTGTTTTCAGTCCTGTTCAGTCCTTTCCGTCCTCTTCGGTCCTTCTTCGGTCCTCTTTGTGTAGTTGATTTATTCTGTAGAACTGAATTGGGTACCCTAAAACATGCCATCTAAGTGAGTATCAGGGCTTTGGCTTCGGCTGTAATTGCTACCCCCCTTGGACAATGGTTGGCCAGTCTCTTTTCAAGAAGGCTTAGATGAATACATTTGCGGGTTGGGGCAACTGACTTGTTTCTGCATTCTTGAATTTGATGTACAAGTAGTAGAAACCACATTGAGAAGCTATTTCTGGGCCAGTTGGGGGGCCTTTTGGGGTACAGTATTCAGGCAATTTCCTAGCTTCTGGGCGAAGGGTGGGCTTGGCGAAGAGTTATGTGGAGACCCTTTCTTCTTTTTGCGAATGCATCTAGCTTTTAGGATTGAGTACTACTTGTCCTCTTGGGGGAGCGAATTATGTGTGCAAAACAACTTTGGAATTTGGTACTCGTCGTTTCATCGGGTACCGACAATACAAAAGCACAAGAGCAGGTACAGCCATGGTCACAGCCAATTTTATGGGGGAGGGGACAAGGTCATTGTGTAGCATGTTGTGTTGCTTCCAGCGTGGGGAAGAGGAACAGGAAGGGTTCGCATGACTTATTTGAACTGCCCCGCCACAAAGGACAGCTGAGCACGTAGGCATGACTTAGAACCCTGCCTGTGCCTTTGCGCAGCCGAGGCATTATTGGAGTATCACTGGCGATCCCGGAGACTGTGACAATCCCAAAGCCAAGAGAGGGTTGGGTGAAACTTGCTTAAACATTCGGACCTGGGTTTCTTTGACAAACGGTTTAAACATGTCTTAAACAGCGGGTTCGGCCCAACGCTGGAGATTAGTGCGTGGCTGTTGGCCACCAATCGGATCCAATGAGGATCACCTGATCGTTTCCCGCGTGAAGAAAAATCGATCGAAAGAAGTGCGGCGCCGTCTCCGCGTGGCCCGTAGCGGGGGAACCTCTTGAACTGGGCCTCAAACCAACCATTCGGATGCCGAATTTTGAGGAATGTCCCTTCGGGAGGTCCTCATCGCTTGCCCTTGGGGCCGAAGTTTTGGGATAGGAGGCAAGAGACGCGAGTAGAGTCGAGGGATACTTGGCCTGGCCAAAGTGATTGGGCGACTCGTTTTGAGTGGTTTAAGAGCAACGTCCAAAGACCATGTTACGCATCGAGGATGGATCATTGCACAATCGAGCCTCAACCCCCCATCAATTGATGCCAGGAGCATTGCAAGTAGGATCAAGTAGGTGTGTGTTGGCACGTATAGCTGGCACAGTGGTGGACTTCTTGGGAGCAACATCCACACGATGAAGGTTCATTGGTGTTCCAATTTGGAATTGTGAGACTTTGCTCAGAAAGGGAAAGGGCCACCTCTCCCCCTGGAGTTGGGATTTGGTCTTGATTTGGTTTCCCTCCAAAAGCTTTAACAAGAGGGCTTCCCTAGTTTGAGACCGACCCTTAAGGGTGTGTTTGTTTTCGATGGTACGCTTTTTTGGATGGTTTGAAGGGGAACACTAGCTTTGCCAGTTCCCTAATTATTTTGAGACCCCATGTTATTTTTTCCGGAAGGATCCAGCATTTGCAAGTCGCGCATGTAGACCCGCCCATGGCGCATTGGGCAGTTCGCCATCCGAGGCCGCACAGAGGCTTGCGAGGTCCTCTTGTGCCGGATGCCCGGCGGACATTTCCAGACTTCTGTTTCCCGTCCAGCCGCTGGGTGCTAACCCAAAGGGAAGCCAGAAGGGGATGGGTAACTGTTTGATGTATCCGGACGGGCAAATGGTTCACACCAGCCTTTTTCTGATTGACTCCTTTTTGCGGGAAACGGGTGGGGGGGGGTGCAGGATGGTTCAGTGAGCACTTTTAAGAAACAATGTTTTGAACAGCAAAGTCGTCACGGGGAGCAACATCAACCGCTTTGGCATCACAGAGAGGAGCACCTTCCACAACCTTGGACTGACTCCAAATCACTTTCAAGGAATCCTGGGAACCATGTGTTCAGGAGGGAAAGGTGGTTGAAAGTGTGAACGATGATTTTCACCTTGGATTCGGAGAGCAGAAGAAAGCAATGATACGTTTGAAATCAATTAGTAGGACTGGACACTTTCCTCAGGCAAGTTCAATATATTAATCGGCCACGTGAGTTGCCGGATGCCCTTCTACGCAGGGCATGGAAGGCGTTCTAAGTTCAAACGGTGGAATCCAGGTTCTTTAGCATCACTCCGCGCCTCTAAACGATAATTCAGCCACGGTAGAACGTGTTCAGGGTCTTCGGCGCAACCCTGTTCTTGGGGCCCCCCGAGAGGTTGTGGACAAAGACACGCAAGGCCACAAAAGCAGGGCACGGTTCCAAGGACACCCCAAGGCCAACCATTTGGCGGGTGATCCCAAGTTTTGACACCATATCACTGTATGTTTTAAGCATTATCTTCAACCACGACTGTATGTGCTAATAGTTTCTTCAGGCTGTTTGCAGCTGTATACTGCGTGTTGTGTTGAATTGTATACTGCCTGTGTGTGACAGTTTATTCAAGTTGTTAAGTTAAACTATATCCTTTATGTTTATTGTTCCAGGTTGCGGCATGTTGCCCAGTCGAACCACACAAGTCGCTTGGGAGGCCGAACAGGCTGCAGCCTCCGGCTTCTCGACTCTCTGAACGTGGGCCTTAGGTTGCAGGTTTTGTCAACGATGCGTCTGTGCTATGGGTCACAAGTATGATCTGGGAGTGGCAGGATTTGTGGTTGACGTCTTCAAGTTATTTTTGACCATTGGTTCCTGTTGAGCAATTCGCGACCATGGCCCAAGGGCCCAGAGAATAACATGTTGACCATGCAACAAATGGGGTACGGAGCCCCCAATTTCGGCATCGGGTTTCCTTTGGCTTCCCCCTCGAACAACCAACCGAGGTGCCGGCAAGGTTCAAAAAAGCAGATCTTATGTCCTGTACAATTGCGTGTTTCTTTCTTTACCTGTTTGCGCAAAGGCACCTTTGCAGAAAAAATAGGGGTGGCCACTTGCTCCTTCCCGGTGGCGGAAGCTTTGGGTGAACGGTGAGTAGCTTTTGGACCGAAAGCTGTTTCAACGCTCAAG
The DNA here is from genome assembly GCA_963377175.1 of Effrenium voratum. Classification (NCBI taxonomy): domain Eukaryota; class Dinophyceae; order Suessiales; family Symbiodiniaceae; genus Effrenium; species Effrenium voratum. Next base: position 1,037,648 of record CAUJNA010000091.1, read on the forward strand.
GCAAGCGCGTATCTTTTGCCTGTTGCTTCATGAGCCGCGGTCTCGTGATTGCGGCATGGCTAGGCTTGACCATGCCGGGGTTTGCTTGCGACACCTCTGACTCATGTGATGCGAATGCCTTGCTACAGCGGGTCGAAACGCGGGGCTCAAAAGCCTCAAAGTCCTGCTCTGGCGGGATTTCGGAGTTTCTTCACACACCAGGTTATGGAGGAGTGGTACTCAACGTGGGGAACAACTCCTTCTCCTTTGACACGCTGCAAGAGGCTTGCTGCATAGACAATATCGTCACAGACTTCCAGATCGTTTGGTCTGGCGGCGATGACGATGGGCCATCGGAAACCTTGCAGTTTGTTGTCCAAGCGATCCCAGGAGACCCCGCCTTGCCAGCCGTGACCATCGGGGATATCAACATCTACCCATACTGGACACATGGGGAGTTGAACACCAACAGCTATGCATGTAAAGGGATGCCTTCAAATGGCACTTGGAAGATCAACTTTATCAAGCCCAATCAGGATCTCGAACAGCAGTGGTCTTTGAATGGCCCGACTGGCATACAAATTCAAGTAGGTTTCGCCCCTTGCTAGGCTTGAGGATCACGCCAACGGGGTCTTTCCCAGGCAATTTCGGGCTTGTATGCTATGACCGGCGCACGCCTTTCAGAACGTTTAGGGAGCTGTTTTGTTTCTGCCTTCTGCCTGAAACCCCAAGCCGTTTCGGCGTCCCTCAAGGTTTCGGACTCGCACAAGAGTTGCAGAGGATGCATGCCCAGCGCCCTTACGCACGCCGTGTAGAGGGCTACAATGAACGGCAGCGCATGAAAGAAAATGCCGTTTGATGCATTGGTGCCTAAATACAGGCGCAGGCAATGGCTTTTCACCAGTTCCAATGGGGCGGTGCCATGGTGCCAACCCGTGAGACATGATTGTTTGTCTGTTTAATAGTGTTTTGAAGGATCTTCTTTAGAACCCACCCATTTTGGCCGCTCCCTCATTTGAAAGTATTGACAATAGCTTTTGCAATTCGGCTGTTGCTTTATGATTTTTTGATTTGGTCCCACTGGGGACAGTCTTTATTGAGGGGGGGTGTTGATGGGTGCCAAAATTGAAGTTGTTGTTTATTGCCAAGCCTTCTCAGCCCCTTTAAAGTAGTGTTGGCTGAGATTGGGGGGGGTCTTCTTATGGAAAATTGACTACACATGGGCTTGTTTTCATTTGGTACCCTTTTGGATCTGTTTGAGGTTTGGAAGGGAAAGCAAATAATCCACTAAACCACCCATTGTTTGTTCCCCCATTTGGTTACGAAGCCGCATAGACCAACATGGAAAAACCAAATGTTCCCGGCCTTGCCAGCTTCGGCGAGTCTTGACATCCTGTTATTTCTGTGTCCCCCTTGGGCAAGTGAGCCGCAATGAATTTGATAACAAAGGGGGGTTGCGCACTTTGGTAGAGGGCCTACCGCAAATCATGCCCCTCTCTGAGGGGCATGAGCTTGAATGTTCACGTGCACCCTCGAAAGGGTTGGTGGACATACTCTGTGCACGTAGAAATGTTAGCAGAGGGTTCAGCCAATGCAATCTTACCATGATACCAGGAGAGGGGGGAGAGGCAAATGCAGACTCTGCAGGTACTTCCCCGGGCGGCCGAGGCAGCCCGCATGCTTGGGCTCGATGTGTGCCAGCCCCGGGCGCTTGGAAAAGGGATGTAGATGCCCATGAGGGTTGTCTTTGGGAGGAACCCCGGTCCCTGAACTGGCGGAAAGGCAATGGAGTTGGGTACCCCCACCCCCGCCTCGAAGGAAGAGTGTAGGACCAAACTTGGCCTGCTTGGCCACTCGTTAGGCTCAGCGTGCTGTCCCGGGGCTCGCAGTACCGAGTGGAAGGACTGCCAATCTGGCCTGCTTTGCTCCAATTCGTATTTTGCCACGAAATGATAGTTGAATTCCGCGGCATTGTTTTTACAATGAATTTGTTGTGTGTTACACATGTTTGAAGAAGACGTGGTTGTTTTCCTTAGCGTTTCCTTTCACCGCATCGCCAGGTTAAGCCGAGCAGCTCACCAAGACTGCATGCTCTTGTTGTCTCCCTCGCGAGCGCAGGCGTTGGGTGTCAAGTTTCCTAGACCTCCAGTGGTGCTTCGGTCATCCTTTTTGTACGGGTTTTCCTTCCAACACAATGTTTGGAAGAGTTTCCTTTCAGTGAACTGCCAATGAGTGCCTTCCTTCTCCCACGACCGCTGGAGGTAGCCTCTTGCATGCATCGGTCCATACTCAGATGACATTGAGCAGGGGGTTACACACCAATCCCCGTGTTGGGGGCACAATGAATACTAACTGTATCTCCTTCCTTTCAGTTACACCTACACAAAGGAGATTGCAACCTCACCAACATTTGTAGGCATTCTGCACATTTGAAGATTTACACCCCGAAACGTCGATTTGTGGAGTTTGAGGGCACCTCCTGATTGTCCATAGTTCATAAACCCGTTTTCCAAAGTGGACGGTTCGGCGTCGATCCACTTTTCAGGGGCTCGTCTCGTAGGTGGCGAGCCAACGAGGAGCTGAATGCATCCCTTTGGTGATGGAGCAGGGAGCCCAGGGAGCCACGGAGCCCATTTCGGACAAATTGGTGTCTCAGTATTGGCGGATTGACCCCGTTGCTGTCGCTATCAAACCACGAACAAAGAAGCAACGCCAACAACTCAGAAATCATGGGGGCTGGGGGGTTGGAGGGAAGGGTTCCCAAATCAGCCCCAAATGAGGCTTAATAGGGGCTCAAAGGGGCTCCCTCCCCCTCCCCTCCCTCCCCCCCAGCCCCCCTGAAGAAAGGGCAGAGGCCCAGAGCCAGGAGGACTCGCCTGCAGGCCTCGCAGCGGCTTCTACTTTGACCCGGTGGTGGTTTTGGATTTCCAGTCGCTGCGAGCTGAGTCGTCCCACTTCCAGGCAAGCTATGAGCAACCACGCGAAGTAGATCCTAAACTAGGTTCTGGGTTTGAGTGAGGGATGACCAAGTTGGGAAAACTATTCGGGCGCCGTTTGATCGTTTCGGTCCCACTTTGTGGTGGCTTTATTATATTTGGGCATCTGTCACTTTCTCAAGTTGGAACCCTCCAAATGTGAGGTCTCCTATTGGGTTGGTCGAACCGTGATTTTGGCACATTCTCAGAGAGAGAGAGAGAGAGAGAGAGAGAGAGAGAGAGAGTGAGCACAATAAGGCAAATGCCGTGCCCTATTTAAAGCATTTGGATTGCGCATGCAGGTTTGCGGGTGTTTGTATGCGCCGAATCAACGTGTGCCAGAGCAGCACATCACATGATGGTTGCCTTGTTCGTTTCTTTAAAAGAGGCAATCACCTTCTGTCCCAGGCTGTACCCCTCGATCATCATCGCCTACAACTTGTGCTTCTCCACCTGCGCAGGATCGCCCAGCGCACACGCGTGTACCGCGGTCAAAAGCCCCCATGATAGTAGCAGGCTCAAACATCATCTTTTGGTGCCGTGTTAAGCGCTTAGGTTGTTCACGGGCATCCTGGATCCTCCCTTTTTTTTCAGGCTGGACAAATGGCGAAGGGTTCTTCCGCTGGGTTCACTTGAGTTGTTCTCATGAGAGTCATTGCAAGGAGTCATTGCAAGGAATCATCATCATGAAAGTCATTGCAAGGTGTCATTGCAAGGAATCATCATCATGAAAGTCATTGCAAGGAGTCATTGCAAGGAGTCATGAGAGTCATTGCAAGTTGCAAGGAGCCAAGGGCATGGGGTCAAGTGCAAGTTGCAAGTGCAAGGAGTTAAGTGCAAGTTGCAAGCGCAAGGAGTCAAGTGCAAGTTGCAAGTGCATGGAGTCAAGTGCAAGTTGCAAGTGCATGGAGTCAAGTGCAAGTTGCAAGTGCAAGGAGTCAAGTGCAAGTTGCAAGTGCAAGGAGTCAAGTGCAACTGACTTGCGAGGAGTTAAAATCTCTTCTTAGGGCGGCGGGGTAGTGCCGACGACACTCTACGAAAATCGACCCTCTGCGGGGATTGGCGTGGTCGAGGTGCAAAAACTCGAGTTTTGTGTTTTTTTATTTTACGATTTCTGCGGTGCTTGCGCGACCCTCTGCGGGGATGGGTGTGGTCGAGGAGGTGCACAAACTCGAGGTTTTTGCAACTTTTGTTGTTCGAACTGGTCGTCGGGAGTTGTCTCGTGGTTCGCGCGCCTGCTCCCGGGACCGGCGGGTCGCGTGTTCGATTCCCCCCTCGTCCGCGGGCGGGCTTCGCAAGCTGCACGGAGCAACTTGCATAGAGCAACTTGCGCAGAGCAACTTGCGCAGAGCAAGTTGCACAGACCGTTTTGCGCAGAGCAACTTGCGCAGAGCAACTTGCACACCCCAGTTTGCGCAGAGCACCTTGCCCAGAGCAACTTGCGGAGAGCAACTTACGCAGAGCAACTTGCCAGAGCAACTTGCACAGAGCAGCTTGCGCAGAGCAACTTGCGCAGAGCAACTTGCGCAGAACAACTTGCACCGAGCAACTTGTACAGAGCAACTTGCACAGAACAACTTGCGCAGAGCTTCTTGCACAGAGCAGCTTGCACAAAGCAACTTGCGCAGAGCAACTTGCACAGAGCAGCTTGCACAGAGCAGCTTGCACAGAGCAAATTGCGCAGAGCAACTTTGACAGAGCAACTTGCGCAGAGCAACTTGCGCAGAGCAACTTGCACAGAACAACTTGCGCAGAGCAACTTGCACAGAGACATTTGCACAGAGTCAGTTGCACGGAGCAGCGTGCACAGAGCAACTTGCAGGGAGCAACTTGCACGGAGCAACTTGCACGGAGCAACTTGCACAGAGCAACTTGCACAGAGCAACTTGCGCAGAGCAACTTGCGCAGAGCAACTTGCACAGACCAGTTTGCGCAAAGCACCTTGCCCAGAGCAACTTGCGCAGAATGGTCACGGGGCTGTGATGCTTTCGGGCCAATGGTCTAGTTTCAGGCTGGACAATTAGCAGAGGGAGAAGCAGGGAAGAGGTAGGAGATGCCATTGAGTCCCTTTCAGTCTACTGGAACCTGTATCAGGACCTACGCTCCTCCCTTTCCTTTGCTTAGTAATTGGCCGCCACACCCGAACTTGTGTCTGGTGGGTTCCCCATTAGAAAGGGCCAATCTCAAGCAGCCCGCCGAGTAATTTGCTGCTGCGCGCGGCGTGCTTTTTGTTTTAAGCAGCCACAATGACAATTCAACTTGCGCAAAACTGTGACCCTGCCATGGATTTTAACGTCAAGGTGCTTACTTTTGCGCTAGGGTGCTTCTTGTTTTCTAGAACACGATCCTTCAAAATCACGGGGATTTTGGCTGGAGGTTCAGCGCTTGCAAAGAGAATCTCCCCAAACGTGGGCAAGCTGCAGTTTGCGGGACCACCCAGGAACAGCAAGGCGTATCGCAGTTGCGTTGAAGCCAAAAAGCACAATAAACAACAATACCACCAACCAAGGCAAGAGCCGACGCAACGGGCTTTGAGTCAGATCTTCACAGTTTTTTTCACGTGGCCTGGGGTTTGCGGGTGAAGTGGTGCTGGACATGGCTTGATGCCACGGCTGGAAATGCTAAGCGTTGTTTGTTGGTTTGCATGCTGAGGTCGTTGCTTGCGAGGTGAGGGTTTTGCTTTTTGTTTTTACCATGGCATTTGCCACGTTTCTTTGTACAGCAAGCCTGGCTCAAAATTGCAGGACACGTGCAGGACACGTACACACACACAGCAGGAGAACCCTAAAAATGGATGGTCCCCTTTCATGTTCTTTCAAAACTCTCTGAAACAGGGCTCAGGGTCAAGCTTTCTACCCTTGTGAAAGGGACTTATCTCCGTTGGACGTGAGGCAGGGTTCCCTTGTACTTCCCCCTTTGGTTTGAATCATCGCATGCGCCAATTTGAAGTGAGTTTCCTTTGATGTGAAATGTGGAAAGGGAGCCCTGTGCGCTGGAGGTGGGACGCCTTCAGAGCCATGCGCAGGGAATTTCCAAGCTTGGGGTGCTGGAGGCGGGGCTCGGGTGCGGAACCGCCTTGAGACCGACGCAAGGGCGCGCTTGGTGCGACTGGTCAAAGGCGGAACCGGGGCACTGGTTTTTGTCAGTGCGCCCTACAGACTACGTAGAATTGGGGGGATAGTCCCCTTAGAAAACCTGCGGTTGTGTTCGCCGATTGCTCGAATGAGGGCAAGTCATTTCCAGAGAGTGTTTGATGTGTCTCTACAAGGCCTGTGTGGCCAAAATAGGAGGGACGCAGATAGGTTGCCGCGAATGCGTCGTGTTGCAACTCCCGAATTGCTGCTGCTCAATTTCTAGGCCGCATTCAGATAATGACAAGCTGGGCAAGAGAGAACTTTGATGCACAGGCGTACGAGCAGCCGAATTGCAGGCGTGGGCACATGCGTTCGAGTCAGCAGCAAATCCATGTCCAGCCAGAGTGGCATTCCTGTCTGACCTCAAGAATCCGCCTCGACTTTTGTTGAATTATTCACCTCAGTCATACAACTCACACCCAGCCCATACATCGATGATTTGGTTTTGATATCCCTTAAAGAAAGCCACCCAAACAGGGGTTCAACCCAGAGACGGACCTTCAGCTTTTGCCAGGGCGGAAGACCTCTCAGTGACACCCAACGAGGCCTGAGCCATTTTGCCAGGGAACACCCTGTGATCGGCAGCTATTCTCCGGCAGATTGACATGAACCTCCAAACGTTATCACTTTTTTGTGGCAGGGACCCCTTCGTAGCCTTCCGCGTAGGATCGCGTAGCCTCTGCGTAGCTTTCAGGATGACATTCCAGAAAAACTCTGCCCCGGTGTGAGGTTCATGGCAATGGATGTTGCCTTTTTTTGTCTGGATGGCTCAAGGAATTTGGGCATCCCCATGCTTAAAAACAAACACTTACATGCGCTTTGGTCAACATATCCGGGGCCTCACTAAGTTTCCCACCAAATCCAGGTGACACACCTTTGAATTAATCCAGTGTGCTGTTTCCGAACAATTAGACACTGGCTCACATGCTCGGGGCCGAGTCCAGGCCATTTTTCTGAAACGCTCCAAGAAGCCTGGGATCCTGCCGCGGATGCTCTATGAGATTCTGCAGCCGGACACCTCAGACAAAGACTGAACACATTGCCAAGCTTGACTTGTTTCGTATATTTGGCTTTTGGTTGTTCTTACCAGCAAGTTGACCTTTTGCAGTTGCTGACTTGTGGGCCATTGCAACATGCCGCAAAACGGCTAATTTTGCCTGGTGGTTGGTTTCAGACCTCAATGAGGCGGAAAACCGCGGGATTTCAGCAGTAAATCCACGGACTGATGCGATTCGGCGGCCCCTTACTGCAACAAGCATATGGCC
>CAUJNA010000091.1:1048962-1073962 GCA_963377175.1 Effrenium voratum
CGCACGCACGCACGCACGCACGCACGCACGCACGCACGCACGCACGCACGCACGCACGCACGCACGCACGAAAGCACGCACGCACGCACGCACGCACGCACGCACGCACGCACGCACGCACGCACGCACGCACGCACGCACGCACGCACGCACGCACGCACGCACGCACGCACGCACGCACGCACGCACGCACGCACGCACGCACGCACGCACGCACGCACGCACGCACGCACGCACGCACGCACGCACGCACGCACGCACGCACGCACGCACGCACGCACGCACGCACGCACGCACGCACGCACGCACGCACGCACGCACGCACGCACGCACGCACGCACGCACGCACGCACGCACGCACGCACGCACGCACGCACGCACGCACGCATGAGCGCACACGCACCCACACACAACCACTCACCCACGCACACACGCACTCGCACCCACACACACACACACAGAGGCACAGACACAGAAACAGACACGCACGCGCACACGCATACACACACATACACCCACGCATGCACGCATGCGCGCACCCACCGACACACAAACACAGACAAACACAGACGCAGACACAGACACACACACACACAACCAGTCACCCAGCCGTGCACACACGCACCCGCACCCACACACACACACCCAGAGGCACAGACGCAGGCATACACACAGACACAGACACAGACACAGACACGCAAGCTCACACACTCACACACACACACTCACACACACACACACACACACACACACACACACACACACACACACACACACACACACACACACACACACACACACACACACACACACACACACACACACACACACACACACACGCACGCACGTACGCACGCACGCACGCACGCAGCTACGCACGCACGCACGCACGCACGATGCACGCGCACACACGCACGCACAATCACACGCTAGTGCTTGCTACAGACACTTGTCCCTGCCCAATCTTATTGCTCCGCTTTACACTGAGGGATAAGACAAGCCACAGTTTGATTGAACATGAAGTTGTAACTCCCTTTGATGCACATAAGCCCTCTCAGAGGGCCCTTCGCTACTTCAAAACGTGGGTGTGCAGGCAACCTAGGTTATGTGAGCTTTCCAAAAATCGAGGCGCCCTCCCAACAAAAACTAATAGCGGGTTCCTGCTGCTTCCCATTCCAACAGAGGCTCCCCAAAGCGACGTTTCATGAACGAGCGGTCAGGTCCAACCCCACAGAAACGAGGGCGCCCTAAGATTCGGGGCGCTTGTGGATGGTGGTTGAGTATATCGAAGTGTCTTGCGCAGGGCCATCTATTGATGGAGCCCATTCACTTCTCGCCCCAAGAACTGTGGAGTCCAGGACTTCTAAGGTTCGGCAGAGGCTCGAAAGCCGAGGGAAACAAACAATATTGTTGGTAGTCCGTTGTTGGCTTGGGTAGGACATTGACATGGGGCACCCGCTCAAATTTCCCGCAGAAACCAAACAGATCTGGGTGTTGCCTGACGTCGGTTGAGTTTGACTTGCAGCTAGGCCGCTTTAGGTGATCTCCTTTGGCCTGTCCAAGCGAACCCTCTTTCCAGCGATCCGATGCTGTCCAGTACAACACGCATAATATCGGGCAACCCGGATGAATATACCCCAAGCTTTCAATAGGGGGTGTCCCTGGTTCGTAGGGATGAATCACCATTGGATGGGAACACCTGCTATTAATATATGAATAGGACGGGTTGTTTAATCCGGGGTCACCATTACCCTGCTGCAAAGTGATGCAGGGAGCCCACCCCATTTGAACATGTCCGTTTGAGGAACCAGCAGCTTGGCGAGCCCATGCCAGCGGGGTGAACAGAACTATGGGTGCATTTTAGTTGGGGTTAGCTCCAAGTGACCCCCAAGAGAAGCAACCCCCGTCTTGTTATTTGTTTTCTTGGGGGGGAAAGAAGGGAGGGAGCGGGAGGGGTGGGCAGGTTGCCCCATTCTGAAGAGACGCCCTCATGAGCAATATGGCCCTGTATCAACATCGGAGTATGTATTGATTGAGAAGTTGGCAGGTGATATCTGCAGGGGGGAGTGCTACAATATACAAGGAACAATTCCTTTTGACATCGCGGTTGCACCCCTCTTTTCAGACGCCCAGAACTAGTTGCATGTCGTGTGCGTCAGAGTACCACACCCAAAACAACATGTGTGTTTGTGTATGACTTTATGCCGCAGACCGTCAATCAGTTTTACTCAGTCCTGACTCAGCCTCGCCTCAGGCGAACACTGGAGCGGGCAGTGCGGTGGGTAGAACGCGAGATTCCTGCGGCTGAGGCGTTCCACTCACCGAAGGTCGTTAGCTGGTTTTCACACCGCATTTATGGCAATGTGCTTGTGTACGTGAGTTTGAGCGTGCTATGCAGTGTAATGAATTACTGATATTTGATTAGGTGATTCACGCGTGCTGCAACATGTATCATGCGTTCACAATTTGATGGCCCATCAACATGGGATGACCAGACACGCAACTTGCAGCAGTATGACACGGCTGCGCTAATTATGGACCACGAGCCAATTGTTTATGTATTTGTGCGGTTTAACATGTGGGACATGTTTCTATGACACAACATGTCACAACGTCGTGCTTGCACGTTTTGCCGGATGTGCTTGAGGTCGGGGATGTCGATGTGTCGGGTGTGTGTTCAGTTCAAGTGAGGGTGCGTCTTCACACATTTGGGACTGAGGAACGTAACAGGCGCAAGTTGGCGTAAGTTACAAATGCATCATTGCACCCGAGTTTGCGAATGTGGCGAAACAGACTGGGGATGGTGTTTTTCCTTGGGACTGATTCAGCAACCACCAGACATGGCTATGATGTTTGATGGTCAGACGCACTGGACATAAACTCGACCATGTATTGTTGATGTCAGTATCCATGTCCAATTAACTTTTCGCCCGCACGCAACACTTCCTCAAGCCAGGTACTATACGGCGACACTGACTCCATGTTCGTCCGCTTGCCAGGGCGCTCGAAGGACGGCAGGTGTTGACGCAGTTTTGTGATGCCAGCCAACCTCTCCCTTCAAGTGAAGAATTAGTTACAGCCTAAAATCAGCTCTCGCAAATCTGCACAATATGTCGCCATGACGGGCTGGTTCGTTGCGCGGGGGAAGTTTTGCACTGGCTATGTCGGCTGTTCGGCCAGTCAGACTTAGTGGATTTCCCCTTCTCGTCAAGGATTTTGGAGCAAGGAAAGGAAGATCCGCCGCAGTGTGCACCTGGGGTTGGGAGCCGTGCGAGAAAAACGCTTTTGAGATGCCATTTGGGCCAGCTGCTCTTGTGTGCTTCAACTTGTGCCCAAGATTGGACTGCTTGGATATGAACCTCAGTTGTTGGAACACTTGAAACTTGAAGCTAACTTTCGGGCATCCTTATGTTAAGTCGTGTCCACCGAAGGATCCCCGAATCAACACTCGTACTCCCTTGAAAATTCGACTACGGGGTACCCCCCAAAGCAGATTGCTCTACTACTGGGTGTTGTTGGGTTCCATGTTAATTTCAGCAAAGTAGGGTACATGTCCCGAGAGTCAGCTATCCCATGGTGGTTGCTTGGCAGGACCGTGTTTTCCCGACAGCCTACAAGCTTCACAAGGGTCCTGTATTTTTGAAAGGATCAGACTTTGCAAATTAGCATGGAACCAAAAGGGCAAAGCAGATGTTTGACGCGCTGATGAGATGTGTTTTGGGGTTCCAGGGATTGCCACAGTTAACCAACTTGTTTGGTGCGTAATCCATTGTGTCTACGGAACGAGACTGCCCTTTATAGAAGGAAGCCCTGTGTGTGTGGGGGTCTCCAATTTTTGGAAGCACCCAGTGGTTCCTTTGCAATCACTCGTGGTTGAGTTGACCTTCCTCAGGTCTGCCAGAAAAGCTTCCAACTGAAATCTGCTGGGAAGGAGCAGGCCTTTGAAATCGGCGCCCACATCGCGAAGCAGGCTGGGCATTGGCCACTGGAACCTGGAAGGTGTTACCCAAAACGGGAGCGCTGGAAGGTTTCTGTTTTTGCCAATCTTTGGAAGCCTCAGTGTGAAGCTCGTTTTGGGTCAAACAAGCCAGACACCCGCGCGGACCTGGTTCTTTCGGTGGCTTATGAAAATGGCACTCAAAAAGAGGGCTCCGCAGAGGAGATTCCTCTAGCAGCAAGATTTGGTTCCGTGGTAATCTGTTGAGTTTGTCCTTTTGGTTCTCCACTTCCGGGTCAATGGACGAGACGAGCGCAGGGCTTTTGAGCTGAGGTGACGAGCCACAACCCGCGGCCGGTGGAGTTGCAGATGGACAAGGTGTACTGGTCACCGCCCCAGTTCAGTGGTATCCGTTCACCATTTTGGTTGCTGAGTACCCCGTGTCCCTTTTTGCTTGGTCCCCGGCTAAACATGATCAAGGGCCCTTTTCCTACCTTTTGTGTCATTGGTTTGCAACTGGGTTGCGTCAATGGAATGTCAACCCAAATCATAGCCTGCACCGGCTATAGAGCGCTTACCAATTGGGGCAACGTGAGCTCAGTTGGGGATCGCTGAATTCAGATGGGTGAACTATGATAAGTGCCGATTGTCCTTGCAGCTTAGCCGGAGCTTCCCTAAGTGATCCGGCAAGATGGGCCAAGTTCTGCTAGCATCTCTTCAGCCCTCCGATCAGGGCTGACAAGGTTGTTTGTTCAAGTTACTCTGAGCTTGTGTACAATACAAGGGGCTAAACAAAGACATTCTTATCTAATGATCATGTCTTAGTTTGGCCCTTACAGTATGCGCAGTTTTTGAAATACTCACCGCAGTGTTCCCGAGTTTCGTACGAGGCCTTGCTGTTTGGCATCCAAGAAGCGCGGCTCGGCTCTATGGGCAAGCTGGCCTGTTGATGTGGTAAACCAAGGGAGGGGAGGGGGGTAGGAATCGCCAGCATTTGATCGGAAGGCGTTGGAAGGAGAAATCATGGGCCCTCCCACTGTTGCTTCCTCTTCGCCGGAAGCCATCTATTGACCTTTGCGGAAATGACAGTTCTCTCACTAGCCAAAACTAGACATGCGTTTAAAGTCCTCCGGGGTCAGTTGAACTCAGAGCTGGCTGCAGCTGTCAAAACACATGGAGCCACTTCCTCGCGCGCTCAAGGAGAACGAGCTTGGGCCCAGCTTCAGGATTCCTCACTTCAGGCTTTGGTTTGCACTCCTGCAGATTAACCATCGGTTAGAGGAATCTCCTTCTCAGCAACCCCTTGTTTCAGGTTCATGTCAATTTGTGGAGGAGTAATTTCAGCAAGTGGAAAACGGGCTGTTTGAGGGAAGCCAAACAGACCCCAGACAGCCGTGTTTGTCGCGTTGTCGGCTCAGGCTATGTGGGTCATGCCTGGTCTTCACCCACAGACGCTCGGGCCTTGACTGATGGCTTTGCCTTCTTGGCCCCTCCTGGTTTTTCTGGGAGTCAAATGAACATCAGTTTTACATGACAAAGCTCGCTTGACCAGAACCTAAAACTGGCATGAGTTGACAAGCAGAGGTTGATTTGCTTGAGCAAGTCGGAGGGCCTCTAAGTGTAGAAGCCCTATTTGAGATCCAAGTCAACTCAAAATGGGGCGATGAGTTGACACGCAGTTTTATGGTTGTCGAAAGTTGAAATCTTGGGCCACTTTGTTTGGTCAAGGAAATCCCGTTGTGATCAAATGGACTGGCACGTGTCGGTAGACAGAGCCCATGAATCCATGGAACAATTGGTTGGACATTCCCATATTCAGACTAAAATAAAGTCTATATGACAAATGCAAGCCAAAAACTACTGAGTTCAAACTCCAGTCTGAAAACCTGCACAACCATGAGTCGAAATGATTCACTTGATGTTTCCTGCAGGGAAAGTTTCCAGTTCTGGATTATCTAGCTCCCAGTATGTTTTGGTACTATGATTTTTGTGTTTCGAGTAGGTTCGCTCCCCGACTGGGCCGAACTGAGACTCTTGGTGAACTCTCCCCCCAGGAAGCCCATTAGGTGAGCAAGCAGGGAGAGGGGTGAGGATGAACGTGTCAAAACATGTTTGCCCATTGATTGAAGTGTCCTCAACCTGATTGGCGAAACCCACAGCGATCCAAAAGTACTTGAAATTGGGTATGTGTCAAACTGAGGGGACCCGACGTACTTTCGTTTGTTTGTGTGTGTGTGTGTTGTGTTCCTTGAAGCCACTCACAAAACACACCCATTTGAGGACCGAAGATCTCATCTGAGGGCCCAAACTAGAACAGCACCACAAAAGCACGCCAAAACACGAACCAGCAAGAATGTATACTTGGTGTCACGAGCCTCGCCGGCCAGTCTAACTCGCAGGCAGCGCCCGTCTTCGACGCCAAGGGCATTGAGACGGTGCGAGCCCGCCTCAATGTGGGTCGGCCTGTGAGGGTAGGGAAACCCAACAAAAAGCCACGATTTTGCGGGTCCCTTGAAAATGACGCCCGTCTGCTCTGGTTTGCCTGTTTCCAGAGACTGTCGGCCGTTTTGGGTCAACACTTTTAGTGTTGCACTTTAGAGAACGAATGCAGCACATATATAGAAACTTGTCCACCTTTGTGGGAACACTAGAGGCATGGGAACTAGTTGCACAAGATTCCTTCCTTTGCCCATGAAAGTAACCTTTATTTGCATGAGCGCTCACATGGGTCCAAAGGTGAAGCTCCTGGAGTCACAAAAAGCCCAAATTTATCTAGCGTGGGCTGTTTGACTTTTTAACATAACTACAATTGCATTTGAACTAGCCCCCCTTATATTTATGTTATCCCCCAAGTGGGGTTCTTTAAAGGTATATAAATGCAATAATATCCAAACGTTAACACGTTTGGATAAGATTGCGGGACTGCGACTGCTTTAAACGATCTCAACGCCAGAGCCATTGGCCCCAGCGTGCTATCCGCGTGGCGCGAGCCTAGCGCAGGCGCTTGGATCTCACGTCAACCTGTAATCTGTTTTTCTTCGGCAGGCCGGTGATCCGCTGTCCTCCCGGGGTTCGAGGCATCGGCCTGTGAAGTTGCGCGCGTGCAGCAATATTCATAGCACATGTGCCAGGAAAGTTGATCGGCCTGGCTTTCGTCAGGCGCTTGGAATCATGGGCAGGCCTTTGCGTGCGTCCATTTTCGATCACATGCATTAAACATGTACGCGGCCGCTAGTGGCCCCAGCCAGCATGGGCAACAAGCGGAAGCTTGAGGACCCCGGCCCAAAAGAATGTTTTCCTTTAATTGACGCTAAGCCCAGCCTGCAGGACCCGGGACCCAGCGCTTCTGCTGAGCCCGAGTCCAAGGGCGCTGCCAAGCAGGACTATCGCGCGTCGCGTCTTGCAAGTGGTGCGTTTACTTTTAGACTGCAGGACTCAGCGGCAGAGCTGGACCGTTGCCACGTGAAACTGCTAGCGATGGTGTCGGCCCAGCACGCGGTAACGCCGGAGCCTGGCATCCAAGCAAAGGCGCGACCACGTGCCTCAGGATCACCTGCAGATCTGCGCGCTCAAGCGCCACCGCAGCCGAAGCTTGACCGCGCTGCTAAGATGAGCGCCGCTAGGCGCAGCAATATCGTCATTGGCCTCTTGCATTTTTGTTTTCACTTGTCCAGGCCGAAGTGGAGTCCCGGACGCCGACTGCTGCTGCAACTGCAGGAGCAAGGCCCCAGGATGATGGCAGGGGGCCCTCCTCAGGAGCCACTGCCTCCTGGGCCAGTCCACCGAGATCGGCCTGTGGATTCGCAGCCGGCCCCGAAGCTGGCTCCGCCAGCCCCAAAGCTGGCGCCAAAGCCGGCGGCAAAGCCGACGCCAAAGCCGGCAGCGCCAAGGTGCTGCTTATTTCTGCCACCCTCACACGCAGTCTCGATCTTGCAGGCCTCGCATCCCCGTGCCGATCCAGCACCGCAACCTCCTGGAACAAGTGTTCTTTGATTCTCGCAGGCGTGGCCAGCTTTCAATCTTGAATTTGTATATAATTCTTGCTCTGAGGCGCGTTTTTGTGGACCGAGAAGGTCGTGTGATCGGGCGCCCGTAGATCTTCGATATTCGGCTGCTCCAACCCTGTGCGCGTGGAGGAACAGTGCATGATTCGACGCACGCATATTTGATTGCGTGTTTCATTGGCACCTTCGCCCCGCGCCAAGGCTGACTGCACTGGCCTCAGATCAGCGATCTTCCGAGGTGCATATATGCTGAGCATTCGATATTTCAGATATCGAATCTTAGTGTGTGCGCGTCGGCAAGTTAAATAATTCAAGTTAAGCGCGCGCTTGATCTGTTTGCAGCTTGCAAACACATCGATCGTGTGCGTTCTATTTAAAAATGTTAAGCACGCTCATGAGTCTTTGGTGCTGCAGGTACATGGCTTGCGCCCACCATTTAGCGCCGGCCATAGCAGCGCGTTGGGCGAACTGCCCCGAGCTGTTGCAGGCAGTGCGCAATTGGCACGTCCTTGTTGTTGGCAAGCCTTTTTCAGGTTGGCTTCAGTTTTGTCCAAGACCGCTCAGCCAAGCTCTTCACTGGCATCGCCACTGTGGAGGATGTAGTCCTCAATAAGGAGGCCCAGCCTTCAAAAGACAATGTGTGTACTAAAGCTTGCCAGCTTGTGCCTTGTCAGGTCGTCATCCCCTTACTGCAAGCGAGCGTCAACAACCAGCAGTTCCTCCCAGTGTCGGTTTGCGCGGCCAGCCTCCGTCTGTTCTATGAAATGCCGGGCCGCTGTCCTCAGGGCATTGCAGAAGACACCTTCACAACCTGGATCTCCAGGACTGCGTTTGCTGTGAAGGCGTTGCACGCAAAGGGCTTGAAACTGCTTCGGAACCAAGGCGCCCACAGCCCTGATATCAGGGAAATAAAGCGGCGTGTACGAGCAGACCCCATCACACCTCCAGCAAGTTTGATATCGTCAGCAAGCAAGGTTGCTGGCGCAGATTTCCTGTCTGATGCAGGCGACCTGTTCGATTGGCAGGCTTTGTCTGATGCAGTCGCATCAGCAACCCAGGCAGGCCCTTCTGTAAAGCTTGCAAAGGGTACTGGAAGCTCGGCTGCTGCACGTGAAGTGCCTGATTTTGCCTCGCCCTTGTTTCAGGTACATGGTTCTGTAGATGCGTGTCCTTGCGCCTAGGTCTTGGAAACTTTGGCCTCTTTGATGTCTGCAGACGAGGCAGCGAAAACAGCGCAAGGCTCAGACCCAGTTTTCAGCCCCAGACACTTATACTTAACGAATCTTCTTGTTCCATCCTAGGCCGGTCACCCTGCAGCGCCCGAACCTTCAAGAGACACTGAGGCCTTGCTCCCATTTAACAGTCACTCATTTGCTGTGTCGATTGGGCAGGTTTCGGAGAAGCCCGACGAGTTGGTCGCTGGCCATCTCCCTAGCTTAGACCTCATTTGGTTTGATGACCCGAGCGGATCTGTTCAGCGCGCAGGCAACAAGCTGAAGCGACAGCGCCTCATGTGAAACGAGGGGGCTGCTGCGTGTCCGGCATGCTGCGATTGCTTGGCGCTTGATTTTGTCAGTACTTCAAAGCTGTTTCTAGACGGTCCTTCAGTGTAGCGGCGGCGCCCTTAATATGCCTCGCACCCTCCAGCGAGCTGACCAACAACTCGTGGACGAGATTGTCGCCGAATGGAAGCGACATCCCCGACTTGTTCAGGCCTGCCCCCTTTTGTTTCATTCGTTGTGTCCCAGCACGAATGGAAGCGTTGGCCCTCCAGGCAGGCGCTGGGTTCATCACCCCTCACAGCTCCCAGTTCTGGCAGAGCAACGCCGTGACTCTCAAGGACGTGGAGGTGAACGGAGAGGCCTGACAAACTTCTCCACTGCGCACATCTGCGCCTGCTTGCGCGCTAAGGTGGCAATCGGTGCTTTGGCGGCTTGTGGAGATCGGCGCTTGGCAGATGGCACGCTTGCAGCTGCAGCTTTGCAGTTCTATAAAGCCAACAACGCAGCGCCGTCTCCCGATGTCGGGAACTCGCACGAGGACCTTGAGCTGTGGGCCAAGAAGCAAGGCGCAGGCGCTCGTCGCTTGGCCAGCCGCTTGAAAAACTGCATGGGCCACACACCTGAAAAGTCCAAGAGCTCGAAGCTTCAAGAAGTCAAAACTGCTATGCTGCAGCGCCTCGAGGAGAAGGGCATGATCGAGCCTTTGAGCGCCAATGCCCCAGACTTGCAGGCCTCAGCTTCAAAGCCAGACGAGGACTTTGACTGGGATGCCCTTGCGGACATGCTGCCCAAGCCCGTCTCCGAAGATCTGATTCCACCCGGCAAGGCTGGAGTGGCAATTTGAGTCAGTTCTGCAGCTTAAGCCTGCCAGGTCTTTGAGGACCTTTGCAAGTACTTCAACCTTGGCGACGCCGACCTGGAAGCCGTGGCTGTGGAATTCGCGAGCTCTCTTGAAGACGGCGACTCTTGTCCAGCGTCAGAAGCTGAGGCCTTGCAGGCGCCAGCCCCCGAGTCAACTTCTTTTGACACCCCGCAGAAGCCCAGTCCAGTCAAGCTGTGCGATGTGCGGCACCAGTTTGTCAAAGAACAGCGCTCCAATGGCATCAGTTGGAAAGACGCCAACCGCCTTTGGATGCACTCGGAAAAGAGGGCTGAACTCTTGAGCAACGTTCCTGAAAGCGAGCTCAAAAGGCGCCGCTTTATGTAAGATCGACATGTGCAATTTTGGCGCCAGATCAATATCGATCAGGCACTGCCGGGTTCTGCAACTGCGCACAGCTGTTGCCTTAAACTGGGGCTGCCCGTGGAATCACGGACATCATCGGGGTCAAAATCGGTCCCAACCGAGCGCATGACACATCAGCTTACTCGGAGAACTGTTGAACCTCCTGCTTGCAGCCAACAGTCATTTGCGTCCTGCCCGCAGCCGCTTTGTGGTGTTAATTTGCCGCCCTTTTTCCTCCATGCTTGTGGCAAACATGCTTCGTTGTCACGCCCCTCCCGCTCTTGCGCTCGTACTTCTACTCCTGCAGTTCCATGAGCGCTTCGGGCCAATCAAGCAGGCTGGGGGCCCAGCGCGCCCAACTTAAGACTTTCAGTTTTTGCTCGCAGTCTCATGACTTCCTGGAGTTATTCAGCGGCCGTGGCCTTGCAAGCGCTGGCATGCGGGAGGCCAGAGTGTGTTTGTTGCACACTGCTGGCGCTACTTCAATACCAGGTTGGCCTGACTGGGTCCTCAATAGACTTGGAGTTAAGCGCCGACTTGGACTTGTGCGCAGCCAGCGGGTTCATGCCTGGCCCTCAGTAGTCGGAGCAGAAAAGTGCCGAATTAGCTGCTCAGATGCGTGCTCCAAAAGCTTCGGGAACTCAAAGCTGGGGCAATTGTCCTGATTGGACTGCCATGCACCAGTTTCTGCGTTCCGCCTGAGCCTAAGCCGTGCGCGCTCAATGATGAATTGCTCTTTGCTCCTGCCTGCCTGCAGGTGTCAAGGAACCCACGAAAGGAGCGAGCTGTGGCCATTGGCCAACCAGTCGTACAACTTTGTATCTTGCGGCAACCTTTTGGCATCACGAACAGCGCTGGTGCTTGCAGTGTGCGTAGCTTTTCATCTCCGTTTTGTCTTGGAACAGCCGTTTGGAAGCCGAGCGCATGTGCATCCGCGTCTTTCTCAAATGTTCGAGGTCCTCACTGTGCACTCGACGACCATCTTTCACGGGGCATATGGCCAATTGACTCCGAAGAAGCAGTACCTGTATAGCAACGATTCCCGATTGCTTTCTAGGCTCCACGTGGCCGCTGGTCGCTTAAGCGAAGACGACGTGCGCCGCTGCAGCGGCAACACTTTGGTGAAGCGTCGCAAATGCGAGGATGGCCGCGTGCAGTGGACCGGGGACCGAATCGCCCTCCGGCAGTCACAGTATTTTGTCCGCAGCTGGTGTAATATATTTGTGTTGGTGTGGCTCTTGGCGCATTAATATTCCAGCTTCTTCAGGTGCTACACCGCCAGATTTGGGTCCCACATTGGGCTTCTCTTGCATGAGGCGCGTGCTGACCCTACTTGGCAGGACTGCATGTCTCGCCTAAATGTTTGCAGCGCTGCAACTCACGACCGCTCTCAGGAGTTGCCTGGTCCACGTCAGGCGCCAGCTCACAGTGTTGGCGAGCAATCAGATGAGGAGTTGCTTAAGGCCTTGTGCCTGTCTTTTTGTTCTTGGTGATTAATGCGTGTCAAGGCCATGCCATTTGACAGCTTCTTTGACTGGCAAGACGCCCCAGTCTCAGCTTCATTAGTGGCAGCCGTGTTTGATGTCTCAGCCCGTACAAGGCGCAGTTGGCTGAGTGTGTCCGGTACTTAGCAAAATCCAAAAGCATCCGGCCACCGCAAAGTTTGAGTGAGCTTCTCCATCGCCTGATGGTGCTGTTTCAGTAATTAGCGAGCAAGTGGGAGCGCGCATACGTCAAACATCATCGTGGTGCGTGGGCTGAAGATTTTTTGAAGAACCCCCCGGGTATTTTGAGGAACCCCCCGAGTATTTTGAAGATCCCCCCCTGGTCATTTTCCAGGCCATGACATCGTCGCTAATATGCGAGGATGTCATGACCTGCAGATCTAGTAGCTCTCCGTGCCTTTCTGCAGCTGCCTCAGCCTCGACTCTGCTTCAGTAGGCCCTATGGAGGCGCTGAAGGAAAAGCTTGGCGGGAAAAAGCCGACAGCCGAACAGTTGTCAGAAGCCACAGGGCTTCCAGTGGCTGAGTGCACCAAGCTGCTGGCCACGGCAACAGCCAAAGCCAAACCGAAGTCGAAGAATAAGCCGAAGAACGCGAAGGCCAAAGCCGTGCCAGCGGTACCTGCGCAGGTCGACCTCGCTGTCAGCTCAGGGAGCCAGGAGGCTTCCCCAGTTCCGATCACGCCCCCACCGTCTAAGCGCATGAAGACACATGCGGAAATGGTGGCCACTCAGCCGGACACCGCGGAAGTGCCCACGCAGGAGAGATCAGTGTTTTTGCGTGGCACGTTTTCCATCTTGTGGCAGGAGATGGAGCTCAACGAGACGCAGCTGCCTTCGCCCGAGTTCAACAAGGCCACCAGCAAGGAGCTCCTCCCTCAGCTCGACATACAAAAACGGCTCATAACCTGTACGTGTCTGTGCGTGTGTCAGGTCTTTGCCGTCCCTGCGCAGGGCGCAAAGCGTCTTGGCCTTCCAGGAAGCAGCCTGTCCAGTGCGACCTGGCTTGATTAAAGCTGTTCCTGCCAAATTTGCAATTGCCTTGCTTAACACTGCTGCTTAGCCCGGATCCTCCTGCTCCCTCGGCGCCATCGGATGCAGCCCCTCCACTTGCCATCGAAGACGACCGCAGCGCTGGGCTTGAGAGCGACGAAGAGTCGACGACGGAGGAAGACCCTGTCTTCGAGGGTGACAAGCAGGTGGCCCTGGACGAAGCAGAAACCCCCTGCGTGCAGCCCCCGGCCTCCGCTCGCAACGATGCGCAAGTCATCAACTCGAGGACGCACAAGCTGGCGTACCAGCGCCTCGGACGCCTTGTGAACAACCCCGCACGCATCAAGAACTTCCCGGATCTCAAGAAGCTTTTCCTGGACCCCGCTCACAGCAACGAGGTGCTTCGCGAGTGGGTTCACACTGGCGAGGATGCCGCGGCCGTGCAGGCCACGTGCGAGATGATCGTGAGCTCCGAGGTGCAGAATAAGCGCATCATGGAGCCCCTCACTGTCAAGGAGATGCGCGCCAAGGGGTTCTCGGAGCAACTTGCCTGCACGCTGCAAAATCCCTTTTCTTTTCTTTTGATGCGGCCCAGCGCATGTTTTGCGCCCTGAGGGCGAAAATCAGCGCCACAGTGGCGGCGGGCGGGGGAATGGCCGATGAGCAGGTTCCCAACAGCGCCGAAGATGTCAGATACTGGGTCCGGACTTCGTGGACCAAAGCTTGGACCGACACGGCCGCAACGCGGGCCAAGATCACCGGAAATGTCGCTGCCGCTGACGCCTTGGGCGCCTATGAAGCTGTCCAGGATCGGGCCAGTTCTACGCGGTCCCTTGCAAGCGCAGCTGCTCCAAGCACTGCGTCTTTACTCCAGCATGTGGCAAGCACAGCCTCTTCGCCAGGCAATCGCAAGTGCATACGTGTACAAGCATTATATATTTGCCTGACCTTTTGCAGGCCAGACTCCGCCGCAAGCCGAGGGCAAGGCGCCCAAGCGCGCGGCGAAGCCCAAAGCAGGACCCAAGGCAGCGGGCCAGGAAGGCCTTTTTGGCGTGAAACTTGAGGGCAAAAGCGTGGCGCAGAAAGTGGAAGCCGTTCGCCAAGACCTCAGCTTAAACCGAGGTTTCCAGCTTGAGCCTGACTTTTAATTACCTACTTTTTTTTGGCAGGTGCAAAAATACGAGTTTGCACGTGTCAAAAAAAAGGCTTAACCACTTATATTACGCATAGTTCGCCGGGGAATGGGCGCGTTCAGGGAACACCGCCCCTTTAACATCGGTGCGCCCATTCGCCGCGAGCAATGCCAGTTGAGATCATTATGAGTGATTAATTATACACGATCCATGTGGTGCTGTTTTGGCTATAATTGGTCCCCGCAACGTTTGGATTGATAAGCCAAAACAGCACCAAATGAATCGGCTTAAGCTACGCGAGCTGGCGCCAACCTAAGCTTTTGGTCCTAGGCGCAGAGCTTCGCAAGGAGACTTCCAATCTTCGCGGGCTGGAGATGGACCTCCCGGAAAATGCAGTGGACGTCCACGACAAGCTGAGCGACGCCCTGAGCAGCTGCAAGAAGATCTTCTGCAGGCGAGGCAATACGCGCGTTGCATTGATTCGCAGCGTCTTCGTGTATATAGGCGCACGTGCGAGCAACATCTGTAGCAGCGACCTGTGCGCTAGTGCGTGGGCGCGCGTGCGCGCGCGCGTGTTCGTACGCGTGTGCGCGCTTGCGAGTGCGTGCGTGTACTCGCGCGCATGTGAATTCAGTGCGCCCGCGCGCGCGTGCGTTTGTGCGCCACGCTCGCTACACGTGCATGTGTGTGTGTGTGTGTGTGTTTGCGTGCTGCGCACCGCGTGCGCAGGCTTACGCGCGTGCGCACGCATTCCTCTCAGGAGCCAAGATGTTGTGACCGAGCAGCAGTGGCTGGATTTTTTTGAGCAGGCGCAGGACGAGGCGATTTGCATTGTGCTTTCGCGTCGCATATGTCTGCGCCCGAGGTGGCGATTGTGCGCATGGCAAAAGCGCAAATCCGCGCTGTGGTTAGCGAGGTGAAGAAGCCACGTCCTAAGACAACTGTTGATATTATATGCGCCTGTTGATATTATATGTATATATAATGCACGTGTCGACACGACTAGCTTTCAATCCTGCAGGGGCTACATGCAGAAGGCTAAGCGAGACAGGGCGAAGGCAGAGTGAGTTTTTCGCTTAGGATCCAAGCTAGAGGTGTGCTTGCATGCAGGATATACTAGGTAGACCACTGCCGTAGGTAGCTGTTTTTAGACCCAGGTGCCAAGGCTTTAAATTCCACGCGTAGCCTTGAAACTGTGAAACTGGCTTGGCAGTGGCGTGGTTTTGTGGCAACTGCCCATACCGGGCGCTGCTAGACAAACACTGAGTGAGGGCATGCGGGCAAAATCTGACTATCATCATGCTTGCGTGTTTTGCTGGACACGTGCTGGGCATGCGCATGCTTTCAATCGAATGTCTAAAACGATTTATCCAGACCTTGGAAAAGCTTGCGTGGTAGTTTTGGCTGCGAGGGTGGAAGGGGGAAGGCGAACACGCGCGCGCGCATCTGCTGGACGTACGGCATGGGCCGCGATATTTTAAACCAATTAGCGAAAATGGAGCACGTGCGTCTCTAATGCGCGGGCTTTGGCATGCCATGGAAGCCTTGGATGGGCAAGCCAGCTTCACGGCCAGGAGGCTAGGGGGTGCTTTATCCTACACTCTTTTTTCCGATTTTGGCAGGTTTGTCGCAAGATCAACGCAGAGCTTTGGATGCTAAGTGTGGGCCTTAGCGCTTTGTGACGCGCGCGCCTGTGTGCCATTATGCAACATGCATTACGTTACACGCAAAGTTCTTTTTCTAGGCTCGCTGCTCAAATTGGCGAAGGGAAGGCCACTGTGCGGCATGCTGTTGCGCTGGGCGAAGTGTATGCTTCGTCCACTTGGAGGCTTCGAACAATTGCTTGTCGCTTGCATGTTTTTGCATGGTAGATCGATCTGCCAGGAAAGGTGCTCAAAATGAAGCTCGCGCTCACAAAAGGTTGCGGGAAGAAAACATGAAGTTGGACTGCGATATCACGTGGGTTGAATTGCCCATGAGGGATAAAGGCGCCACCGTCTTCAAAAGCTGGCCATTTTTGATGCCTGATGATTTCGTTGGAGCCTTAATTCAGCTTACGTGTGCGTTTATTTGCTTCGCGCCTCTCAGGTTGCAGCCATGTGTGCTGGCGGGTACCGCCCCCTTCTGGGAGGAGCCAATTGTGATGAGTATTGGCGTGTTCTGGAATCGTGCTATTCTTTGATGCGGCCACCCAACGCAAATCCTCATATTTTTGGGCTCGTCTTGTACGGTGACGAAGTCGAAATTTTTGGTGAGTCCTGGATGTGCTTGTCATGGTTGAGCGACAACTGCCCCCACTTGTCGGACTCACGCGCTAGCAGATACTTACTCACATTGTTTCCCAAAAGCTTGTACCTCCTTACCGCAGACAAGTTGAACCTCACCCTTCAGCGAAGTTTGGGCTTCATCGTGGACCGCGTCAATGCCATGTACGAAGCTGGTATTTGCGTTCCAGTTGGGCTGAAAGGAGATTGGAAATTTGTAAAGCAAAGCTTGAACTTGAAGAACGCCTATGGCTCATACCTTCAATGTCACATGTGTGGCGCGACTGTGCCGTCAGGGCACGCTCCATACACTGACATGTCACCTGACGCTTTGTGGCGAATGTCCCCCTCTATCAATCCTTGGCGGCTCAATCCTGAGGTCACTCGGCTGTACAATTTCTCCCTGCACATGGTTTTGATGGATTTGATGCACGTTTGGCACCTTGGGCTAGCCCAAGATCTTATCGCTGGAGTTCTAGTTTGCGTGGTTCACGCGCGTGGCATCGTGCCAGGCAACAACATGGAAGATCGCTTTGACTACCTGAAGCAGAACGCGCAAATTTTTGCGCAGGGATGTGGCCAAAGCCTACCTCGTTCGTGGAAGCTTGATAAGGACCGGTTGAATATGCAGGGTGGCAAGTTTGCGCGTTTTAAGGGCAAGGCGTGGGAGGCTTCGCTTCTGGTTCCCTGGCTGGAGGATCTTTTGGCGCCTTTGAATGTGACTCGCGAACTCAAAACGTTAGTTTGGCTTGCGAACCGGGTGCTTGGGCTTTTGATGAGCTCGCGCGACTCCTATCACCTAGCTGAGCGTGAGGCGCTGCAGGTATGCGCTTTGGGGACTGCGTGGTGCAAATTGTATGTGCAGCTGAATCTTCGCCAAGGAGAACATCCATATCTTGTGTTCAATTGTCGCCCCAAGCTTCATCAGTTTGTTCACCTTTTGCTGGTTTGCCAGTCTTCGCGGTGCAATATCGCCCGACATGCCACTTTCATGGATGAGGACTTCAATAAGAAAGTCATGGGAATCACAAAGGCTTGTCACCGCCTTACGGCGCCTGTCAACACCTTGGAACGCTTTCTGACCAGCGCCCGTGCCAAGTTTGACGCTCTTGCCCTGGCCTTAGCGCGGTACCAATATGAATTTTCAAAAGCGCAGCTCTTAGGCCAGACAATGACAAGGAAGGTGAGATACGCACGTTGCTGCTGTCTTACGAAGGCGGACGCGTGCAGGTTTCTCGCTTGAGCTGCGCGGAAACTCATGCTGCTGCTTCAGGTTAGTAAATTTAATATATTTACGACGCACGTTGCGCTGTCCAGCTGGCTCGCGCGGAGGTGCCAACCTGCTCTTCGAGATCTCGTTCAAAAGGCGGGCTCGTGTTTTCAGTCCGCTTTGTCCATGCTCAGCCGTTGGCCAGGCCAATTGACTGAGAGCTACGCACTTGTGGTGCTCAGCGCAAAAAAAGAGCGTAGGCTGCACAGTCGTTCGATCTTAAATTACTACATGAAAAACTTGAACTTGCCAGAGTTCAAGTTTGTCATGATTTGCTTTAAGTGAGGGGTGGGGGGGATAATTCAAATAGGGGGGATAATTAGAATAGGGGGTGTTTAACATCAATATGAACGTATTGTACTTAAAAACGGGCTTTTTGTGACTCCAGGCTTAGAACGGCCGGAAAGGAAAACAAGGACGGGTGCCCCTGCAGCGGCAACAGCCGCAGCATCAGTGGGAATAGACCGGGTGTTGTTCCTTCATGCTTTGAAAGGTTGCATCAATGTTTACCTATGTGGAGGTGCCTTATTTTGAGGGCACCCCCTTTTTAGTTGTTTCAAAAGGACCACCAGGAAATTTGGGCGTTCTCGCGAAAAAGACACGCCCATGTGGCACTTGGGATGCCTGGCAGTCTTGCTTGATCGGGCTTCCGTTTGCAGTGGCAAGCGCCGGAGAAATTTCGCTTCGCTTGAGGGCGCGATCAGTGTGCTGCGACGCAGCATCTGCTGAGAGGAGCTTTGGAGGCCTTCGGGGGGGCAAATGTCCGCATGCTGGATGAGACACCGGATACATTTGCCAGACGAATCATGTGGTGTCTCAAAATCGTGGCTGAAAGGAAACCAACCTCTTTTTGTACGCATGCAAGCGCAAATTTAAGGTCGCTGGGTCCATTGCCGACCCCTGTCCAGGGCGGGATTATTGATGCTCTTGTTCTTTCAAGAATAGTCTGGCTTGCCTCTGGAGAAAGGAAAAGTACCCCAATGCATTCCAAATTACTCACCTGGTGCCTGATGAAGTACATGCGAATGTCAGTCAGCTGAGGCGTTTGTTGAGCATGCAGGGCTGTCTCAAGCTGTCTCAACTTTGGGCGAACCACCAAGGGTGGTTTCCATTTGGGTTCCCTTAAGACATCCTCAAGGCGCTCAAGAATGGACCCCCCCCAAAAAAAAAGACATGCAAAAGGGCACGCCAAAAAAGACACACCCAATTTCGCTCTTAACCCATAAGGTCAGCTTCGGGGTCTCAAATCCGGGATTCCTCACAAGCGTCCCAAAACGGGGGGCCCCTCCGCGTGCTTGGCTTCAGGACTTCTTCGAATCAAGAGGAGACCTGTCGCGGCTAAAGCCTTTGCCTCAAGCCGAAACCCTGGCGGAAGCCGCAAGGGAGGCCAACAGAAAGGTGAAACATGTTGCTGGGTGAATTCTAACGACACACGACCTCGCCCCAAAGGGCGGTTTGTGTGGGGAATAGCCACCAGTTCGTTTCAGGTTGGTGAGAAAAAGTCATAATTCACCCAGATGTTGGAAGTTCTAACTTTTGGGACACCCGTTTGGAAGTGAGGCGCTTCCTCCGGCGGCACGTGGACAGGACGGTCGCTGGGAGGTTGACGCCTGCGGCCTGTTGAGGAATTCGGTGTTCTTCTCCTGTAGCCAACGCACAACGGAGTTGACATAGGGGGCCCCACCCAAGAGTCCAACGCAATCAGGAGAGAACATGTATGTTTGTCCGTGGTGCATATGAGCTTAAGGTCACTCTTCCCAGCGCATCGTTTTTTTGTCCGTACCAATTTTGCGATTTTGCAGCTGGCAGCATGTTTTGGTGGTCTCCTATCAATTGAGTGTGCTTGTAGTGTCATGCTGCCAATGTTTGAAGCCTCCGAGATCGGCAAGTTCCCTATGGTTCTCTTAAGCCCCGCCTGTCAGGATACGAGAAGGTCGCTTTACCGTGCAAGACTTCATCTTCCACCACGAGGTGCGATGAGATGGAAACCCCTCAGCTGATTGGAGCCCCGTCAGCCAAGCCGTTTTTGTTTGTATTTTCCTCAGCAACCCTTCATTGGCTTGGATAGGTTTGGGGATCTAAGTTCTTGTTCTTGTAGAGGGCAAATGGGAAACCAGCTGCTAACCTCAAGGATGAATCAGCCGCTGGATGAATCGGAGGGTGTCCCATTTTGAGAAACTTCGCTTTTCGGGGGAATAAGAATCAAGGGTCCACATGACGTTCAACAGCTTTTTGTTTCTAGCAGATTTAAGTGTTGGCAGTGGGTGCTGCCACATGAGCCATCGCTTGCCTGTTTGCAGGTGAGACCTCCGGACGAGTACAGAGGGCAGGGACCACTGGCAGCGCAGGCCACTTGGGACAGGCAAAGAGCCTCCATGCGGAATATCCTTTCCTGTGCGTGTTCAAGACTTTAAACTTATTCTTGCCAAGTGTTTTCATTGTTTTCATCTCAGGCCAAAGGCAAATTGTGGCTCCCAACCAACTCAGCAGGTCAGTGTCCTTCAGCAAAGCTGTGGCATCCAAGTTCCAGCTGCTTCAGCGAGAAAATCACTGCAGCCCTAGGCTTGCCCAAAATCTGGCACCTGGATGCTCGTGAAGGTGCTAAGAAAAGATGAAACTCTGCAAATTGACAAGCGGGGTTACGGCTTGGAGATATTTGGAGTAGTCATCCCAAGTGTGCAACGGTATATCATGTGCAAGCCGGTCGATTGGCCCTTCCACTTTTCAGTTTACTTTTGAGTCATGGTTGC
Organism: Effrenium voratum; assembly: GCA_963377175.1. Taxonomy (NCBI): domain Eukaryota; class Dinophyceae; order Suessiales; family Symbiodiniaceae; genus Effrenium; species Effrenium voratum. The sequence goes on from CAUJNA010000091.1 coordinate 1,069,543, forward strand.
AAAACATGTGCCTTGGATTTCCAGATTTCCTAGGCAAGTGCGTTCTTCTTGGGACGTTCTTCGGACCATCATTTAGAGGGCCTGATTGCGGGGATGTCAGTTGAATGGACTCATTTTTTTCGTCACTGGCGCTGTGAGGCTGTGCGAAGAAGCGGCATGTCATGGCCATCTCCTGGAGAAAGGCCGGGGCGTGAGCGTGGGGGGGTGCGGTTTGGGGGCTTGCAATCCTGTGAAAGCTGTTGATTTGCCGGATGTTCAATGGGTGGAACACCCTAAACTCCGGTTTGGGCGCTTTAAAAGAGGAGCCAAGAAACGACAAGCAACGCCGACGTTTATTCTGCCAAATGTTGACCTCCATGTAAACGCGAATCCGAGCGTGTTGTGCTCGAAGCACGTGAGCACTCAATATTCACCAAACGAACTGTAGAAAAGGGGATGACATGGGGTGAGTCCACAAAATGGCCGTGAAAAAAATATGAGGGTCCAACTTTGGGGGACACCTGACCGTTGATGGTTGGTCTATGTTGGTTTTTGTATTCCCCACTTGGTTGAATATAGAGTTGAGATAAAGCTATACGTTTACTTTTTGAGGGGTCCAACTTTACTCTCCCTAAAAGGGGCTAAAAGGCAAACCCCATTAACGAGTCAAACGCTGTCTAGTGTGGATCCATGTGGGGCTTTACTCAAAGGATTCCTGGACAGACCCCTAGAACAGACCCCAAAGCAGACATAGTGGAACTTCAGTCTTCGTTTGAGCTTGTTGACCCCTGTTTTTGTTGCCACCTGAATATCTTGAATTACAATGTCCTACAGGGCGTACAGATTCAACACGCTACCAAGATTCCTCGATTGTTTGAACAATATACTAGCGAAAGATATCACAGAAGCGGGAAGACCCCGAGTTTTGAGCAGCACCAGATCCGCTGGACGACAGCGCGAGTTGCACGCAGGTTCTCGTTCGTGGTTGCTCAAGGCAGGGTCCCTGAACGTGCCTGCCCAGTGGCAAAAAGGAAAAAGGGATCCGTTTCTTTCAGCTTTACCTCAAAGGGAAACCCGCCTCAAAGACGAGGGAACTCAAGGGGTGTCGCTCTTCCATCTAGGTCCAAGATGCCCTCCGATGATGGTCACCAGGGGCCGAAGCATTGAATTTACATCCTCTGAAGGCTGGCAAGATCTTGAAGCTGTTGCAAATTTGCATGGTCTTAGCAAAGAGCTTCTTTCCAGTGGTGCGTTGTGAAGCGGAGTGAGCTTAGGAGTCATGCAATCCGTGGAGTTCATTGCGTGCTTTGGGCTCAAATGGAAAGCGACCGGTTCAATGCACTCAGAACGAGTTGTTTGACTCAGGAAACGGCAAGGTGTCAATGAGCACAGGCACTTGGATACCAACACATTGCACCAGATTTGCTTTTGGCGAACTTAGCCTCCCATTCAGACAGCATCTTCTCTCATACGCCCCGCAACGATCAAAGAAAGTGCTGTGCTTAGGGTGCACAGCGATTGAAGATTCCTGCATAGTTTGAAGCCAAAGAGCTTGTGCCTGGCTGCAACATGGAAACCGAGATCGCCATTGGCTGCACCCTCGGAAGTATTGCAGGACTGACTTCGTGTCATGTATCATGCTACCAGCCTGCGCCCGAATTTGACGGTGAAGGCTGCCAGTACAGGTAAGCGGCCTTCTAAGCTTACCTTTTAACGGTTCCCTGAATCTGCCCCAAGAGGTTAACGGCACACCTCGCACTGGGCTGTGACCGTTTCGCCGCGAGGATACTACGTTTTCCGACCACAGGTCTGGGGCGCCCCGCCGGACGGGGCGGATGGGCTGCGGAGTAAGATCGAGGGCTCGGCCGCTTGGACCTTACATTTATGTGTACGGGTTGCCCCGTTTAGGATGAAGGGACCACAAGGAGAATCAATCAAGAGGGGCCCGGTTTTCTGGCGAAGCACCCACTGTGGCAAGCCCGGTAGCCTTATACCTGCTTTGTTGAGGAATGCTAGGAAGAACTTCAACATGTTTGAGACTGAGCTTTCGTCACCGATTGTTTGTTTCTGTTGCTTCGCGCCTGTCTAGGGTTCGATGCAGATCTATTGACAGCTAAGGAACTTTGGACCTTCTTTATTTCCATCACCTTGCAAGCGGTGGTCTATCCCTTGCTCATGACCTTCGCTTGGTATTCATGGCCTAAGGAGCTGCCGTGGTTAGATTCAGCAGGCGCAGACCTTCGCAATCTTCATGAATGTTGCACTTGCTTGTCGGTCTGTTGATGCGTTGATATGATTGGCTGCTGGCTGTTTGTTTGCTGGCTGCCTGTTTGGTTGGTTTTTCTTATGGTTGATTGATTGGCTGGTTGGCTGGCTGGCTGGTTGGTTGGTTGGCTGGCTGGCTTGCTTGCTTGCTTGCTTCTTTCTCTTTCTCTGTGTTTCTGGCGTATTGTGTATTTATTTGTTGCTATTGCTTTGTCTCTTCCTTTATTTCGTTATTATGTTCTTCGTTATGCCGTCTATATTTTTCCCATGTATTTTTGTTGTTGTGTTCTCCGAATTTGGTGTCCCTATTTGTTTATTGCAGTATGTTGTTCTGTCTTTCTCTGAGTCTGTGTGTCTTGTTGTTTGTTTGTTTGTTTGTTTGTTTGTTTTGTTTGTTTGTTTGTTTGTTTGTTTGTTTGTGTGTTTGTTTGTTTGTTTGTTTGTTTGTTTGTTTGTTTGCTTTATTGTTTGTTTGTTTGTTTGTTTGTTTGTTTGCTGTATTGTTTGTTTGTTTGTTTGTTTGTTTGTTTGTTTGTTTGTTTGTTTGTTTGTTTGTTTGTTTGTTTTGTTTGTTTGTTTGTTTGTTTGTTTGTTTGTTTGTTTGTTTGTTTGTTTGTTTGTTTGTTTGTTTGTTTGTTTGTTTGTTTGTTTGTTTGTTTGTTTGTTTGTTTGTTTGTTTGTTTGTTTGTTTGTTTGTTTGTTTGTTTGTTTGTTTGTGTGTTTGTTTGTTTGTTTGTTTGTTTGTTTGTTTGTTTGTTTGTTTGTTGGTTTGTTTGTTTGTTTGTTTGTTTGTTTGTTTGCTTTATTGTTTGTTTGTTTGTTTGTTTGTTTGTTTGTTTGTTTGTTTGTTTGTTTGCTTTATTGTTTGTTTGTTTGTTTGTTTGTTTGTTTGTTTGCTTATTTGTTTGTTTGTTTGTTTGTTTGTTTGGTTGGTTGGTTGGTTGCTTGGTTGGTCGTGTTGCTTGCCTGCCTGCCTGCCTGCCTGCCTGCCTGCCTGTTTGCTTGCTGGCTTGCTGGCTTGCTGGCTTGCTGGCTTGCTGGCTCGCTTGCTGTTGTTTGTTTTTGTGCTGTTGAATTGTTTGGTTGTTTGTTTGTTTGGTTGTACGTTTGTTCAGCAGGCAGGCGGGCTTGCAGGCTACCTGGCTGGTTGGCTGGCTGGTTGGTTGGCTGGTTGGGTTGGGTGTTGGGTGTTGGTTATTGGGTGTCCGGTGTTGGGTGTTGGGTGTTGGGTGTTGGGTGTTGGGTGTTGGGTGTTGGGTGTTGAGTGTTGGGCTGGTTGGTTGGTTGCTTGGTGAGTTGGTTGGTTGTCGTGTTTTGTCCTAGTTTAGAGCAGATCCGGATCTCTTCTGAGAGAGCTGCAACCCCAATGAATCCGCCAGGCTCGTCAATTGCTTTCAGCATCGACCTTACCAGGTGGCCTCTTCCAGAACGAGAGCGTCAGTTTGTTCTGCTTGCGCCTGTTTCTCTACATGTTGTTCGGCTTCATGATGAACGATCTGCCGTTGTCCTGGAATAATATCATGTTCCGGTTGCACCATTTGCTGTGCCCCTTGGCATCGAAGGTGGTGGCACTCGTCCTCAAGAAGAGCTAGTGAGTGTAGCAAATACCGGCTTCCTTGGGCGTCCTTTCCACGGACAATATCTTTATTCCGACGTGCCAAGGCGTTTTTTGTTTGCAAGAAGTTTGCATGCTAGTGGCAGAGAGTCAACATTGCGCAGGTCATTCGAACCTTCCAATGCAAGGTCTGCATATGTTATGACGAGCTCACCTAAATGCAACGCAAGCCCGCCATGATGAAGACAGTGAAGACTGTTTACTTGCAGATCCCGTATTTCAGAAGAATTATTGCCAAAGCGACTTTGTTGCTGAGGTTGAGAACAGAAACAACTAAGCGTTTTTGCGTGAAAATCACTGTAGACTGCGCACAATTGCACATGTTATATTGTTCTTGTTTAGCGCTTGTTGCAGATGCTGAAGGGGATGCACCGGAGCACGGGTCTCCGTGCTGCTGTCAGCGCCTGCACACCGTGGGTTGCAAGTGCAAAGCCAAACGGCCATTGCCACCAATTCACCGATGACGCTGCCCTGCGTGCGGTCATGTCGTGTGGCTCCTTTGTGCAGGCTGCCAACACAAATCGCACTCGGCTCTGTCTCAGCAAGGCCGCCGTGCGCGCT
>CAUJNA010000091.1:1078962-1086462 GCA_963377175.1 Effrenium voratum
ACAGTCCAACTTTCGGCTCGATTCCCAGGTGGTTTGTTTAAGGTATCCCTTTTAGGCCGTCCGAAGGGTACATCATTTGGGGACAGACCCATGAGCAGAAATAGGAATCGCCACGTCAAGGCGTTTGTCTTTTGCCTTTCTTGATTTGGGTGTTTTGTTTGTTGAGGATACCCAGGTACCTTGTTGAGGTTGTTTGAAAGGGAAGCCCAAACAAACCCCCTTGCAGGGGGTTCCCTACGTTAAAAGACACTCGTGTCATTCCGCTTGCATCCAACAGACGCTTGAGCTGTTTGCATTGCGAGGCTGGCTCATATTGCTTGCTGCAAGTGGTGCTGGCAAATGGCGCTCACCATACAGCCTTCAGCTTCTTTTTTGCCACCCGGCGATATGGCAGCGAGTTTCGGTGGGAAAGCCCTCCCAAATGGTTGGCAGACTTGACTTCCCACCTAAATGAAGTCCAACAAAGTTCATACCCATATGTGTGCCTCATGTGCCCGGAATTTGTGGATTGCCTTTAGGCTGGACCATTTTGTGTGATTGGTTCCCAAAACTTTGTGGCTGGCATCTGTTGGTTTCTATAGAATTGTGAGACCGATTCTTGTCAAGAAGCCTGGGTGGGTGGGCCCCTGAATTGGGTACACTGACCAAGTAAATATGTGAAACCTTACCTACTTCCCAGCCCATGAGGACGCCGGAAGCATTATCTGTGCCGTGTGAAAGGAGCATGGGGTATTTGTTGCGAACTGAGCTGCATTGGGCGAACTGGGAAGGCAACTTTGGGTGTTTCCTAAAAATGGTGAGCGCTTTTTGTTGATGGGTTGCTGGAGGAAAATAAGGGGAAGCAAGCATCTATGCCATGGTCAAAAGACCTCTGACTTGAGGTTGGCCATGGAATTTGAGGGATTTGGGACAACCATGAGAAGGATTGCAAGGTGAGACACAACCATATTCAGCAGATTCGGAGTCTTGATCGCTCTAAGGGCATCTTCGGCCCGCCTTTGATTTACTTGCGGCAGAAGGAAATGTTTACCAACGCAAAGCCTGCGGCGGCGAAGCAGGGCTGATGGGAATGAAAACCAGCTGAGCCCTTTTGGGTATGGATAAAGACCTGAAAACCCCACTACAGCCGTATTGTTGCTTTACGCGTTTGCCATGGGTATCTTCCGCAAGGATTTGTTGACAGGTCTCAAATGGCAGCCAAGCTTTGAGGAGCACCGGACTGGTCTTCATAGCTTGTGCCATGCTCACGGTGCAGGACGCTGTGCTTGCATTTGGAGTGTGTCCTTCAATGGGAATCGTACCCCTCCAGATGGTTTCCTTTTGGTCTCAGATTTCAAGCCCAAGGGAAAGTGGGGGTCCCCATTTGTTGGACACCCCAAATTTGCCGTAACGGCAGTGCTATGCCGCCCTCCTGCGAATACGCAGCCAGTGAGTGAGGGCATTGTTTGACGCGCGGAGACAAAGATGGGCAAGACAAGGTGCAAAAAGATGTTGCCCTCCCTTCTAAGGGCTGTTGAATTGCCCTGCCCCAGAAAGCAAAAGAAGCCAAACACAATTTGAGCCACAATCAAAGCCCGAGAGTCCCAGCCAGAAATAGCTGCGGCCGCCGCTCAGTTCTTTACATATTTTCCGGAATAAACAATAGAGGCACTCTGGTGCCATTCGATCGCCTGAAGGCTGGTGAACTGCATGTGAGGCCTGTGAGCAGAATGTTTGTAAGTGCAGTGTTTTGTGTTCACGGTGATTTTTGTTCATGAGCTGTGTTCCATTTGGTGTGCTTTGCCCGGATTGTGCACACGAGCAGCCTGGGTTCCACTTAGGTTTGTTGGCCATCTCCCAAGTCAAAAGGCTTGGGCCCCTTGTTCACGACACCGCTCTCCTTTGTTCAGGCCCCCCCGGGTCTCGTCTGGCAGATGTGGCGGTTCCTCGGCTCCGAAATTTGGGTGGATGGTGGGGCCGACCATGAATATCGATTCAAAACCTCGCAGAGCCCAGGGTTTTCTAGTAATCCAGGGTATTCAAGCATCACCTTCTGGGAAGTGTTGACGTGAGTTTGAAGCAGACATATCAACAATTCTACACCCTTCAACGCAACAACAGCATGGACCCTGAGATACGGGTACCCTTGAAAGGAAAATGGTCTTCCAGGAGGCCGTATTTAGGTTCCATGTTCTTTGTTGGAGGGTGAGGCTTATGGGGAGCTCACCCCACCCAAGCCTACAGTTTGGGTGGCCAGTGGGCATCTTCCCTGGTTTGTTTCATGGATTTCATCAAATGGAATGCATGGAACAGCCTCCTGAAAGTGGGGATGGATTTTTTTGGAGGTGTGAGGTGGCCACATTGCACGTTTGTGTTCATATCGGTCAGTCGCTTCCTCCAAAGCACGCTGAAAGGGGATAGTTGTCAAGTAATGTTTGTTTCCCCGGACGCCCTATTTCACGGCCAGATGAGTTGTGAAACGATGTTGGCATTGATCATTCTTTGTTGCGCGGCTTTCTGGGAGATGTTTTTTTTCTTGTTTTTTTTTCTCTGGCGACCTTGCCAAGGGTTCCGGTCACCACATCTGATTATCTTTGGAGAGTGCTGGATTCTGAGAAGGTTGGACACCTCTGAAGGAAATGTTGAGTCATGTCACTCACAATTTCATTGTGAACAAACACGAAACCAAAGTAGCCAACCAAAAGTACCAAACCAACGGGCTTGTCATCGAATTGCTGCATGCCACTTTTTGCAGAGGGTCACTGGCACTGAATGGGAAGCGCGAGTGCTTTGCCGACGCACCCTCCGCTGCTGAGGACTTTGTGCGTAATGAAGAGACCCCAAAAAGAAGCATGCGGTCTTCCTCTTGGTTTCTAACCTCAAAATCAAGGTACCAAGCCTCAAACATGACACACCCATAGGTTCGCTGACAAAGAATATTGGTGTTCGGCCAGTGTTGTACGACCATGGCTGGACTTTTTGCCTTTGCACGTTTTCAGGTAGTCCCTGGCGATGTCACTGGTGGGCGTCCGGTTGCGGCTGAGGCTTGGCGTTGCACCGTTGCACCCGACTTCCTGACCCGGACCAATCACGGCGTATGAGAAGGGTTATTCCTCGCACGGAACTAAGACGGTAGGTTGTTTCCTTCGCACCTTGAGCAAAGTCAGACTTAAGGGGGGTATCTTCCATAAACCGCTTGAGGGGTGCCTTGAATAGTAAGACGACATCTGTTTGGGCTGCATCCAGGTGCATACCGCTTCAGGGGTGCCTTGAATAGTAAGACGACATCTGTTTGGGCTGCATCCAGGTGCATACTTTGATTCGGGTTCCGAGTTGATGGGGGAAGTACCACTCTGGCTGGCCAATGTGCCGTTGATAAATCATTGCTTGCCCGGATTCTTTCAATTACCAGACGTGAATCTCCCTGTTGCTCATGTTTGGTACCTGGTTTGGTCTCCCTTGTGATCACCCAATCTCCGAGACTGCTTTTGACGTGTGAAGGTGCATCCGCCTTTGTACCTGGACATCGAATACTACCTGGAGCGCCAAGTTGGCCCGGCCTTGCATCGGCTCTTCATGCTGGTGCGAGGCGAGAGCCTGACGGCCTGCGATCCCGGCGCAAACGGATGGCACTGGGAGCCCATTGGGCCATGCTGCCGTTGGTTTCTTTCCCTTGTTTTTTTTTTGGTTTCCTTGGGATCATGTTGGTTTCCTAATCCTTATCGGTTTCCGTGGCAACAAGTACTAGAATGTTGATCTTAGGTTGGGCTTCTCACCTTTGAAGTAGAATAACGCAAAGGAAACATCAGCCGAAGCGAGGTAAAGGTGCAGAAACCCTTGCAAGGGGTGCCAGTTGTGTTTGACTTAAAGGCCTTGAATCTGTGGAACCCAGGCCTATGTCATTTGAAAGAACCGCCACTCCCACCTCGGAGCTGAATGAATGAATCAGCCTGCAGCATTGTTTTTGGCGGAGTAGAGCAGGGGTCAGGGGCACTGGAACACTCACCCTGGGTTCCTTACAGGGTGCACAGTTTCGAAGATGTCACTTTGTGTTTTAGTCAAAGTTGTTTACGAGTTCATTGCAAGGTCTCTCGTTTGGTTCAAGTCCACACGCTTTCCATTTTGTCCTTGGCAGGACCAAATGGGCAGCAAGGCTACGTGGATGTGCGCCGCTGGATTGCGGAGGGCCCGCGGAGCCGACGACGGTTCATTGGCCCCATACGAGAGAGAGAGGGAGAGGGAAGAACAGGGAACCAGACTGCCTGTTCCAGATTCCCAGCACAAGGCAAATCATTGCCTGTTCTGTGATGCAGAAGGCCATCCCCATGACTACTTTACGGTTTCCACAAGGGGTTTTCCACAAGGGGAGACCCCTTGGTGGCAACACCCCAGTGTTCCACCACTGTGGAGTGGTTTTACATCTTCAAAGGTTGGGTTTCTATGCCAATCTGCAGGGGAGTCAGCCTCGCCAATTTGGAGCGTGTGCCAAGATTGGGGATATGTGTCAAAACAGAGGACCCCAAATCATGGCTTCCTTTTGGTTCCCTTTGGAACCAATCAAACAAGGGAATCCTCAAGCCCCCTCAAACTCATAAATGGGGAGATATGGCCCAAAACTATTTGAGTGACGTTTTCTGGCCCAGGGATGTGGCGGCGATGGCATCTGTGGGCTCCGTCTTCGGAGCCAAGCCAAAAGGCTGCGCGGCCTGCGGACAGCGGCTGGCGCCAGGTGTGGTGAGGGCGGGGGGCGCCCATTTTAGTCTATTTTAGTGGGGATTGGGATGTTCACTGGGGGTGCGGGATTTTGACCCATGGCCACTTGTATTGGTTTGAATAGGGGTGGCTCGTCTTTTTGTTGGGCCCCACAAAGTTCAGAATGGGTGGTGTTCCTTTGGGTTTCCAGACTAATTACACAAAAGGGGGGGGTAAAGCCCAACAAAAGACGAGCTGCTATGGGATGGGGCCCAAAGTCTCAGTTTACATTAGGTTCACTGACCAGAACCAACGGCTTAGGTTGGGGCCCACAATTGAACAACAAAAGTGTTGAATATCCAAGCAGTCTTTTGTTTTTGTTGGTGGGATCCCCAAGTTTGCAGAAGAAAAACACCCAGTACAAAGGTAAACATAGATACAAATGTGCTCCTACGATTATGACTCATTTGAATGTTCTTACTACCCAACGCGCCACTGGACATATTTCGGTAGTACTTCTGACGCAGGCGCTGTCCTTTGCACTGCCTGCCGGGAAGAAGCAGTGCCTTAGCCCGAAGCATTGCTCCGAGCCTCTAGAAGATGAGACCTGGGAAGCAAGCTGGTTTGGCTGTTTCCTTTTGGTTCCCAGTAAAACCTACATCCCCCATAGTGCCCTTTTACCTTTTTTTGCGGGAGGGTTCCCCTGCTAAGATAGACTACAGAAAAAGGGGTACCCTTATTCTAACCTCTCTACTGGAGGACCTAGATCCATAAGGGGCTCTAGCTTTGTGAGAAACTCATCTGTGTTCCTTTGGTTTTCCCCTTTAGAGGCGAGCCGTGTTCCCTTGTGCTGATCGGCCCTTAGGAGTGGGCGGGCCTGGGGTAGAGCTGTTTGCTTTGAGGTCGGTATTGCTTTGTTTAGCAGTTGCTCATATGTAATGTGCATAATGCCGACCTGGTTAAGCAATAATTTGTTTGCATCTATGTACAATTTACAATGGCCTACATAGGGATTCCCGAAGGCCTGCTCTCCATAAGAGATGACACAAGTATTAGAGCATAGTGAGGAGGGCTGAAACAAAATGTGGCACAGTGCCAACCAGCAACACGTTTGACAGCGGCTAGTACATTTTCGGGAACCTATGTTCGGAAACAATCTCACAGAGCTACTACACTTTAACGTTCACAGAATATGGGCTGGGATCTAAACATTTTGTCAAAGGCTGAGGTTGCTTGATCAAACAAATGGCCTCTTTACTGATGACTTTTTCGAGAGTTAGAGTTGCCCACGTGATACCCAAAGTGTTTGGCAAACTCAGGCTGTTGTGGCTGGCCGAGAAAGATGTTAATCGAACACCATGCCTTCTCGGGTCCATCTGCAAGAATCTTATTGGATGATTGGATGGTTCATTTACAGAAGTTGTAGCACCCTGTGGTTGCTTGGCCCGATTGACGGGAATACCATTGCATTCTGATTGAATATGAAGCCCTTGGATCCTGCCAACCCTGGACACCTTGAAGACAAACAAATCATGCCGAAGCAGGGTTTTTGTGTGATGTCTGGGATTCAGGGGGTGTTCATGTGTTGGAGATGCTTTTGGACGTGGCACTCTTCAGGCATAGGTGTTTTTTGGGTGAGCTGGTCAACAATCGATGGATTTAACTGGCTTCAGCTTTGGTTCATGTGTTATTTGCCAGTGCAATCTAATCTTGAGGCAGGAATACGTCCTCCAGTCAAGTAGTGGCTGCTTTGTCTTTGATATTCCTTCCTCGCAGACATTCAGATGTATGAGGACCCGTGATGGTGAATGACCGGAGGTGAGGTTACTCATCAACAAATAGTAAGCCTGAGTCAAGCTGGGGTTTCCGCAAAGTCTCTCCACGGTTTCCGAAAGGCTCCCGATCCGAGTCGACATGACATATCCAACAGGCATGACAAGCACACGCTCTTTGGCCTTCGACTTAGGGCCCTGGGTTCCTCTTGTGGCAACTGGGTCCCGCATGAGTGTAGCGCCAAAAAAAACAATAGAGATAACAGGCGCAGAGTTATCAGGTGGTTAGTAACAATAGTCATGACTTAGTCATACCCCACTTCCCATGTTTGTGTGGGCAATCAGGGTTGACCACTTACTCTCCTCCCTACAATCATGGAAACTGGCACTGACAGGAGGTGTTCAAAGACTACTTTCCTTTTGGGGAAGCCCCCTATCCACTTCCAAGATTGTTGGAAAAAGAAGGGTAAGTATGGTGTCTGACCATCAGTTCGGCCATGGAACAATTGCCCTGGTTGGAATCTGGGTGTGCCAACTGTAACTCTTAGCTGGATATGCCACCCATGGCTTTGAACCGGGTCTAGGGCCCCAGTAGTGCCCTTTTACCCTTTTTTGGGGGAGGGCTCCCCTACTAAAATAGACGACAGAAAAAAGGGTACCCTTATTCCAACCTCTCTACTGGAGGACCTAGGGGTTAAATCGCACCCGACCAGACGCCTCCTATAGTCCGATGGGTTTCAGGTACCTCGGCTGCTGGAGGCCATGGGCCGGCGCCAGCACTGGGAGCGCCGACTGCAGAGCTGCCCTCCGACCGCAAGTTGGCTGTGGGTCAAAACCAATGGTACCATTTTGGGGTAGGTGCACCACCCATTCTAGGCTATTTTTGGATATTCACTGGCGGTACAGGATGTTGACCCATGGCCAGTTGGGGGGGGGGGTTGTATTGGACTCCCCCTCCCATGGAGGTCTGGTTTGTTGGGGATATCATTGAAGGGTGCCCGTTTTGGGGCTGCCTGGTTTAAGCCAAAGGGCAGAGCCAGTGTCGAAGCAACCAGTT
>CAUJNA010000091.1:1088962-1096462 GCA_963377175.1 Effrenium voratum
ATGTATGTATGTATGTATGTATGTATGTATGTATGTATGTATGTATGTATGTATGTATGTATGTATGTATGTATGTATGTATGTATGTATGTATGTATGTATGTATGTATGTATGTATGTATGTATGTATGTATGTATGTATGTATGTATGTATGTATGTATGTATGTATGTATGTATGTATGTATGTATGTATGTATGTATGTATGTATGTATGTATGTATGTATGTATGTATGTATGTATGTATGTATGTATGTATGTATGTATGTATGTATGTATGTATGTATGTATGTATGTATGTATGTATGTATGTATGTATGTATGTATGTATGTATGTATGTATGTATGTATGTATGTATGTATGTATGTATGTATGTATGTATGTATGTATGTATGTATGTATGTATGTATGTATGTATGTATGTATGTATGTATGTATGTATGTATGTATGTATGTATGTATGTATGTATGTATGTATGTATGTATGTATGTATGTATGTATGTATGTATGTATGTATGTATGTATGTATGTATGTATGTATGTATGTATGTATGTATGTATGTATGTATGTATGTATGTATGTATGTATGTATGTATGTATGTAATGTATGTATGTATGTATGTATGTATGTATGTATGTATGTATGTATGTATGTATGTATGTATGTATGTATGTATGTATGTATGTATGTATGTATGTATGTATGTATGTATGTATGTATGTAGTGTATGTAAGGAATGTAATGAATGTATGTAGTGTATGTAAGGAATGTAATGAATGTAATGTATGAAATGAAGGCAATGAATGCAATGGATGATGTATGAAAGTCAAAAAACATAGAGCTTTTCCAGATTTTCGGCAAAAGGATGCAGGAAGCCGAAGCCAGCAAAAAAGCCGAGGGGGAATCGAGCCTGCGACCCCTGTTTTGCGACACCGGCTCCCCGAAGACTACGTTTAGTGGAACGTCATCAAATTGCCGCGCGGTACGCGGGGGGGGGGGTGGCGACCGAAAAACCATGCGTATTTGACGTGTCCTGCGGGGGGACTAAGGGGGGGTTATCCTCTATCCTCTCTTAGGTATCCATACTCCTCTCTTAACTATCCGATATATATATATATGCGAGGCTTAGCTTGCTTATAGTGAGTCCCCTCGGCTTTTTTCAGCGTTGAAGTTACCATCCTCACTACCTTCTCTTTTGTCACCGGTTGACATCCTGCCACAGAATGCGGTTGTTGGCAATGTGACACTCTAAACGGTGGGCGTTTTCGCGTTGGTTGTCTTGAGTGTAGCATCCAAAAAGAAGGACTTTGGCTCTGTGACTTGATAAGAACAAGTCAAACAGTACCAATGGCCAACAAGGGTGAGACAAATCCGAATTCGATGTTTCAACCATGCTGCGGACATGATAACGTTGCAACTCAATGGAGGACTTCTTCCAAACGGTGGTGTTCGTTTGAAATCCCTTGAACATTACCAGCACGTATTGACTCCGCATGGTTTGGAATCACGCTTCAAAATTCCGCATCTCGTTCGGCTTGCTCTGATGTAAAGCAAAGGCCAGCCATTGGCGTGTCAACCATGTGAAATTGTGCCGGGTTTGACTCAAGCGTTGATTTGTGTGTATGTCGCATGGTGGGATTTGGACCCACTATGCTCTTCAGATCCATTTGGCTGTTCTGTTGGTTGCTTGCCTTTTGAGCTTCATTTATAATATGCCTTTTGGTCGGCTGGGCACTTCCGGAAGCGAGCGGCGCAACATTGAGCCATCCCTGCCAAGTTTCAGGGTCCTTGTTGTGGTGTCACCCCTACAGAACGGGGTGTTCCCCAGCCCGAAAACCTCCCTTCCACCCTGCCTTTTTCCGCAATGGCTGATATGTCCAAAAGAAGGCCAACAGCTTGGGGGGGGGGGGGAAGAACAACAAAAGCAAAACATCCAACAGCAACACATCAAATGCAAAAGCTGCAGCGAAGAAGAACACTCCTCCCCCGTTTGTTCGCCAAGGCCGGGAAGTGTGCTTCCGCTGCACCGGTTCGGCCGCCATGGAGGAGGACTGTCGCAACATCTACTGCCAGAACTTCTTCCGAAAGGCGCGGATGGATTTCCAGGGCTCCATGTCCCCGGAAAGCGGCGATTGAAACCTCACCTCGTTGAAAGCGAGCTGCGGGTGATAGGGAGCCCGGGGCGGGCAAAAATCCAGTGAGGCGGGATGCTTGTTTGCCAATGTTTTTCTTCAGAAGTGGTTGCTGGCGATTCCCATGGAGAGAGGGGCGCAGCAACCCGAGAGTGCTTTGTGACGATTTCCTCCTTGGTGAAACGCAGGCATCACTGGTGGTACGTCTCAGGTCCCTTGATTCCACATCCGAGAGGCCCAAATAAACTCGCCTACCTATTTGATATACACACTGTTTGCATATACATATATATATATATGCATATATATATATATATATGTCTGTTGAACCAAATGCATATGCGTATCCACACATGTAAGCGGATACTAACACGTATGCATGCGTGCGCGTAAAGTACCATTATATATATATATATACATAGATGAATACGTGTATTGTATGTGTGAATTTGAATTTGTCGATGTGCCCTGAACACGAGACACATTGCCGGCTCCTTGAGGTCAATGCGCAGCTGCAGCTGAGCACGTGCACCGCACCTCAAAGCTGGCCGCCGGAGTGGTGAGGAGACAAGAAGAACACTTGCAGATTCACCCGGGTTTTCCCAAAACGCTACCTCTTTAGCATGGGACCGATATGTTTGGCAAATGGGAATTGGAAGCGTTCGGTTGCTAGAGGAAAAGAAACATCCTCCTTAGAAGCATTTGTTTTCGGGCGCCTCACTTCCAGTGGTTGAAAGCCCAGGCTCGCCGCAACATTCAAGCAATTCTTAGGTCCACTTTCGCGTGTCGTCGCCTTTCTCTGGGTGACCTTTGAGACACGAGTCACACGCGGATGAGTGTGAAGCAAGGGAGATTGCCACGCCTCAAGTGACCCAGTGCTTATGTTACCCCTGTACTAAGGCATGCCAGGCACTGATTGTCAGCAATTGCAATGGCAACGGCAGTATTGCCCAAGCCACCTGCTAAAAAGCCAAGCTCGAATCTCAAACCACCATTCGAGCGCTAAAGGGAACGTGCCTGGTTCCCTCCGATAGTGGCCATTGGAATCCCCTGGGTGGAGAATATGTTGTTGAAATCAAGATTCAGCACGCGCCCGACCCAACTCACCAGCTCACTTTCGAACATGACAAAGGAGACCCTTTGAGAGGGTTCTGACAACTTTGTTGGGGTTGCTGAGGGCCTTTGGTCCTTTGCTTCCTGCTAATGTTGATTGCTGAGGAGGTTCCCCCTTGCAATGCAGAAAGCAGGCCATACGCAGAACGCAGCCCATGGCATGGTTGTCATGCCGGTGTCCACGTTTGGCTCCGAAAGAATAGTGCACGATGACTGTGCAATTCCGTGAGCGAACATAGTCTGGAACCTCTGAAGACTTTCGACCGTGAGTTCACACGCCGTGGTCTTAGTCATGCTGCATGTCGGAGCAGCGCGATGCATGGGAATATCTCCAAGTAGTAAAACCCCTCTATTGGGTGCTTTTGTTGAAGACAGCTACACGCAACATGTGACTTAGATACCCAGCTGGTTCGGCGCTGCAGTACTTCCAGACCCCTACAATTGCCAACTATAACATGCTGGGGAACCACCTCACAAGTGGTTGGTGGAAATGGCTCCCCGCCAACTTGACAAATGACGTCTACCAAAGGGTCTTATGAAGTGTCACATATCCAAAATTTGGAGTGAAGCGCTCTGGGCTACGCTCTGCGAAATGGTTGAGCCCATGGCGCAAGCCGATCAGAATCCCAGTCCACAAGATTGATCTGTTTTTTGTTTGCAAGATTGTCTACTTGGGGAAGTCGTCTGATTCACGTTCTCAGAGCGGTTGTGCATGGCATGTGTCGCGGGGTGTATGTGTTTGTGTATGTGTTTGTTGTTTTGTTGCTGTTCTGTTGTGCCTGATAGAAACGCCAGATATGGATGTACGAGCGCCTGCCAGGTTTTGTTCGCTCTCACAAAACAGACAGGGACCCCGGTTGCAATTGCAGTTGAGAAATCCAACAGAGTGACTGACAGAGCACGGAGTTCTCCTTGGAAGACTACTTACAGGAAAGCGGTATGGCCCCCTTCAAGTTGAGGCTTTCTCTTGGAGGAAATGAACTTATCCAAAAAAAGGTGGCGAAAGGTCACTCTGACAGAGGGTTTATGAATGATGCCGGCAAAGCAGTGCTAGGTGAGGCAACACAATTGGACGTGAGCGTTGCCGGAAAGGCATTGTTTTTTTCTGCTAGGAGTGGATGCCAGGGTTTCATGGGAGCAGCACAAGCCTAATATTTTCCAATCGTTGACAAGTTGAGAACATTTGCAGGCCGGGGACCCGGATTTTGTCAACCCTCCTGTGTACCCTGGGCATGTAGGCCGTTTTTGCGAGGCCGCGATGCGGGCACTGCCTGGCTCTGAGATTGACCGAGTGTGCCTCCAGAGCTCCAGATTGAACGGTGGATCCTTCGTGAGATTATGTTGGATGCTCAGGGGCTGTTTTGTTTGCTTTCCGAGTTTTGTATGGCTTTGTCATATTTGCCTTGCCTCTAAACTTGTTCACCAGGCATGGCAGTTCCTTAGGCGAGCTGCACTCGCCCTATGTGTGCCTGGTGCTGAAAGCCTGCTTCGGGACCGTAGCGCGGGCGGGCGGATGTCAACCAGCTCTCCTGATCAAGGCCTCAAAGCTTCGCTATTCTTGGTATAGCTGCTGCTGTTTACCCACACTGACTGCCGCTTCCTCAGCACGCAAACGCAACCAAAGCAACATGTTTACTCTGTACATGTTTCACGCTACACGCCTCTTAGTTGTTGCTTCCATGTATGTGTCAACAGTGTTAATAGGGCTGCAAAGAGCGCTGTTTCTGCTGACGTATTAGAGGTTGAGGGGAACGCCCCAGCAATGGCCAAGTTGCAGATCGTGGGTTGCAGATGAATTCTGCACTGACCAGGAGCTGTACACCACCAATGCTGCATGCAGATCTCAGTACTGCGTGAACCCAGCTGGGGGCTTGGCCTGTCGAAAAGCTGGGACGCCCATGCTCAGTCTTGGACGTACCATTTGAGGTTTGTTTGAATAGGATTGTTGCGGACTATCCCAGCAATCCGCATGTTTTGGGAGGGTCTATCATGATGTGGGCTTCCCCCGAATACATAAAGTGTTTAAGTTGAGGGAAGTGATGAATTGGGCCCCTAGCCTACGGCTCTCTGGCAGAAGCGCGAGGTCTTCCCGGCCATACAAGATATGTCCGGCTTGGAGAAGCAGAGGCGGGCGATGGGCTAGCGGTTGCTTTTAGGTCCGAAAGGGAGTCAAGATCTTGCTGTGGATGTTTGTTCAAGGCCTTTTTGTCTACCAGTTGGCCATTTCGTAGTGGTTCTGCTGCCTGCTTTCATGGGGTTTTAGTGAAAGAAGCATGTTGGAACAGCAAACATTGGTGGGTTTTGTGTCGCAGTCCAAGTCAGCATTGTCCGTTTGGCATGGTCCATTGGTTGGTCAAAGGACCACTCAAGAACGTACTATGATGGCCTGTTCCAAATGGGTGATTCCAAAAGTATGGGACTAATTGCCCGGTTTCCTTGCGGTTCCCATTTCAACACCATCAGAAGCGTGCTAGCAAGAGCAGGCAGAGAGAGAGAGAGAGAGACATGCTCTTTGTGCCAGCCTTTGTGAGCCGAGCAGGTCATGCTCGACTGGACAAACGCTGAAACAGCCAGCCACGCCTGTCAAATGAGGTGCGATCTTGCAGAAACCACAATTGTACAGCCTGCCAGTGATGGAGGGTCCGGTAGGGTAGCCTTGTACCGTGTAGAGAAATACAGATTCGGTCGAATGCCTGGAGCCTGGGCCCAGAGTACTGACAGGTGGGCCAAACAAAGCCTGGCGGACTTGGCGAGCTTCATGCCCTTCTGTACCATCCTCAATTCTGGTGGGCAACATGTTGAAAGGACCAGACCCTCTGCAGAGGGATTTCAACAGGAGCTTTAATGTACACGGTGGTTCAGTCCCAGATGTTCCCAGACCCTGGCCGATTTAAAACCCAAACATGGACAACTTGCGAACTTGTGGGCGCTCAAAGGAAGAGAGCGCTACGATCTTCGGTATGCTGCAACTTTTGGGGGGTTGTAAGGCCTGAGCCGTAGATATCTACACCCCAGCTGAAGGAGCACAAGAGGGAAGCAAGGTGAAAACCACGGCATCTCAGCCATTCTCAGGCAACGGAACCGTGAATTACAACGTGGTGTCGGGCTCAGACTGCAGACTTTGATGCCCACAGTGAAAGATTGGACCTGTCCCAAGGTCCCGAGGGAATTTCAGCTCACCTATGATTAGCACCCTTACTACCTGATTTCCAGTTGATGAATGATAGTAATTTGGGCAGATAGATATGTTATTTGGTTGACAGGTGTGGGGCCCGCCTCGTGCAAGTGCCGCGTCGCCTACAGAACGCAGGGATTTTCCTTGAGACTGATTCGGATGATGCGAATATAAGAGGCAACATATTTGCAAACATTACTGACCCCAGATTAACAACCCATCCTCCTGATAGGGGGGCGTTCCCCTCCGAAAGTGATGATTCCTCACTAAACCAGGGGCGCCCACTGATAAACGGGTTGTTTTTTGGTCCGGGCTTCTCATTACACCACATCCCCATTCTGACTATTTCGTACTTGTATAGGATTAGCACGGCCTCATGTCACAAGGCATTGCCCATGAATGAGACCGCCTCCAACAACGCCTCCAATAAGAAGGCGATGCAGGAGAAGATGCCATGCTGTCATCAGACATGGAGAACTCAAACCCAGTTCTATAACACCCTGTTTCACCTTTTGTGTGGTGGGCTCCCCACTAAAAATAGTCAACACGGAAAAGGGACTGGAACTGGGATGAGGGAACCCTGTTTGGATGGTTTTGAAGGGAAACCAAGAGAAGGGCAACCTCTTGCAGGGTCCCTAATGAGACACATCCAACATGGGACATGTTGTTTACTTGGTGTTGTTGTCGTTTCTTTTCGTTTGTGTGTAGGTGTTGATGTAGCAACACATGAGTGGCATGTTATTTTGCAGGAGTTGGCACTTGCTCAAGATCAGCGCGCTGCGCAGACGCAGCTTGGCGCAAGTTTAACTAATTTCTTGGCCATTGTGGTTTAAGGGGGAGAAACCGCGAAAAGTCCTCTTGAGAACTCACAATGTTCACCTTGGAGCACGCAGCAATTTTGGGGGTGGTGACCCAGTAGTGTGTGTGGGGGGGGGGGTGGGGGGGGGGAAATGATCTGCTGGTCATGTCCAGAACGGAAAGCAAAGCACCAAGCTCTGTGTGTTGGTCCAAGACGTAACTCAAAGCCTTCCGCAAGCTTTGTGGGCATTCCAAACACTTCTTTTCAGGGCTATGAAA
>CAUJNA010000091.1:1103962-1213962 GCA_963377175.1 Effrenium voratum
GTTTGGTGGGTTCCACGTTAGTTGGTAGGATGTACGTGTTCGAAATCACAGCCAGCTAATGTTCTTGGTCTGAGGGCTGCTCTGCATATCTGCTGCACAAGGTATGCCGCGGCAGCTGAGGGTCTCTGCACAGGGCGGTAGACATGGAAATGCAACGATTACCACAAGGGAAAAATACTAATATCATTAAGTACACTAGTCCCGCTATTTCTCCAAAAGCATAATTGAATGTGATAGTGGCCTGTAGGTATTATGTGTATGATCATATGTAGTTCATGGTTTGTACTTTTGAGTAATACATAGTTGATGTTCGACGTATTGCATATTGAAATGCTGTATGCATTCAGATATTGATGGTGCATTGATATTATTGTGAATTGGTAGAACACAACATGCGTTTGTTGTCAACACATTGAGGAAATGTTGAATAATGCCATTATTGGATATTGTGTGAATTAAGAGATGATATCTATTTGGGTGTGTGTTCATCTTGGTTTGCTTGGAATATGGAATGTGTGTTGCACTACAGTGAGGTGATGCTTGACTGTTGTCCGCATTTTGAGTAGCTGTTGTGTGGATAGAACATCAAATCAGAGTGAGCAATTTCGTATTTTCAATCTATGAAGTATCGTGTGGTGGAAATGTAGTCTACTGCGGTGTTTATCACTCAAAGAAATGCTCCAAGAAGATGAATATGATGCAATCATGAAAGTGAGCAACGAGAAGAAGGGCGATCGATATGAAGAAGGGAGCAGCAGCGGGTGAGGGAGGGGAACGGCAAGGAACATTGGAAAAAGGAGAAAGGTGTTTAGAGATTTGTTGTACCAAATTCTGCAATTTGGTGATCCCCCTGGCCCCTTCCTTTGTGTTTACTTCTTGTTGTACGTGAGCCAGTTCAGATTGGTTGGATTCAGACGATGGCTTGATCGAGTGCTTTTCTTTGAGCTTAATGGTCAGCTCTCCAACCGTTGTGTTCATCGAAAGTGGGTTGGAGCCTTTGCGCGCAAAGGAGCCCGTAGCCTTTTCTCCTAAGGGCCACAACGACTCTTTCGATATACCGTAGATGGACAACATCCTGCACCAGTTGGTATGAAACCCTACGGAAACACCAGGCTTTGAGCTTCTAGTGCTTTTCGAAAATTTGCTTCTTTCAGGCTTCAAAGTTGTCTTTGCTTCCACGTTGCCCTGGCTTCACAGAGGGCGTATTTGTGATCCTTCGGCACGCGTGCACCCATAGAGTTTGGGACGGACTGTCTTCGTTCGGTCCGTGACCCGTGCCAGATCGGCGGCATGCTAGTCTTCAAATCAACTGGCCGGACCTGTGTAACAGAGGTTGGGGACAATTTCTCCGGTTTGCGTTGTAACATGGAGTCTGACCAAGCCTTGGGCCGGTGGGGGCCGGGGGGGGGGGGGCCGGGAAGGGGGGCTGGGGAGTCCTCTTGGGCAAAAACCACATTGTTGGTGGCTCCTGTTTTGGACAATGATTGTTTGAGAAGGGTTGCGTGATGCAAGCAGACCGCCGCACGTGATCTCTGGGCTCAGTCTTTACTGTTTGAAGATGCATCTCATGCATAACCCCAAACGTGGAGGCTGCAAAGCATGGCAACATGAGGCCAACAATAACCTTTGCATTTGCATTCTCTTGGACACGCTGGGCTCATGCTACGGAACCAAAAGGCAACCATTCCGGCGGCAGGTTTTCTCACCAGGGCACACCGAGAGAGCCAATGCATAGGAAATCAGCCCCTTACCCTTTGCCAACCCCAGGGAAGTCCCCCAGACGCCAGAGTCAAGCCAAAATTGGATCCCAATCGAATAGCTTTGGTTCTCTGGATATGTTGAACAACGTTCGGACCAACATCGGATTCCAGAAAACCCATGTGAGAGTCATGTTCGGAACCAAACTTGGAGCCACGCTCCACCCAACACGGAACGTTTGCACGTGTGACGAGAACGCTGCCGGCATGGGAAGGGACCGGCGCAAGTCCCGCAGCCGCAGCCGGCGCAGGTCGGGGGGTTCTCCTTTGGCCTATGGCGTAAGGGTAGATTGGTCACCGACTTCCCTTGGTTTGTCATCGGCGACAAAGTCGGTTTCTCAACCTGAGTCGTACCGTAGATTGACCAAGAATCGTACGTAGATTGATAAATGACCCCCCTCAAGGTCGGCAAGGTCCCAAAAAAAAAATGACCCTAATTTTAGAGGGTCCCTGCTTCTCAAACCTTGATTGCTTACACAGCATGTAAGACAAGTTTGCTTTCCGGCTAACGGTTCTTTCTTTTGTTGGTTTTTGGCGAAGCCCACCTTAAGACTACATGTCAGTTTCACGCCCCTCTCACCGGCCTCGCGTGCCAGGGAAAGTCCTTTAGGAAGAACTGAGCCATGCGCGATAGTGGATGGCTGGATGGCTGGATGGCTGGATGAATGGTGGGTGGATGGATGGATGGGTGGATGGGTGGATGGATGGATGGATGGATGGCTGGATGGCTGGATGGCTTGATGGATGCATGGCTGGATGGCTTGATGGCTGGATGGATGGATGGATGGCTGGATGGATGGATGGATGGATGGTTGGTTCGTTGGTGGGTTGGTGGGTTGGTGGGTTGGGGGGTTGGGGGGTTGGTGGGTTGGTGGGTTGGTGGGTTGGGGGGTTGGGGGGTTGGGGGGGTTGGGGGGGTTGGGTGGGTTGGGTGGGTTGGGGGGGTTGGGGGGGTTGGGTGGGTTGGGTGGGTTGGGTGGGTTGGGGGGTTGGGGTTGGGGTGGGGTGGGGTGGGGTGGGGTGGGGTGGGGTGGGGTGGGGTGGGGTGGGGTGGGGTGGGGTGGGGTGGGGTGGGGTGGGGTGGTGTGGGGTGGGGTGGGGTGGGGTGGGGTGGGGTGGGGTGGGGTGGGGTGGGGTGGGGTGGGGTGGGGTGGGGTGGGGTGGGGTGGGGTGGGGTGGGGTGGGGTGGGGTGGGGTGGGGTGGGGTGGGGTGGGGTGGGGTGGGGTGGGGTGGGTGGGTGGGTTGGTTGGTTGGTTGGTTGTTTGCGGGCAGCCCGCGCGTTGCGCTAGCGCGTGTGTGTGCGGCGCGCGCGTCATCAGGAATGTATTGGGGCAGTCTGGCCCCAGAGGAAACCTTGCGGTTTGCCGTCCAAGCGATCCCAGGAGATCCCGCCTTGCTAGCCGTGACCGGGATGTCAACATCTAAATACCCGTACTGGACACTATCCATGTAACGGAATGTCTTCAATTGGCACTTGGAAGATCAGCTTCAGCAAACCCAATCAGGATCTCGAACAGCAGTGGACCTTGAATGGCATTCAGATTTGAGTGGGGTTCGCCCCTTGCTAGGCTTGACGTTGATTTTGCGGCAGTCAACCGGTGATCGCGCCAACGGGGGTCTTTCCCCAGACAAGAACGGGCTTCCGTTTCGTCGTCCCTCAAGGTTTCGGACTCGCACAAGAGTTGCAGAGGATGCATGCCCAGCCCCCGTACGCACGCCGTGTAGAGGGCTACTGGCAATGGCTTTTCACCAGTTCCAATAGCGCTTGCATGGTACCAAGCCGTGAGACATAAGGTGCTTGTTGAGGGTGACCATTCTTAAAGTTTAAAGGGAAACCACAAGGAGCCCAAATGTTGTTTTTATTTTTCAGATTTAGGCCCCTGGTTCGGTTTGGCCAACCAACACATTTTTCAATTTTGGGAAAGGCTGAACTAAAGGCAGAGCACAAAGGGGGCCTTAATTACCGATTATTGTATGTTGTAAATCTGCCTTGCGGTTTTGCGCGCCCTGTATTTCCAACACGCCAACCTTGTTGTGCGATACCTATTTGTTTAGTGGCTCCAACAACTCAGGTGCAGAAGTGTCCAAACCCCAGAGCAGATGAGAGAAAAACTGATGGCCACGCTGTGGAACTTGCCATCTTCCTCAGGAGTTCGGATGACGAGGCGCTGGGCAGAGTGCCTAACCAAGTCAATGCTCAGATTGCCAGACGCAGCCTTTTGTTTCAACTTTTTCCATTTTTGTTTTCGTTCATTTTCCTTTCACTGCAGCTAAGTCCGGCCCAGCTCAGAGATTAATGAGACTGTTCGACACATGGGGGATCGCCCCATGGCGAAGGGGAAACCAAAAGCGAGCCACCCATGTTGAGTGCTCCCAAATCTCATGTTTGTTCAGTCAATGATACTGAGCTTCTTTGCCTGCAGTCAAATACCTGTGCCACAAATTTACCACGAAGGAGGGCCTAAATCGCCCTGATTTTGTTCAGGGGCACATCCAAATGGTTCGTAGGCATGAATCCCCACGTAAACGACAGTCACCAAAGGGTGCCCAAGTTTGTCAATTCAGGCCCAACCGGGCGCGTCTTTTCTTTTTCTTTCCTCAGGGACCCGCCCAAATCGTGGTTTTGCTTTTGGTTTATCCTTTAAAACCAAAAAAATGGTACCAACTCCAAAGAAAGACCCGCCCCAGCACTGTCCGCAAGTCGGTTCGAGAGCTTCGTCCGCCAGGACTTGAGTCCGGATGCCCGAATCGAGCTACTGGAGGTGTGGGAGCTTGTCGGTGTCGCTTCTTTTCCATGAGGGTTGGTCGAAATCACTCGTAGTCTATGGTTCATTTCGGGACAAACTCACAAAATCTGAAAAACATATAGCGGGACTCTGTGAATATCACATGTCATGGGGGAACATGCAAGTGCCTGGAACCGAGGGATTGGCCGCCTGGCTTCATGGGGTTGGGCCTCAACATGTAGAATGCACAGCCAGTTGGTTCAGGGCGCTCATGCCTTTTGGGGGGCAGCCCCTTCAAAACAAGGGAACCTATGCTTTTCCACACGACCACAGGGAGAGTAAGTTGAACACATTGGCGTGGAAGATGCAATGAGCGCATTTCGCAGGTGATGCTTCAGGGTTTGAATGGTGGAGTCACGAATGCGTTTGCTGAAGCTCTGCAAGGGGATGATTTGTTTGGTTGAGGAACGCAGGGCTTTCTTATTCCGAGGGCTTGGAACGCTTCGCCTGAGTCATTCTAAAAGGAACCAGTCTTGGAGTTCGGTCTATCCGGTCCATGATGACCTTGGGGCTTGAGAGCACCGTGTCCCACACCATGGGCCCAAAGTCCAAGTTTCCACCATGGTAGCTGTGGCTTGGTCACGATCGCAGGTGGAAAATGAGACATTGAAAGCCCGCACCTGAGACAGGAAAGCGTATCGGTGACTTTCCACACGAGCTCTATGCCGACGTAGAGCTCAATGCGTGTTTGCTTTCTTTCTCGAGGGTACCCGGTTGGGTTGTGTGAAAGTTAGGGGGGACCCAGAGATTGAGACAAACCCAGTGCTATTCGGTGCTATTGTTCCCTTAGACGGCCCCACATTTTGTGATTGAATGCACCGCATGTTGAGGGAACCTGAAGTGTGAGGACGGTTGTTGAGCTTCTCTAGAAAATATTAGGAGATGTTTGAAGAACGAGTTCACTATCATGGCCTAAAAAGTCCCGGGATACTATTTCGCCAAATTATGTCGTGAATATAGGACAGAATCTGTGTACTGATTTAGCCCTGGTAAGAAAAAACACATGCATCGGTGTGAAGCCTTGGCCTTTGCTTTTGGGCGCCCAGATCTATCATGGGTCAAAGGGGTCGCTTTGTGAGCGGTTTGAACAGTAATGCAACATAAAAATGTTCAGGTGTACTGAGACTTTGACACACGGCATAGGGATCAGCCTGAGTTTGCATGCCTAGGACTCCAAACGTCATGAACAGGCTGACGTTTGCGGATCTCCACAGAAACTGACGCAGATTGACATGGCCACTTTGGGCCACCCTAAGGTTCGTTGTCAAATGATCCTGTTTGGTCGCAGTTGGGGTTCGGGACATGGGGACTTGTGAACTTTCAAGAGTGTCAGGATTCCAAGACTTGGGCCTGTGGATGCCATTTTAGAAAGAACAGAAAACTCCTCGTTGTTCCGGCTTTGCTCCTTAGCCTTAAGTCATCGGTGCACTAGAGGCTGAGAATCGGGAGCTCCGGAAGAAGCTCGTAGAAGCACTGAGGAGAGGCGGAGGCATTCGGAGGGTCGACGGTTTGCGGTTTGTGCGGCCTGGGCTCGGACTGGGGGGTGTGCGTACGGATTCCCTTGGAATAAATCGGATAGGGGGGGGGGGCTGAAAGTGTGATTTCCTTCCGAAAAGGCAACCTTTTGACCCGACCCAACGATGAAGCCATCCATCCGAAGCTCGAGGAAATCCCAATCTTGGGCCCTCAAAGAAAAGTGACTTTCTGTGGAATTTGCTGAGCCGAGTTGGCTTCAAATACTTCCCAAACATTTGGTGCAGAGACCCTTCGGATGGCAAAGACTCCGGATCAAACTCACAGTTCTTTAGTTTGTGACCAGCGCCCTTGCTACATGTTGCTGATGCCACCCACAGTTGGGGGAAGTAGTAACCCCTCCTTCAGGGTGGGCCACTTAATGTTTGTAGTCGAGTGGAGCCTTTGTAGCTCGTGTTCCAGGCACATATTTTATCTGGAAGCACTGGAGAGTCCTGAGGATTCATTTGCACCGATCCAAGCGACCTTGAGACAAATCAAGCTCAGGTGCTAGATAGTCCATAGTTGTGGATGAAAGGAAGTCAAACAAAAGAATCGGCTTGGCGTTTTGCCCTGAGCCCATTTTTTCGGAACCCAGATCGTGCAGACGGAGCCCTGAAGCAGCCGAGGTTCCGATCGCCGAGAGCCGGAGGAGAAGGCCATAGCTGAGCCGAGCAAGCGGTACTACATCAAGTGGGCGTGGGTCAAAATAAAACCACCAGAAAAAGCCGCGGGGTTTAGTCCATGTTTCCATTTCCCAGGGCAAGCCATTTGGGGTACCTTTTTTTTGACCCACAGCCAGGTTTCTTTAAGCCTTGGCCCCTTTTGAGAGGAATGGTACCAAGCCTCAAGCGGTTTTCTCCGCCCTTTGAACCCTCAGCTTCCTGCAAGGCATCAGTCAGTCCCAGTTCACATGTTTGGTCGAAATGTGAGCCTGTCCATGGTCCAATTGAAAGACGCATGCGATCCGAGCTTTCCACCAAAGCCAGGGGACGCTCTTCACCCATGCCCATAGGTGAACTTGCGTGCAGTTGTGCTCTCGGAGCCGGATCCATTGCAAAGCGTGGAGGAAACTTGAGCTAGGTATCTGACATTTATGCCACTTCGCATGTTGTGCAGTATGACCTGCTGCATATTGATATGGGCTCTGTGACCTGTGCAGCAATTTTGGGTTCCTTGTTTGGGGCTCTGGACAAGATAGAAATGGCTTTGTCTCAAAGTAGGTGACCTTTCGACCCCAGATGGTGATTGTCCTTTTGGTTTCCCTTTTGAACCTGCACCTGTTGCCGTCGTCAGGCGGATCGACGACGACGGTCAGCACCGGAGCCACGGGAAGAAGAGCCGGAGGAGGAGGAGGCAGACTTGTGGCTGTGATGGGTTCCACAGTACATAACTCATGATTCATATTTTCCCGTAAAGGAAAGCAGAGTCTAAGAGGGGAAAGGGCATCCAGACCCCCGACTTAGAGCTTGGGATTCCTGTTGCTTGTGGTCTATTGTCCTCGCCATCGCCATCGTCCTTGGCTCTTCGCGGTGCTTGCGTGTATTTGTTTACTGGCTGTGTGACTTCAATGTTTGATTGTTGGTGCATGCTGGATGTTTGTTTTCAATGTGGAAGCACGCTCTGGCCACGAGTAGTGCTCCGCGTTCCATACGCCGCTCGAGACCTTTGGAGCTTTTGTGAAGGCCGGCGGCTCTGACAGCAACGCAGTCTTGCTGGCGAATGCCCAGATGGAGGCCTACAACGAGGCCAGATCGTTCTGGCCCGACCTTCCATAGAGCGCTTGCTGCTCCTGTTGACCTTGTAGATGCAGGTAGGTGATGAAATATGGGCGTTCACTCTGGCCATACTGCATTTGTGTCAACATGTGTGTCTGTGTTTGCCTGCGTTTGTGCCTGTGTCTATTTGTGTGTTAGTGTTGGTTTCAGTCTGTGGTTTCATCTCTATCCCCAGTCTCTGTCTCTGTCTGTCCTCCCTCTGTCTCTTTCTTTACGTGCAAGGCACGGAGTCAACAGTCTGGAATCTGAAGTGGTCAAATTATGGGAGATGTTCTTAGGAACCAAATTTGACCAATCCATGTTGAGCATCAAACAGGTGTCAATCAATGCCCTTGGGTCTCGTTTGCTTGTTTGCAACCCTCTCATCCTTGTCTTGCTTGCAGGGCGCTTCTGCTTGCCTGCTACCTTGCAATTCATTTGCCCTCTGCCAAGACAAACTCCATCTCCTTTGGGATTCGCTCAGCCCATCCCCAACAACATCCCTGGCGAGAAGCGGATGCCTTTGGTGCCGGGCGCCCCTGAGGGGGGTTGGGGGGGGGGTGACGTGGCTGGTGCCATGAAGTCTTTTTCACCCCATCTCTGAACTTTCAAAGCTTTTTGGGACCTTTTTAGTGGTAAACATGCTCGGTCTGATTTTTGTGGCCCATCCTGTGACGAGATTTCCGGTTGGAGTTGACTCGGTCCCATTGGGCCTGGTGGTTTCAGCCAGCGCTTTGTTTCCAGCACAGAGTCGTGGCATGTTCGGCCAACATGTGGGTCTCGCTAATTGTCCCATAAGAACCAGGACACTGATGGAGCCCCCATGCGAATTACGTGAACTGCATATGTTTGACTGTGGCTCCAGTTCAAATTGCTATTTGGGTCGATTGTAGCCACGAGTACCGTTGGCATCGGCGCCAGCTCGCCTGTAGCAGCCCGCAATTGAAGAGTAACAAGAACCACCTTCTGGGCATCAGAATGCGTGAAAGGAAGCCTCCAGGGGACCTCAGCGAAAACAACAAATGTTGACATCAACAATCGGATTCTGGCAGGCAAACATTCGGGGTGGTCTACTGGAATTGAGCAGTACTACGTTAGAGTATCGGGCAATGCTACTTTTGAGTTGGGAATGAGGATTCCAGAGCTCCAGAAGGATTCCAAAAGGAGCTTCGGTCCATGTTTCCATTTGATTTAGCATTGCTGGAGCTTCTTTTGAGATGTTGATTTGAATATCCAGTTGATTTGGTACTGTGGGATTTGACTTTCCATGTGATCTAGTATTGCTGGAGCTTCCTTGTGAATTTCAGTTGAGATTCCATTTGATTTAGTATTGTTGGGTTTGAGTTTCCATTTGATTTAGAATTGTTGGATTTAAGTTTCCTTTTGATTTCATTTAGTATTGCTGGAGCTCATAATATGGGCTGGGCACTCATGTGGTGTACCTCATGTGACCTTCTCAAACCATCACTTGTTGAAAGGGATTTGAGAAAGAAATTGCAAATTCGGAAAGCCCGATGGCTTGGCACTGCTTCATGGCTGTGCTAGTACTAGTGCAAAGCTGGCAGCTCTCTTCGCTCCGGCATTCTAAAACAAATGGGCATCAAATGAACAAGACACAGGGTATAGCAGTATGAGCATGGAAAAAGGCAGCAGCTGCATCACCAGACAAGATTTGAATGTGTTGTTGTTGTTGTTTTGTTGGGGACGTAGGGCCTCCTTAATGTTTGGGATTTTCGGTGGGTCCTGTCTAATACCCTTTGTGTGTGTTTTGGTGGAAGCTCACTTCTATTTGTTCAACTTGTTTAGTATTGGGGTGGGGTCCTGTGAGACCTGCGCTTGCTCAAAGCCAGGACGGTCCGAGATGCTGTGTCCGGATGTTACCCGCGGTGGATGGTTTCCGTTAGACTTGCAAAATATGTCGTCACAAGGGTGACCTTTACCTAAGATGCCCCAGTCCAACAAGCACCTTGCCTTGTTTGCAAGTAAGCAGGACGTTTGCCCATGGGTGTTTGACAAATGGTGGAACCCGTGGTTACATGGATCCACTGGTTGCTTGGCAGGGTTGTTTGACATACTTGCCTCCCACTGATTGCTCAGGCAGGTTTCTATCAGACAGGCCAAGAGAGCAAGACCTACCCATTTGCCACAGCTCCGAGGGCGGGCAAAATGAAGAGGTTCATGGCCTGCTTCGCTGACAAGGCGCGAGCCAAGTCCGGTCATCCGGTGAAGCCTGCCATGTCATGTGCCCTTCGAAAGGAAGGCCGAAGTTGAGTTGAAGGGATCCTTCTCAGACCATAGCACTTCCAAGCCCTGAGAAACTGCTTAGGTGTTGAACTTGTTCATGTTTCAAAAGCACTTTGCAGATCTTGCAGCTTTTTCAACGGTTGTCATGAGATGCGTCAACCCACGCTAACCGAATCGGCTTCAACAAGTTGAACAAGCTTCGAAAAGGTCGTGCCGTCGTGCCGTATGGAGCTGGGGCCGTAGATACGGGCGTGTCGGTTGGGAACAGATGCCGATGCGGTGCTCCGGGTTGAACCCTGGCTTCCCACGCGCGGATGCAAAAGGGCCATGGACGACGGGCTCGAATTGTTTTCGGCTGGGGGAATTTCTCCTTTTGGGGTTGAGTGGAAGGTAAGAATACATCAATACGCAATTGACAACTATGGGGCGGTCTCCGAAGCGGACAGACCCAGGGGAAGCTCGAAGCGGTAGGTGCAGATCTTGGACTTGAAGTCCGGGCAAGCCATCATTAAGGACTCGCGAGGGCTGAGAATGAATTGGACGCATATGATCTTGAAGACTTGGGGGGCGTACCCATGAAGGTCCAATTTACTGGGGGGGGGGGGGGGTAATGGCACTTGGCCCAGAGTTGCAGCGACATCGACTCGGCATACGAGCGATCGAGCCTGAAGGTCTTTGGAGGGATTCCTGTAGTCAGGTTGGTGGATGGAAAGGTACTTCGTGCAGATCTTCGGACCACCAAAAGTGGACCGGAAAGCTCCCTACGCTTCGCCGCAGTTTCCAGGACCTTGAAAAAAAAAGAAAAACATGGGGCAATGTACCCATGGACTTAGGGTAGCGCATGAACAAGGGGTGGAGACTTCCTGTCAATTTAGATCGTGTGCGTAGGTTGAAATTGGTTTCTGTTCAGGGTGGACTGGGTCTAAAAAAGACCCTCTACAGGTCGAAAAAAAAAAAAAAAAAAAAAAAAAAAAAAAAAAAAAAAAAAAAAAAAAAACATTCCCTTTCTTGTTCATTTGTTTCATGGGTTTGACTGGACCTGCGCGATACGTTTGACTCAGTTGACACTCCGTGGGTTCCGAAGGATCACAACTCCTTCGTCAAGCGGTACACCTGCGTCTTTAGAGAGCTGGCTGCTCAGAAACGAGCACCTGACTGTGACACACACACACACACACGCACATAGTTTAACACCAGAAGCGACTTGCGAGCATTCTTCAAGGCAAAGCTGTTTGGCCTCAGTTAGCGTAAGACGAAGGTTCACGCACCTGCGAAGATCGCAGGGCAAGAGGGCAAGAAAATCGCAGCCTTGTCACTAGTTCGAAAGAGAAAGCAATGAACGGAACGCACCAGCGTCTTTAACAAATTGCAAGGAACACAGCGCGGAACGATACGGACTCAGCACGGACGGCTAATCCCACAACGCCATCACCAATCATGCAGTCAACGCAAAGCTGGACGCGCACTGCCAATGCCAGAAGAAGCGCAGATGTTTGAGGGAGATTCTAATGATTCATGTTGGAGCCAGTGTCTCTTCATCAGCGGAGTTTTGTTCAGTGGCCCACCGGTCCAAAATAAAAGCTACACAAGCTACGTGAGTACTTGTAGATGTTTAAGAACTGTTGAATTCTTGAGTTGATGGTGTTAAAGGGCGGTTGCAAACAGTGCTTGGTAAGGAGAGAATCACGTTTTGTGTTTGTAGGATGTTGAAGACATCAAGCAGAGCTGCTCCCGAGTACAAACATGGCCACTAAAGCACAAGGATAGAAATGGGTTGGGTTTCAGCCTGTCCTGTACTTTCCCCCACCCCATTCTGAGCTCTAGTGCAGGGATGCGCTTGTGAACTCGCTAGTATTCCTGAGCTCGTGGCTCACTCATAACTGTAACAGACGGCTCCTGCAGCTCATGGCTGTGGAGCTGAAATTGTTTGTCGACTGACCATGCCACACACACACACTCTTCCGGACAATACGCCTCCGGACGAACAGAGAGATTGTTGAAGACACACAAGCGAGTGTGAGACGCTTTCAGTGAAGCCTGCGAGAAGCCTTGGACTGGGATTTTCCTCCCAGAATCCTTTCGCTTCGGCGTTTTTCTCGGCAGGCGTGGCCCGCCCGTCATCATCCTCATCATCATCATCATCAGCATCATCAGCATTAATGTGGGTGCCACCAGCGCGGCATGCCCTGCATCCTTGAGACTGAACAGGTCCCACATCCCTGGGTGGCTCAAAATACACGCAGAAAGTCACGCTTAATTGCTTGTTACACCGTGTGGTGCTGGTTTCCCTTGTGTTGATGATGTTGATGATGATGATGATGATGAGATCCGCTTGTTTTAAACAACCTCTCCGATCCCAACCGTAGCGCCGGCCAGAGCTCTGGCATGAACCGCGGCCAACGTGAGATGACAGACAGTCTCACGTCGTGACTGGACTCCAGCAGTTGAAATTCAAGGCGCGGTCGAAATTGGCGGCTCTATTGACATGCCAATTGCGAGGAGCCCCCCGCATTCAGCGGCGTCGCTTCCTTGTCAGTAGACGCGCCATGGCATGGTCAAGGTGTTTTGACGTGGAATACAACGGGCCGTCTTACGAATTTGTGTCAATTATATGATACGAGTGACGACCGTGCCGTGCGCAGGGTTATGAGCATGGCGCGTGTGATGAGTCTTGACTGTTGCTCGCCCAACACGAAACGCCGCTAAGTCACTAGCCCAGAAAAGGCGTGCTGGCGTAGCTTGTAGCTCCCGTGCCGCTGTGAACCGTGGCCGCCGTAGACAAACATTGACGTTTTCCTGACATGTCGTGATTTGGTGACCGCGTTCCATGTGATCTTCTTAACAGTAGACTGTTGACTTGGCAATCGTACAATCAGGCTTGTCACCGGCCAAGCGCGGCATCACATGCGGTGGTTCCGATCTCGGCCATGAGCGAGCCGCAGAATCAGGAGGGTGTTTTGCCCTTCCGCCTCTCCATGGCATCGCAATCAAAGCTTGACGTCGGCGCCAAAGCGCTTAGTACTTGCTGGCGCTTAGCGCAGAGGAGTTTCTCAAAGTGGTGCCCCTTTTCGTTGGTACTCGAAGGCAATTCAAAAGACAATTCACATTTTTTAGGAAAAACACCCTGTCAGAGATGATAATGTTATTGGCCCGCAGCTTGGGGAAGGCCCAAACTTATTGGAAGCCTTGACCGCAAGGGTCCACAAAGAACTGCACATGTCCTTCTGGGTGTGGCTCCTTTGAGGGTGCTCGTTTTGGGGCGCATTTGGTTGCGCACCTTTGAGAGCCATCAGAACTTCTGAACATCTCCCAAGATCTTCCAACAGTTGTCTTGGAGTCTTTCCCTCCCTTTGCTCGGGTTCTCCCATGTGATTCTTTTGGGGCCGAACCTTTGTTTTATATTTACTGCTTTTACTCCCTTACAAAGCACGCCTTTTGGGCTTTCCCTTTTCCGCACAATCTTTTCTATTTTGTTCAGCCCCTTAAAGATTGGATAGAACTATATAACCCTTTGCACCCTTTGCACCCTTTGGACCCTTTGGACCCGTTGTTTCTTTCCGGCCTCCCCCCCTAGAACATATGCTCAGCCCAACGCCGGCGACTGGAGGTCAGGTTCAAAGCTGTCGGGGCCGGGAGCCTCAGCTTGCGAACCCAGCTCGGCGGCTTCAAAGTTCCGAGAGCCGCCCTCCGGGCTCCCCGAATTTTGTTTTTTGGGGGGGGTCCTTCGCAAAACAGGGACGCCCGACGTCTTGACTGGAACCATCAGTGAAAAGAGCAGCTACCCTCCTTGTGTAGCTCCGTGCGGGTGAATTTCCAGGCTTTCTTGATGACTCACCCACAGTGCTTGAGTCTGAAGCAACCAAAAGTCGCCACAACGCTGTAAAACAGACAGGTTCATACGGGCTGCTCCAACATTCAAAGCAACATGCTAATCACAAAGGTGGGACATTTGTATTGGCAGGCCTTCCAAGCTTTTCTACGCCCAGGTGATGATTTCCATGGGCTGCAAACGAGAACCGGCCACATTCAAAGCGATCTTCCTCGTTTCATGGCAATGATGAGTCTTTTGTCCAATGCGTGTTTGGTGTGTTGGGTGTGTTGGGTGCATTTGTTTGTTGCTTTGTTTGTTTGTTTGTTTGTTTGTTTGTTTATGTTTCTTTATTTCTCTGTTTCTTTCTTTCTTTCTTTCTTTCTTTCTTTTTTTCTTTCTTTCTTTCTTTCTTTCTTTCTTTCTTTCTTTCTTTGTCTGTCTGTCTGTCTGTCTGTCTGTCTGTTTGTTTGTTTGTTTGTTTGTTTTGTTTAAGGGGACTCTTGGGAGGTTTGCCCCGGAAAACAAAGGGATGTCACTTTATGTCTAAGTGACTGCAAAAGCACTTTGCTATCAAGTATCACTCATTTGTACTTAGTGCAATTTGTGCAATGATACAAGTGACCTTTCAGGGTCCTTTGGAATGGGGTTGCAGGGGAAAGGGGAGAGCAGCAAATTTGAGGTTTGGAGGGCAAGTTTGAGGTTGGGAGGGGTTCTTGAGGAGCGTGTCACGGCGTGTCACGGCGTGTCGGGGGGTGGCCAATTGCCGGCACATGTTCGTTGAACGGTCACCTTTGTTGGATATGAGCGTGTCACCAGCGTGTCTCTCCCCCTCCCCCCCCCTGCGCGTTGCATGTGCAATGAGCATACATGCCAGCCCAACCCCTCAATTGGATCCCCTCTAATCCTGAAGTGACGTTTCAACAAAAGTGACTTTTCACTGCACTTTGATGATGGCAAAAAACAAAAATGTGGGTACAAAACCATCTTTAAACAAGTGCTGGTCAATTGCCGGCACTTCACCCGAGACGCCAATTACCGGCCATCGGGGGGGCCTGGTTTGGAGGTTCCCCGATTTGGAGACAGACCAATTTTCGGCCTTTGTCAGTTTCCCAAGCTGAAAGGTAGCAGTTGCAGTTCAAATACCCGCCACAAGACCAAGATTGCTCAGGTATGCCTTCCACAGGTCAGTGCGATGCCTGTGTGTTTCTTTGCTTTGCAAGGCTACCCTGCCATCAATTGCATGAAGTTGTAGGACTTGGCTGCGTGGATTCGTGCTGTTCCGAGATGTTTTCGACAAGAGGTGGAGCGTGTTCAATGCTGAACATATTCGGACGCAGATCTGTTTGGCTTGCAAAGGCTGTCACAAAGCCACGCCCAGAAGGGACGTTGGCTGTACAACTGTTTTGGCAAACCATCCATTCAAGGAAACAATTTGAGGGTTGACGTGTTTCCCTTCAGACTGCCATTTAGGGGGGAAAACGAGAATGTCACTTTCATGGACGCAGTAATCCCTTGACATGGTGGCATTCAAGGGTTGCTAAGGAGATAGCGTCTTCTCTGGCTCTAAATCTTATTGGGTGCATGTTCCAGAAGATCCCAGGCAATATTTAGAAGAAAGAAAGCCAGTTTGCATATTGCTCCCCAAATTCAAAAGGGACTTCTCCTCGGCGTTTATCTAGCATCTTCCATCGATCGAGGGCCTGCACCAAGCGGTTCTACTTCGACGCCAAAGGCCACGCTTGGGGGGGATGTGCGACGTGCCACCGGTTTGCTTATGACTGTGGTGTTTCAGGGTTTGAGTCTGCAACATAGACGCTAGGGGGTTGAAGGTGACCCAAACGGGCCAGGTTCCACCATAGGAACACATGTAAAGGAAGATGCGACATTACCATTTGATGAAGAGCACTCACGGACTGCTTGTTGTTTGTTTGTTTGTTTGTTCGTTCGTTCCTTTGATTGTTTGTTTGTTTGTTTGTGTGCGTGTTTGTTTGTGGGTTGGTTGCTTGGTTGGTTCGTCCGTTCGTTCGTTTGTTTGTTTGTTTGTTAGTTTGTTTCCTTTGTTTGTTTCATTGTTTGTTTGTTTGTTTTTCCTTTGTTTGTGTGCGTGTTTGTTTGTGGGTTGGTTCGTTAGTTGGTTGGTTCGCTCGATTGTTTGTTCGTTCGTTTGTTTTGTTCGTTTGTTTGTTTGTTTGTTTGTTCGTTCGTTTGTTTCTTCGTTTGTTTGTTTGTTCGTTTGTTTGTTCGTTCGTTTGTTTGTTTGTGTGTGTGTGTTTGTGTTGGTTGGTTGGTTGGTTGGTTGGTTGGTTGGTTGGTTGGTTGGTTGGTTGGTTGGTTGGTTGGTTGGTTGGTTGGTTGGTTGGTTGGTTGGTTGGTTGGTTGGTTGGTTGGTTGGTTGGTTGGTTGGTTGGTTGGTTGGTTGGTTGGTTGGTTGGTTGGTTGGTTGGTTGGTTGGTTGGTTGGTTGGTTGGTTGGTTGGTTGGTTGGTTGGTTGGTTGGTTGGTTGGTTGGTTGGTTGGTTGGTTGGTTGGTTGGTTGGTTGGTTGGTTGGTTGGTTGGTTGGTTGGTTGGTTGGTTGGTTGGTTGGTTGGTTGGTTGGTTGGTTGGTTGGTTCGCTTGATTGTTCGTTCGTTTGTTTCCTTCGTTTGTATGTATGTATGTATGTTTGTTTGTTTGTTTGTTTGCCTGTTTGTGTTTGTATGTTGGTTTGTTGGTTGGTTTGTGTTTTTTCCTGTCTTAACTTGTTAATGTGCTTGTTTTTTGTTTGTGTGTTGTTTTGATTGTTTCTTCTGTTGTTTGTTTGTTCCGTTTTGTTTTGTCGTTGGTCAGGTCCTACATACTGCCTGGATTATGAGACGCATCAAAGCTTGGTCACCGCTATGCCTGGCACCCCCCCAGCCGCTGCCTCGAGGGTCAGACGGGTCTTTGGACTTTGAATGGTGGGGCTTCCTTCGCTTTCATGGGGACGAATTGGGCGTTTCGCTTGGTTCCCTTCCGGCTCTGGGGATCCAGGTTCCCTTCTTCAGGAATTCTGCATGTGGATGGTTCCGGAAGGCTGACGGGGCGAGGCACCAACGACATGGCCAAAAACGCGGCAAAGCCATGTTCAGGTGACCCTCGAGTCATTGCAGTCTGTCATTGCAGTCTGTCAAGCTCGACACAATATCTTGATGAAGACAGGCCTTGCAACAGGAAGGGTGTTTCCAAAAAAGGGCCATGGATTTCCTTCTGCTTGTTGAAATGAAAGCAAACTAAAACTTGCAGGTCGAGTTTAAAAGTCGCCTGTTTTGGGACACGCTCTAAGCCTTTCCTCGACGCTCCCCAGCTGTTCTGGAGTCTTGGATGGACGTGAATCCACCACCCCTTTTGGGTGGCTTCAAAGGGTGGTGCTTCCCTGTGTGGTTAGCGATTAGGAACACCAAAAGAAAACCAATCAGTTTAGCAGCCCCTGCTTAGACACACACACACACACACCAAGTTCTTTCATGTCAGTGGGCAAATTGAATTGAAGCTTGCATGCAGCAATTTGCGTTTTGACACCCAAGCAATGGGTTGGCCTTCGTTCTCTAAATGAGCAAGGGCCGCTGAGAATTGAGTGGGCAAAGTGAATTCCGGATCAATACACGCTGGCTAAGCAAGCTGGAAGGCTCCAGAATAGTGGGGTTCCCAGTTTTTGGACCAGGATGGCAAGCTGGGAGTGCGAGAGCCGCGGACCGAGCACCTCATTGCCGGCGCCTTGAGCCGCTCGCATGGGTCGTGTGTGTGTTCGGGACCTCTGGTGGTTGTACCCATTGACCGGCACGCCCGACATGAGGATTTAACAACATTTCACGATTTTTGTCCGACTTCGTTGGATGCGTATTCGTTACAGTCTCCGGTGCCATGCTCTTTGCCCAGACCGAATTGCTCGAATCCCGTGGCTGAGCGGCATGTTGACTGACGGGTCAGGTCTTGTACGAGGAGAAAGGTGGCAAGATCACCAAGATGTGGTTGAAGCGTGGGTGCCAAGAATTGTGGAGTGATTTTGTTTGCGCTATGCACTAAACCATGTCCAGGTGTTTCTCAAAGTCATATAATCTGCATCCCATTCAAGAGAATAGGGGCTGGCTCCGGGACAGCATTGAGCAAACTGGTTTATTTCCCCAGAAACGCGTAGCAAACCGAAATATTCTAAGCCCATCTCCTTTTGACAGCTTCCTTCCAACCATTCCAAACAGCATTTTGAGACAGGAATGTGTTCAATATGGATTCCTCCCTGGGCTGGTGTTCTTCTAGTCTCCTGTAAAACAATCCCACCGGGCGGTTTCCCTTCAAACCAGCATTTGGTTGGATATTGCCTCATCAAAACGGACCCAGAACCAGGGTCCTGCTTGAGCCTGCCAGGCAAGACGCAGACAAGCTGGGCGCTGACACCTACGCTGGAGAGGCAGAGACTCCAGCCAGGTCGCTTCCCCTTTTCCTGTTTTTGGAAGGGGTGCCCTGTAAAACCAACGATTGAAATTCCTAAAAGAAGGCACTCATGAGTTTAGATACCCTTATGCACGTAAATGGACCCATCCAGAATTCATGAGATGCGGATGTCAAGACTTTTGCCAGGACATTCTGGCGGCAAGTGAGGCATTCAAGCAGTTCGAGGCGCGAGTGAGTGCAATGCTCCACCTCAACCTCAAGCCGACATCATCCGTTCACCGAGGCCAAGATCAAGGAGCTCAAAGGTGGCAAGACTGGGGAGTGCGCCGGATAGGTTGGTCGCGAAGGGGCGCTCCAAGACAAAGAATCCCAATAGGATGCACACAACAAAGATGCTGGATGTTTGGCGCTGCCTGACAGGTATATCTTCCACAACTACCATGATATTCCCAGCGTCGGATAACAGGACATCCCGGATATGGCAAAAACATTGTTCAACTAATTGAATATTGAAGGGGTACGCTGTGGGCCCTGGTGTTTTCCATATGACATGGTTGTTTTTGCAGAGGTGCAAACAGATTATTTCAAGGCAAACTAACTGGCTCAACACCAATCCATACCTCAACAACTCCAAATATAATAAAGAATATAACCTTGATATAATTATATCTATAGGATATAGAATGAATAATATTTTAGATATAAATTTTAAATAATGGGCAATATAAATATTAAAATAAAGCTAAAACATTATTTATAATATTTATTAATATTAATTGATATTGAATTATTTAAATTATAATTAATATGTATATTTAAATTTAAAATATTAATTATGAATAGTTAATTTGATTTTTTTATAGAATTAAATAATTAATATTAAAAAATTATAATTTAAAAATATTGAATTTTTAAGAAATTAATTGTAAAAAATAATATTATAATTTATTATTTTTATTGTGTTATATTAATAAATATAAATATATAGAAAATTATAAATTTAAATATTTATGTAATAATATGTTATTTTGCATATTTAGATTTTTTTGGTTATGAAATAAATATTTTTGGGATAATGGATATTTTTTGTTCGAATCGAGAAGGAATATGTTTTATATGTATTATTGGAATTTAATTTATTTGAATATTTTATTAAATTTGGATATATAAAATTGAGATTTGTTGAATTCATGTTCTTGTTATTTGTGATTTAAAAGAATTATAAATAAATTATGTTTTTTTTAAAATTTTTTTTATATTATTTTGATATTAATTCGTTATATGATTTTACAGGATTTTATAATTCTTTTTTGGTTTGATAATTGCCAATATAAAAATATGGATTGATGGATATATGTTGGACAAATGATTATTTTTCGAGGCGTATTTCGTAATTGATATTGGTAAATCCTCTATAGAAGCTAACACGAAATGTTAATAAATATTTATATAAGGAATGATATGATTTGTTATATAATTATTGGCCGGTTTTAATCGTCTTAATTTTGTTTTGATAGTCTTCCTTATAAATAAGTTTGATAATCATTACTCCTCACCAATAATATTACATGATAATATTTATTATTAATTTTATATACTAATTTGAATAATAATAATTATTTATAAAAATGTTCATAATAATAATTTAAAAATGATAAATTAATTAAACCTATGAGTTTAGAAAATATATATAATAAATATATCCTAGACTTCTAAAGGACATTAAATAGATGGCCGAGGTAACAAAATACATTTTCTAAGAAAAGGTATTATTTTTGGTTCAATTTGGTTGGATCATGATTTTCACGAAAATCGTACTCAAAAGTAGCTGGAGGGGGCTGCATAGTCCCATTTTGCCGAGCTTGAGAATGCTTCATAAATACAAAAGATTATGTAATCAATGTGTGTCTTAGTATTGGAAGCTGGAAGTTTGCCATGTTTTAGGATTGAACAGAGATAAAAGGCGGATAATTGGATAAGTCAATGGCAAAATATTGGCAAGAAGAAGGTAAGGTTCCAACGCGTCCCTTCCATCTCCATAATAAGCGCCCAATGTGTTGATAAAATGATCTTTGTTAAATCTTTAGCAGTTATTATATAATTGTTTGGAGGTCTACCATCTTGAGTTTTAAATACGTGGTTGGTAAGCCTAAGCATGCGTGAGCAGAAGCAAGAGCAATTCCTAAGCATGCAATTGCAATTTTCGGAATGATTCCTAGATATATAATTTTAATGTCTCAAAACGATTTAGAACGATTTAGGGTATAATGTTGCAATCGCTCCTGAACGGTTTAACACGGTTTAGGGCATGCTGCTTGCAATTATTCCTGAACGGTTCAGAATGGTTTAGGGTATGTTATTGCAATCCCTCTTGAACGGTTTAGAACGAATTATAGTATGATGCTGCAATCCTTCTTGAACGACACAGAACGGTTCCTGGGAATCTTGAATGACGAATTTAGAATAGTTCTGAATTATATGCCTGTTTTATGTATTGCTTACTAGACGGGCTCCAGAACGGTGTAGAACGGTTTAGGGGCATGGGTTCCAATACCCCCGGAACGATTCAGAACGGTTTAGGGGCACGTGTTCGAATGTCTCTGGAAGACAAAGAATTTATTAAAATGAATATAAAAATTATATAAACATTTACATAGAAAAAAGGGCTAGTTAAACCATTTTGAACCGTTTAAGAAACACATTTTAAGCATGGAGGTTCGTCCGCAGAATTTGCGTGCATATATAACCGCATCGATCGTTCCTCTTTTCCGGCCTTTGTTCAATTGGATTTTTGGGATCGATTCTTGGATTCCCTGGATCTTGCGGACAAACGAGAGGAAGCCGCGGCAGAGAAAAGCAATTAATGCCTAACAATACCATAATGCGGCAAGCAAAGCTGCAAGAATATAAGGCTTGAAATCGTCTTTTGTAATTCTTAATTGGTTGGATTAGTGGCTATGCGGAGATAACCGCGTGAAGAGTCGTGTGTGTATATGTGTTTGTGTGTGTGGATGGTGTTTTGCGCGTTGGGTGTATATTAGGAATATAGACATTACTCTTGATGTTCTTTAAGATTAGCCTTTGTAAGGTCGTCTAACAATAAATTCATTAAATATTGATTATTGGAAAGAGAAGAGCCCTTAAATATTCTTAATGTTATTTATGCAATTGTTATAATTAATAATCGGACATATTAGACGTTTTATGATAAAACATAGTGTTCTTAGTCCTAGGTTCCTATAGCATCTCCTTTCTTATGATTATTTAATGCACATATATCTTGGTGGGGGTTTTGGCTGCTGCGTGTTAGCATAGCAAGGTAATCCAAATACATAATTTTGCATTCGGAATTGTTTCGTTTTGCCAACGATATACATGTATGTAGTTCGTAGTTACTAGTATGTATGAACATGTATAATAAAGATATCGTGGCTTTTCTAATGGTTTATGATTCATGGTTTGCCTTCCTTTAGTGATATGAATAAGTAAAATTCACGCAGAAAACAAATCTCATTAATATATATTCCTAATAATAAAGGATATTAAATTATATATAGTTACTCAAAATCGGGGAAACGAAAATGAATTACAATTATTTATCTCACTCTTTGTTATATTATTTACGGACTCTTTTTATTAAGGGCTAGGCTAACTGATTTATTTATGTGATTGATTACGTTTTTATTTCGGGTACGACGAAAACGATAAATCTCCTTATTTATAAAAACTAGATTTTGATTTAAAAATACTATTATGAAAATTACTTATGAAAACATATATTTATGAAATTATTATTGAGAAATTATATTTATAATATTTTTATAGGAAGAATTTTATATTCTTTACTTCATTTTTTAGCATGGCGGGATAAGAGCGATAGCATTCTACCGAAAAGTATGTTTTTACGGGGATTAGGGTAGTGGATATTGATTTTTGATTTGTGTATGCAATCCTTTGCGGAGATTTATATGGTCGAGGTTTTAAAACAAAATAATATTTTTTGCGAGTTTGATTGTTTTATTTGCGAATTGGTCTCGGAATCGCGCGATCGCAGGTTCGACTCTCGTTTAGTCCTCGACAAATTTTCTAGATAGAAATCGCAATTTTTTGGTTTAAATATAAGATATAAAATATAGGTTTTATAATTCCGGCTATATATTTTATTTTATTTTTTGAAATAAAAAATTAATAAATTGCCCGAAAAATCCGGCAGTACTTATAGAGCAACCTATATAAAATCATTCTATTGGGCATTTGCACAAAGTAACTACCACAAATCAAATTCTTAAATTAGAATAATTATTATTATATAAATTAATTATAGTATAGAATCATTATATATAATTGCCAATAAAGCCGGCAAAACCGGAGAACAACAACTTCAAAAATATAAACACTATAATTTTGTATCTATTTCTTTTCTTTCTTTTTTCTTCCTATTCCCGGTTTCTCTTTAATCCATCATTCTGTATTTC
The DNA here is from genome assembly GCA_963377175.1 of Effrenium voratum. Lineage (NCBI taxonomy): Eukaryota > Dinophyceae > Suessiales > Symbiodiniaceae > Effrenium > Effrenium voratum. The sequence goes on from CAUJNA010000091.1 coordinate 1,126,713, forward strand.
TTCCTATCTTTCTTTCTTTCCTTCCTTCCGTCCTTCTTTTCTTTAATTCTTTCTTTCTTGTTGCTTATTTGTGCATTCTTTCTTTTATTTCTTCTCTATTTATATATCTATCTGTCTACCTATCTATCTTTATGCCTATCTATCTCTCTTTGTATCTATCTAAATATCTATCTATTTATCTCTCTATCTATCTATCTCTCTTTCTATCTATGTATCCATCTCTCTCTCTCTCTCCATCTACCTCTCGTATATCTATCTTTGTATCTATCTATCTCTCTCTTTCTCTCTCTCTATATCTATCTATCTTCCTCTCGATCTATCTCTCTATCTATATCTATCTAGCTCTCTATCTAGCTCTCTATCTAGCTCTCTATCTAGCTCTCTATCTAGTTCTCTATCTTTCTATCTCTCTATCTTTCTATCTCTCTATCTTTCTTTCTCCATCTATCTCTCGTGTATCTATCTATCTCTATATCTATCTATCTATCTCTCTATCTATCTATCCTTTTATCTATCTATATATCTATCATTCTATCATTCTATCAATCTATCTATTTCTCTCTCTCTGTATCTATCTTCCTCTCGATCTATATCTATCTATCTCTCTATCTATCTCCCTATCTTTCTATCTATCTATCTCTCTCTTTCTCCATCCATCTCTCGTGTATCTATCTATCTCTGTATCTATCTACCTATCTCTCTATCTATCTATCTTTCTATCTATCTATGTATCTATCATTCTATCTATCTATCGTTCTTTCTTTCTATCTATCTCTCTATCTCTCTGTCTATCTATCTATCTATCTATCCATCTATCCATCTATCTCTCTCTCTCTCTCTCTCTCTCTCTCTTCTATCTCTCTCTCTCTCTCTCTCTATCCATCTATCTCTCTTCTTTTATCTATCTACCCATCTCTTTATCTATCTGTTTATCTATCTATCTGTCTATCTATCTATTTTCTATCTAATCTTTCTATCTATCTATCTACTTTCTATCTACTTTTTATCTAATCTATCTATCTATCTATCTACCTATCGTCCACCTATCTATTCTCTCCTTGTATCTATCTACCTATCTCTCTATCTATCTATTTATCTATCTATCTGTTTATCTATCTTCTTTCTATCTACTTTCTATCTAGTCTATCTATCTATCTACCTATCTATCTTTCTATCTATCTATATCCCTCTGTCTCTTTTTATCTATCGATCGATCGATCTATCTATCTATATATCTACCTAGCATCCATCTATCTATCTATCCATCCATCCATCCATCTATCTGTCTATCTATCTATCTGTCTGTGTATCTATCTATCTATCTGTTTATTTATCTATTTATCTACCTATTCCTTTTGTTGTAGTTGATGGCTGTTTGTATATCGAACGAACAATTTGCGCGGGAATAATTATGGGGTTTTGATGTTTTCGGGCCAATTGTGGTTTAAGTTGATGTTTTTCGAATTAAAATAATAATTAATGTTTTTTTGTTTGAGTCTTTTTTAAAATATTAATCTATATTATATATTGTTGATTGGTTTTGGTTGATTTGAGGTTTTTCAATGGGTAACAAATAAAATATCATTTGTTTATTTTCGATGTTGTTTTGTCGAATTATGATTTCTAAATGGATTAAATGAAATATATTTTGTAGATTTTTAATTATTTTTTCTGATTGTTTAAGAACATTTTGGCTCAAGGTAATTTTAAGATATTAAATGAGCTATAACCAAACTTGTATATAACCTATAAATGGATACAAACCTAAGAATCTATGAATGTTTTCATTACGGGATTCTCTATTCCCGAACAGCCTGGCTTACCTGGTTTGCTCGGTTTAGTGTGGGCCTTAAGAAATGGAAAAGGGTGGGCTGCCGACTACGCCAAGCTTTACCGACCATGAACCAATTCACATTATTATCTACGGTAGGATAATATTTCCGAAATCATATTTATGAAATTTCGTCGATTCATTTACGAATAAGTTTCTTCAATTTCTTCAATTTTACCTAGGGGCAAAAGATTCAAATGATATATTCACAATCGATATATTTTTCTTAGTCAGTATAATATTTCTTTAAATTGAATCAATAAATTGTATATGTCGCATACTATATTTTAATCAATATATTGCGACTAACGATTACCTATCTTATTAGCTTCTTCTAAATAAAATATTTAATTCACTTCACCCACATTCCCAAACCAAAATTCACTCTATCCAACACACAAATATATGTTTTTTTTTCTTCTTTTTTTTCTAGAATTATTCCATAATATATCTTATTTAATTATATTTATAATTAAATACCATAAAAACATAAAATAAAAACAAATCATAATAATTATATAATTGTATTCAAAAATATATATAACAAAATAATTAATCAAATTCAATATGTTTATATTCAATTTATATGTCATCTATATATATATATATTATATAAAGAACACATAATCCAATTTCACCAATATATCTTTACATATATCCAAACATCAATACAACAAATCACCATTCGTATTTGATGTATTAAAGAGCATGCCAATTCTAGCAGCTCTCTCATTTGTTCACCTCTTTCCAACACTTCAACCCAGCTTTGCCAGGACCTTAGCCGCCATGTCCGGCAGATCCTCATAGAGCTCCGTGGTGAAGTTTCCCTTCGTGGCGACTTCGTATCGCCAGGGTGGCCCATAGGTGGAGTCGCGATCCATCAGCACGTGCACACTCACATCCTCCAGGCAACAAGGCTCCACCATGCTCCAGGGTACCTGCAGAGGTGGGTTCACCAGGCACAGGCTCTGTGGCTTGCGCTTCTGGGACACCAACTCTCGCACCATGGCAAAGGCCAAAAAGGCCCCTGCGCCGAAGCCCACCAAGGCGCAGCCTTCCTCACAGGGCTCCGACATCTGTGCGGCCAACTGCTGGGCCTTGGGCCCCATGTCCTCCAAGATGAGGTCTTTACTGATGAGCTGTCTGGATGGCACCTGGGAATCGTGCCACTGCATCGACTGCGCCTCAGGAAAGCTCACTTGCTTCACCTCCAGCGGCGCCCCCTTGAAAAGTTCCTGGTCAGCTCCATAGAGCTCCATGAGTAAATTCAGGCGTTGCAGGGGCTTGGGTGGTGAGCCACTGCGCACAAAGGCTTCGCCCTCCATTTCCAAGGGCTCCCCTTTGGCCTCCGAGGCCTTCAGCGCCTGGATGATGTCTTCCACCTCCCCGTGGCCCGAGACATTCGGCACCACCAGCAGCTGCTTCGCCGCGGAAGGCTTCGAAGCCGGCCGCTGGATGGGTAGCCACAGCCTCCGCCGCAGCAGGTTGTCCGGATGATCCGTGGGGATGAAGTCGTTGCCTCGTTCCATGGCGTACAAAAACCGGGCGAATCGCCAGAGGGTAGATTGATCCTTTTTGAGCACAGCTGGCTTGTGACCATCTCCATGTACAACAACTTCCCTAAAGTCTCTGTGAATAAAGAGCGGCAGCTCCTCATACTCCATGTAGGGGTGGTTCTCATCAGACGTAGCCCAGCTGCAGATGGTTGGGATGCGCAAGGGCGCCTTAATACGCTGCGCCCCCAAGGGTGAGAGATGCTTGGGCGCTGTAGAGGTGAACAAGATCAGAAAGCGGAAGGCCTTCTGAAGCTCGACGTCGCCCTCGGTGGCCAAATTGGCCGCATGGACCAAGAGCTCACCGCCCATGTCGAAGCCCATGGCGCCATCGAAAGGCCCATTGGCCTGGGTGCCAAAGCCATGTCTGGAGAAAAAGGCCAACAACATGATCCATCCATCGCCTTATGTTTCTTCTTTTTTTCTGTAAGAAGGGCAAATGGAGAAAGACAGTGTGAATTCCCATCTTTCTGGTATCCCTCTTGGGAAATTGTTCTATTTGGGTGTGTTTTTTGAGGGGTACCCCTTTTTTTACAACTACCGACACACCCATTTGACATTATTTCGCACGCCTTGAGGAAGGACTTGAACTCCTTGATGCTGTGGTCCAGGCCCTCCCAGGTCTCCCACTGGCAGTTGGCAAAGGGCAGGCGCTCGAAGTAGACGCTGAAGTTGGGGCCGAAGGGCTTCAGGGAGTAGTCACCATTCCAGCCCAGGGGCACTTCATGGGGGCCGGTCCAAATGGTCCAATCCAGCTGCTTCTTGTTGGGCAGGTCTTTGAAGGTGCTGTTCAGCTGCATCTGAGCCACGGTCTTGCTCACGCCGCCACCGTGCAGGTAGAGCATCTTCATCTTGCCGTCCTTCCCAAAGCACTGGCCCTTGGGCAAAGGGAAGTCCTTGCTCATTGGCACACAGGGCTCCAATGCTCCCAGCTCAGGATACGAGGGGGCCGGCCCAGCCGGATCCGAACAGGGCTGGATGAGATCCTTGCCCGCCACCTTCAAACTCACCCAGCCTTCCACTGGCCCCTCCCCCCGCAGCAAGCAGTACCTCAAGCGTTCGCCCTGGCGCTCCAGCTCTCCCACCACGCTGCCTGTTGCCAGACGCTCCGAGAGCTCAGGCGATTTCAAAGCCTGGCCCTCGCGAACCAGGATGCCTCCTTTCTCACCACCACCCACCACCTCCCAGAAGGACATGGCTCAGGCACCTGTCGTGAGCGTGCACTGAAGTATCAAATGGTGTCCATGTTGGCCTGTTTGCGTGGGAGTCTCAAGTGGTCTGCTGGGCTTCCGGAACTTTGGTATGGAACGATGCCTTCAAATCCATCGCGTGTGCAAAACAAGGTGACAAACGCTAGACATGCGATTCAGCGCTTGAAGTATGCATCAAAGCGACGAGATTAAAACCTTGCCCCACTTACAGCTTTCAAATCGCGACAGAAGCATTGAGGGGCCAAAACCCTCATGACCTGCGCAGAGCAGGGCAAACGTTGTGGCTGATTTCAATCGGCGGCACAAAAATTGGACATTCCGCATGAGTGGCCCAAGGCTTGGTCAGACTCCATGTTGCAACGCACCTTGAGAAAACCGGATAAATTGTCCCCTCAACCTCTCTTAAGCAGGTCCGGCCAGTTGATTTGAAGACTAGCATGCCGCCGATCTGGCACGGGTGACGGACCGAACGAAGACAGTCCGTCCCACACTCTATGGGTGCAAGCGTGCCGAAGGATCACAAATACGCCCTCTGTGAAGCCAGGGCAACGTGGAAGCAAAGACAACTTTGAGGCCTGAACAGAGCAACTTTTCGAAAAGCACGAGAAGCTCAAAGCTTGGTGTTTCCGAAGGGTTTCATACCAACTGGTGCAGGATGTTGTCCATCTACGGTATATCGAAAGAGTCGTTGTGGCCCTTAGGAGAAAAGGCTACGGGCTCCTTTGCGCGCAAAGGCTCCAACCCACTTTCGATGAACACAACGGTTGGAGAGCTGACTAGGAAGCTCAAAAAAAACACTCGATGAAGCCATCGTCTGAATTTAACCAATCTGAACTGGCTCACGTACAACAGAAAGTAAACACAAAGGACGGGGACAGGGAGATCACCAAATGTTAGAATTTCTTTCCCCTTCTTCTTCCGATGTTCCCTGCCGTTCCCCCTCCCTCACCCGCTGCTGCCCTTCTTCTCGTTGCTCACTTTCATGAACTTTCATGATTGGATCATATTCATCTTCTTGGAGCAGTTCTTTGAATGATAAACACCGCAATATAATACATGTCCATGACAAGATACTCATAGTTTCACAATACGAAATTGCTCACTCTGATTTAATGTTCTATCCACACAACAGCTACTCAAAATGCGGACAACAGTCAAGCATCACCTCACTGTGGTACAACAAACATTCCATATCCCAAGCAAACCAAGATGAACACACACACACACACAAATAGATATCATCTCCTAATTCACACAATATTCAAGAATGATATGATTAAACATTTCCTCAATGTGTCAACAAAAACACATGTTATGTTCTATCAACAATATCAATGCACCATCAATATCTCAATTCATACAGCAGTTCAATATGCAATACGACGAATATCAAATATGTATTTCTCAAAAGTACAACCCATTAAATGCATAGCATCATAAACATAATACCTACAGGCCAGTATCTCATTCAATTGTGCTTTGGAGAAACAGCGGGACTTATATATATAATGTACTCTATGATATTCATATTTTTGCCTTAGTGGTAATCATTGCATTTCCATGTCTACCGCCCTGTGCAGAGACCCGCAGCTGCCGCGGCATGCCTTTTGCAGCAGATATGCAGAGCGGCCACAGACCAAGAGCATCAGCTGGCTGTGACTTCGAACAAGTACCTCCTACCAACTAACGTGCCACCAAACAGCCCCTTCTGGAAGAACGTGGACAGGCTGGCACATTGGTGACTTGACTGACAAGGTGACCGGCAAACGGATTGACAAGGCTTCAATGCTTCGTGCGTGTGAGCCTCGGCACATGCGCAAACATGGGCGCATCTCTGGAAGCCTGATGAGAAATCTGTCTCACACTCAGAGCCTAAAATGCATCGTCGCTCACATCCGGGAAAACATCCTGCGAATCCAGATGTCAGTTTCTTCCACTGCATTATGGAGTGCGCTCTCAACAGGCCTTTGTTTTCAATCCGGAGACATTCCAGACATCTCATTCGATCATTGCTCCTGGACAATGATACACATGCTGGATCAGGGAACCATCAGTTTCGTTTGTTCCATTTGAAAGGTGAGGAGCATCTGTGCGCTGAACCAACTTGGCATACTAGTGACATGATCACAAAAAAACCTGCTTTGTGCGACCAACTCTCGGCACCGTCTTCGTTTGAGGGCTCCCCTTTTGGGGTTGTTGTCAAGTTTTCAAACATGGAGGGTTGCCCCAATCAAATAGCCTTCTTGGCAAGCCCCCAGAGCGACCGAAACCTTTCGTAGCCCATTGGGAAAGGAAACTTATGATCGGCGGTTGCAAATCATCTTTTGGGCCGCTTGAGCCGGATATGGTAGGTGGTTCTACCAACGTGATCATAGCACCCCTCCCCAAAAGGAAGTGGAAGCAACCTAGAATGTCAACCTGTCGGCCTGCGGGCAGCAGGATGAATCCGACTGGCTCATGCCTGGCACCTGGCTGGGCCACTAGTTTGGAGGTTTGGAGGCTTGGAGGTTTGGAGGTTTGGACATCTGAAGGTTTAAGGGGTGGGCTCTGCACTGGTCTTGAAGGTGCTCTCGCCAGCCACGGATGTGAGGGCTCCTCTGCTTGCGAATCCAAATTAAAAAAACGCTACAGGTCTTGCCTTCGGTGCATTCGCATTCCCTGCCGAATGGGCTGATGATTCGCTTCTCTGTAATGAAAAGTACTTTTTTCAGCTCTAGGTCCGCTGCGGAGCGGACTTTTACTTGAGCCAAAACACAGAGTCGCACAACCTGTACAAGCGATTTTGCATATACGGAGCAACAATTTGTCACTCCTCCTTGCTGGTGGAGCAGCCCTCATGGGCTGATTTCACAGCAAACTCCGAAGAGCCCAAGCTGACCCTTGCTGCGTTCAACCAAGAAAACGTCTCCTGAACTACGCAAAGTCTCTTCCATCTGTACACCAGGCGCTCAGAGGGAGCATATCGGCGCGGTTGCGCTTGCCTGGGGCATGGGTGACCTTCAGGCGGTCCATTGCCACTCGTTCCTGGAGCCAGAGAGACCTGGTCTGGATATGTCTAGCCTTGCCTAGTCCGATCCTATTTACAGTACACATAGCAGCAATAGCGTCTGATTCTACCACTACAGAAATGGGAACTTGAAAATCTTCGAACAAGCAACCCTAGTCCTACCGATCCACCCTTCACCAGAGCGTGCTTCAAAACATGCTCGCCGCCATACAAAGCGATCATACCTGTCGTAGACCAACGGGTGACCGCATCACCTGCGTGGTCGGAGTCGACCTGAGCCCGCAGCTTCGATGGCTTTGCCTGTCTAGAAAACACTTGGCTAATATCAGGCTTCTTGACCAAATACCTGCGTCCCGCCTTGGCTTCGTCAGGCCTGCTTCTATGCTGCTGGCCTAAGCCTCTGCCGGCAAGACAATGTCTGCACCAGCTCCTATACTGCACGTGGCCTGTTGCCTCGTGCTCCTCCGCCTCGGCCCATCTCGACTTCTTCTTCCTCTCCTGCATTCCCTCTGGAACACCGTCTGAGGGGGCTGGATAGGTGGTACCGGCTTCTTCTCCTCTGCCGTCCCTTCCAGTGTTTCGTCTGATGTCTCCTCTGTACCGTTGGGAGAGTAGGCCGGAGGTGGTAGAGGAGGCTGGGCTTGCCTCTTTTACCACCACCTTCTTCTCCTCCTTACGCGGGCCTCGGCCTTACTGGCCGTGTAGCAGGACTTGAGGCCTGGGCTTTAGAGAGGCCTTCAGCAAAGGAGGCCTCGGGCTGTGCTTGGGCTTGTGTGGCACCCGCCAACCTTGGCTGTTGCCGGCGGGCACCGAGCAGCGCCGGGCGCAGTGCTCTGTTCCGCTCGTCACAGGAGCTGTGCGGGTTGCTCTGCAGCACCTGACTCTGGATGATCGTTTCCTCACCGGCCTCCGACCCGTGTCCTCGCTCCTCAATCTCCTTCGGCAGGCGACAGTTGGACGCAAGTCCGTCCCGGGCACTGATCAGTCCGGCCTTCACTTGCCTCAGCGCGCTCTCCTGCGTCAGCGGGTGCGCCGAGATGGTCCGCCCAAGTGCACGGGCCTCACAGGCTACCTCCGGCAATACAGGAAACCCTGTTCTTGTTGGGGCTGGCGGTTGCTCCTCAGATGAGGGGCTTGGTTCTTTGCGGCGCCCTGCGCTTCTTCTGCGGCGAGCGGCTAGGGCTCCTCAGGTGTCTCCTCTTGCTCCTGAACCTGCTCCTCTTCATCAAACTCCACGCCGCACTCGCTCCTGAAGCGTTCAATCTCCTCACGCAACTGCTGGGATGGAGCCTCACCGATCTTCGCGGACGGCTTGAGTAAACCTTTGGGAACCCGGAACTGCCTGCTTACCTGGCTCCTCCTCCGGTCGTGGTAGGTGCCCTTCTTGCCCTTCCAAGGTTGCAAGTATGAGGGCTTCCCTTTTCCTCTGGTTTTGCTCTTATCCTTTCCGGCTTTACCAGCGGGTGGGTGGTCCGGACTCCGGGGCCCAGCTCTGCTGCTGCTATCCTCCGGATGCTGCTCTCTCACCTCGTCCGGATAGGGGTTGTACCTGGGCTGGCTCGTCTGGCGGCCAGGCCGGTGATGTGGCTCCTCCTCGGCCTTTTCTTCGGCCGGCTGCTCTGCGGCTTCTTCTTCTGGCTGCGGCTTCCTCAGCCGGGGGCCCTTCTGGGCTGAAGCTCCTCTGCGCCAGGGAGGAACCTCCCGCAGTCCTTGGCGCCCTTCACGCCCTTTGCGCCTTTCAGTGGCGAACCAAAATACCACATGCTCCGTCTGCCTGGATCCGCACCGGTTCCCGCTACCATGAAAAGTAACTTATTCAGCTCTAGGTCCGCTGCGGAGCGGACTTTTACTTGAGCACAACCTGTACAAGCGCATTGGGCATATATGGAGCAACAATTTGTCATGTAAAGATATTTCTGCAAATCAGACCCCCAACACTGGTGGGGTTCCTTTCCCTTTCCTTTTGCACGCTTTCCAAAGGAATCGGCCACCGAGTTGGGGCCAGCCCCGGCCCCGACCCCGGCCCGGCCCCGGCCCCGGCCCCGCGCAGCAACTTTCACCAGCGGCGAAATCTGACTGCAGGTCCCTTGATTTGCACCTACGCATAAATTCATCGGCCCGATGGAGGCGCACGTGAAAATATCTTGCATTGGCCATCGGGCCATCGAGCGAGGACCGAATTTCGAATTCAGCTGCAAAGGGGCATAACAGTGGGGGGTTGTCAAAACTATGCACCCCTCTGAGGCCCCTTGATGTTGGGCGCAACATGACTTAACTTGGTCCTGGAGGGGGCCAAAACCTAACTTTCACAACCCCCACATGTATAAATCTACCGTCGAGATTCTCTCGACCTGACTTCACTCGCGCTGTAACGCATGATCCGTCTTAGTGCACTTCTCCCATTCTTTCCAGGAGCCTTGCTTGCAGAAAATAAAACAAAGACTCTCAGCGGTAGCTCAAAAGAAACCATGGGTGAAAACATGAGGATCAACCTCTTGATCTGTCCCCAAACATTCATTGAGTTTCTCTGTGAATCGCCGCCAAAAGGCAAAGGGGATCCTTTCGCATCTGGTGCACTCAGGACGGAGTGTGCTGAGTGACCACCGGCGAGTGCCCAGTATGCCCGGCATGGGTGTGGCGCCTGGAGTCGATTCAGCGACTTGCTAAGACGGAGTCACAAGGATATGTAGACGCTTACTCCTGGAAAAACAAACGCAAAACCCAATTAGCGACTGTTTGCCCTTGTAGTTGGGTCATTGAGGTTAGAGCAACCCCGAGGGTTGTTCAAAAAGAAGAGGTTTCCAGTTGGGACTTCACCGATGGATGTTCCCCAAAGGGGGTCACCAAACGGTCCAACAAGAAATTCATTATTCTAAGTATGGTTATGGACAAGATTCTTGATGCAGCAGCAGGATGACACATGGGGCGGCCCCTTGGTAAACTTGAGTGGATCTCTCATGTCCTCCGCAAACAGTAGCCAGTTGCCGTGGGAGATGGGCCTGTTCATCGCTACCACTTTGTCACGGGATTCCCTTGCCACCTCCCAGAACGTGGCAACAACGTTTTCCACAGCCACGACTTACCGCATCACATGCCGACTCTTCATCATCCCAGAGCAACGCTGGGTGTCTTCGTTGAGATTGGTCCAATTTGCTTGGAAATGGACATCTAAGGACACCCACCATTAAAGGGTCTGCGGGCTTGGGACGCACCCTACTACTGCCACGCGGGCGTCAAATCCAATCTGAATTAGTCCGACATCTTCCAGCCTCCCCCCCCCTCCATGGCGGTCCATGGCGGTCCATGGCGGTCCATGGCGGTCCATGGCGGTCCATGGCGGTCAAATGGTCGGCAAAATAGCCCCAACAAGAAGGTCACTTAACAAGCCATGTGATAGCCACTGAAGTTGCGGGGGCCCATGTGATGTTGAACGTCACTCATCACTCCACCACAAAGGAAACTCATCTTAGATCGGACCCAAAACGAGTCAGCGCGTGCTGAGAGCAGCACTGACTCGGCGCAGATCCTTGTTGCGGTTGTCGTCCCTGAGCGCAGCATCTTCCCCCACGGGTCCGTCAGGGTTGGACCGTTAGGCCCAGGAATTGAAACCACTGCCCCATGTGAGTGGAAAGCGACCATTGAGCCCCCGGTTTGCCAAACTCCACCTGTGGTTTCCCCCCACTCGGGATTCAGCTGGCCTTTTTGTCCGCACTTCCGCGATGTCTCCGGATGAAGACCTTGGCAGGACACATCACTGGCTGAGCTACAGGACCATTAGCTGAACCCGTGGCCATGTTGGACCGTTTGGGGGGGGGAGTTCCCTGAATTAATCCGACAAGAAGGCTGCTTTAACACGTAAACCAGAGATTCAAACCTGGGGCTCATATATGGACGCACAACGCATACATGTAGGCTTTGAACAAATGAGTCACCAACCAACCCGCTGTGTGCGGCTATGGACACAGTTAGCAAGTCCCCTGGCTGTGGAAGAGCTAAGCCCCTCTCTCAAATTGACCATTGACTGCTTACCTGCTGGAAACCAAGGCTACATGGCTTTGGCGCTTCTGCCAAGAACTTGGGTGGCTGACTCCTCTCCGAACTTCAGCATTGTCATACCTGCGCAGTGTCAAAATATTGAGCAGCAATCGACTACGCATACACATTCTCAAACAAGCAACACCTGCCATAGCATGAACAATTCGTGGACCTATTGCATCTTTGTCAGGTGCAAATCATGGACGACGACAAATTGAAATGGTTGAGCTGATCATACTTACTTTCAATTAATTAGCATGTTCAAAGGTTCAACGAGTGCTTCAGCGCGCAAAGGAAACGATCTCTCAGCTGGACGGGCTCTTCTTTGAAAGACGAAAAAAAAGCTCGATCGATTGCTTGAATTGAACAGCTAGTCATCCTTGCTGGAAGGGGATGTCCCTCTATTGCCAACTGCGATCTAGGGCTTGCAAAGCATCCAAGCATCCCATTTAAAAAACATGTAGCGTGGATGGGCTTACTACACACTATACCTCTGACAGATGCTTGATTCTGCTCACGAAAAGAGACAAGCCAAAACATCTGCGCTGCCTGGCCAACTATGCGGTTGCACCAAAACATGTCCGAAACCCCAAGTGGCGTTCAGTTGAGATCGAGCCACCGGAGTTGACATTTATTTGGCGCACTCTCCAGGTGGGAGCTCTGCCAAAAGCTCCTCAGAGCGAAAAGCGCCCAGAAATATAAGCAAAGTAATTTAATATTACCCCACGCCTGTGCTAACACATCCCCAACTAGGAAAAACATGGCCCCTCTTCGAAACCTTATTGCCCCTGCACCTTGCAAGTGGTCCATGGCCTTTGTCAAACTCCCTGTGCAAAGTCCCCAAGCAATTTTGGTCGCCTCTCAATTGTAGTCTTATTCTCAGGATTGTCCGAAACAGGCCGGGATCTATCCCAGGACATTCTGATGGGTGTTGACGCCAACGAGTCATGAATCGCCTGAAAGGCGACGCTCTGGCACGCTTCTGGACATTAGCTCACTGGAGAAAGGATTCAGAACTGCACTAACTCTACAAAAAGCCAACCGTGTGGATCCTGATGCATCCATTTCAAGCCCTTTCGTGACACCTTGCACTATTCCATGGCAGAGCCTGTTGAGAATCGGAATACCTCTCAACATAGGATTTGAGCTGCCATCAAAAGCAGGCCAAGATTATGCAGTTGCTAAGAAACCAAGAAACTCCTAGGGTCTGTAGGGCTTGCTAGCTCGGGCTGCAGCCAAATTTTTCAACAAATACAAGTGCCCAAAAACAAGTCCCATCCAACAAGCGAAACGAAGCCTCCAACCAAAACTGGCCCCATCATCAAAGTCACCCTCCAGTGAGTAGATTAAAAGGGTCACACCCCCATTTTCTGACTTTGACAGCCGGAAGAAGCACTCAAAATGCCCCTCAGCAAGATGGCGGACTTTTTCCGGGGCTTTCGGGTCCGCAAAACCGACTCAGCGCTCCTCGATGACCTCCGGGGGTGGCGGACCCATCTCCGAGTTGCCGAAGCCACCTTTGGGGAAGTTGTCTTGAAGGTCCAGCACCTCGGCCCCAACGGGAAATGACAACGGATATCTGCGCCGATTGGCCGGGACTGTCCTTCACCCCGATTTTGACGACTCGGAGGGCTGCCCCAAACAGATTGACAACATTTCAACATTGCTGGTGGGAAATCAGGCCCGTGCTTAGAATCCAGGGACAGTCTGCAAAGTCTGGGGACTCCGAACCCTTAGAGTATAATGAAGGAGGTGTTTACCACCAGGACGGGCACCATTCTTCCGCTTTTGACGGGAGGTTGCTGCTGGTGGTTGGCAATTGAAAGTTTTGACAAAACGTTTGCTCCACTGGGGTATGTTCGTTTACGCTTTTGTGCATACCCGGATTGTCATGACATTTAGGTGTCTAAAAACCGATGGCACGAAATACAGAGGTCTCACAGTGGGCAAACCTTCCTCATGGCTTGCTCTGACCACAAAGCGGGCAGCATGTTCGGGTACGTGCATGGCCATCCTCTGCAAGCAGCACACATTTAACCCTCGGAGTATGTCTTTGTGAGGCCGAAGAAGCTTCGTAAGTAGGCTATATACATGGTTCAGTTATGTATATATGTATATATATATACATACTGTATGTAAATACCAGGCACTTGTAGCCATTGTTATGACCTGCCAGCAAAGTCGGCGGTCGGCGGAGCGTGAGGGCGGGGGTTCAACATATACGTGGAGTGCGATTGTTTCCCTCTTCTCTCTCTCTCTCTCTTTCTCTCTCCCTCTTTCTCTATCCCTGTCTTTTCCTCTTTCTCATTCTGGTTCTCTCTGTCTCTCTCTCCCTCTCTGCCCCTTCCTCTTCTCTTCCCGCTTCCCTTATATTTCTCTGTAAAAAATGCAAATGAGGACGAGTCAGCAGACTGTTCACCTCTTAATGATTGGGCAAGCTGAAAACAGCAAAGCACAATATTTTTGAGGTCAACCCCCCGAAAGTCTGCAGAAGGTTGCGCGAGCGAAGCAAAAATAGTGAACACCAACATTTTTAGTGACCCGCCCCAAAGTGCGCAGAGAGTTCGCTTTTTGAAGGTTGCAAAAGAGCGCTCGCGGCTTTGCCAATGGGCCCTGCCAACAAACGTCCCCAGAGAGGTGGTTTGCGTATGTACGGAAGGGCCGACATGACGCGCCTTTCACGCGTAACTGCATCTAGTCTTGAAGATCGCGCAGAGCATGCAATCTGCTCACTTCGTTTCAGCACTATGGAAGTTCTCCTTAAACTTCCTTTGACAACGAGGGCTGAGCATTCAAGTTGAAAGTCAAGGGTTATCCCTGCCAGGTACCTTTTGGGGCTCTCTTTTGCTTTCTCTTTGCAAAACCCAGAGGGACCCCAGTTTGAGACTCACAAGTCAGAGTCAAAGCCTGGAACTGAAAGGATATACCCGCATCGATATGAAACAAAATACAATAATGGAAGGACATCCAGACCTACTTGGGATTAGGACTGCCCCTGACTTGTCGCCCTCCGGCGGCGCAGCTCTCAGGCAAGCGCGCTCAAAGATGCCGAAGCCACGGCAGCACAAACTGCGTTTCGAAACGGACGCAAACATCGGTGGAGTGGCACAACTCGATCATCAAGCACTGAAGGTCCACGTACCTAAGTAAGTACTTTGACTCTTGACCCCTCCAAACCATCTACTTGGACCCTCTGAGAAAGGCAAACGTTGGACCCAGAAGAAAAAAAACACGTTGATGGCTGCCAAGCTGTCAAGGTGTTCGTGGGCCACCATGGACATAGAAGCGACTGCAAAAGCACTTTAAATGGGTCCGTCTCCAAGTGGGTTTTTGGATGGGCAAACCAAAAGGACATCGACATGCCTGGAGAGAAAAACCACTGATTGAGAGAAGTACACACACACACACATGAACCTGTGCTGTGGCCACAATCTGGGAGTGTCAATTTACTGAGCGGGCGCGCCCTTGTTGCAAATGGATAACCCTAGCCCCTTCGTTGTTTCTGTAAATCGATCCTGCCGGATATTCACAAGAATTGAGAGGCTTTTGAGCCTCCCATGCCTTGTCAAATATGCGCCGCTTGCTCGGGACCTGGTTTCCTGTTGTGCCACAGTTCATATCGTTGACAAGTCACAGTTGCTGGGAGGTGGAGATTACACACGGCCCCTGAAGAAACAAACGCCGGCGGTATCCGGCGGTATAAAACTCGGGTTGTTTCAGAAAAACTTAAAAGGACACTAGCCACATGGAGGGCGCTCTAATCTCGACACATAATATGGGGGGCGGCTAAAACTCATGGACCCCCAACATAGCTACATCGCGATCTGGTGTCTTTGAAGCAACCCCCCCCAAAAAAATAATAATAAATAAATGCAACAAACAAACCAACAAACATGATATACACACATGCACTATGAAGGACATCATTCAACCATTTCTGGCACATGCCATTCAGGGCTTCAAAGATCTGCGATTCTTACAATAATTGCACAACCTGAAATGAGGAGCTCCCAAGTTACGCGCCATGAGCTCTTTTTAACTAGCTCGCCAGGGCAAAATGTAGTCTGTTGTGCAACCCAGGCCTTAGAATATTTCTTTGAAGTGCCAGACCCAGCTTGAGACTTCCTCCCACAACCGCAAAAGGCGAGTCCCAATGTTCCACGGGAGGGCAAATTTGTCCTTCCGACAATTACAACATGGAACTACAAAGGACTCGCCATATCCCAATTTTTCCCAATTCCAATTTGAAGGATGAAATGGAACGGGGTCCCCCCGATTTCCCCAGTTCCAGTTTTCAGGGGAATGGACCGAATGGCGCCAGCCTATATCCAGGAAGATCTCCTTGGTCAGGCAGCCCAGCTCATTCCTTGGCCGCGCCATCTCGACAAAGGTAACTGGGCCAGTTGCGAATTCTTGTTTTTAAGGGACATGCAATCACACTCTTGGTTTCCCCTTGACCGTGGCTCAAACATTGGTTCCCAAAATGGCACCTTGCTATATGGATGCAAAGACTAAAAAACCTCCGTAACCTCAGCTGCTAAAGGCTGCTAAAGTTTGAGCCACACCTCCTTGGTTTGCCGCCTTGATCAACCTTTACCATATTCTGCCAAAACCCCCAAAACCCCAGGAGCCCAACTAACCGAGCACAAGCGGCTGCGCCAAGTTCAGGAACTTCAGGTCCGGGTGGTTGCAAATCACCTGACACAACCGAAATCCATTGAGTACTTGTGAGAGGGAGAGTGAGGGAGTTAGCGAGTCAACTGTCAAATGCGGCCTAATTCATTTCTACCTCTTGGCCGCTATCTCCATTCATATCTGTTCTCTGAGATTTGGACGTGTAGCGGCAAAGGGGAAAGAGACAGATAAGGAATGGCCTCACTTCTCTTCTTGCTTTCAGCCCACTCTTCACCGTTACCTTGTTCATCATGGACGAAGCGACGAAGGAAGCAAGGGAATGGAAAAGATGGAAGAAGAGAGTGGCACCGGCCTTTCCTATCCCTCACTTCACTCGTTCATTATTAACTGCCGGTGGACTTCCCACTCTCTTCCCTATCCATCCCTTTGTCCCTCATATCCTCACTCATTCCTTTCCTGAGTCTTTGTGAGTGACAGGGAGTGGATACGAGCGGGAAAGTTTTGTAGATGGAAAGAGACAAAAGCAAGAACATCACAACAACAAGCAAAAGAAAACAATAAAGAAAAGAAAGAAAGATAGAAATGAAGGAAAGCAGGGGGGAAGGAAGGAAGGAAGGAAAGAAAGGCAGAAAGAACAAATGACGGAGAACAAAAAGAAACAGCCAAGAGAAAGAAAAGAGGAAAAAAGTCAAGAAAAGAAGGAAACAGAGCACTATAACTGTTATATTGTTGAAACTTCCGCCCACCGGCTCTGCCGGCTCTACCGGAAAGGGTTCCAACAGAAGCCATGACCACGGCAATCAGTTTTGACGTTGATCTCAGCAACGCGCAAAAATTAAAACGGGGCCCATGGCCTCTGCCCAGCGTCGAGCGCCGAGCTCGCCTCGGCTTTGAACCGATCAGCCATAAATCTGCTTCCCTCCAAATGGTGGTTTGGAAGGGTGGTTCTCCAACCAAGAACCAGGGATTCAGAAACCACTAATGAAAGCGTACCTCCCTCCCCCCTTCGGAAGGGGGGTTGTTCCAAATCCCTGTCCGCAAAACGTGGGACACCGAGACAAGTCAAGCCACTAATTACGATCTGGCATACGGATTCAGCATTGGTTTTTAATGGCCCCCAGAGTTCATGCAAGAAAATATTCCTGATCTGAAGAACCGGAATATTGATGAGCAAACCCACCTTTCCTGTAGGTCACCCGACTGCGAGAGGGGCACTGAAAGTCAACCGTCGCTCGGGGTCGCAAATGGTCCAAACGAAACGTCTCCCTTTCATCTGTCGAGCCTTTCCAGGCTTGCCCACGCACGCGCCTACAAACAATGCCAACGACGGATTCTTCAACATGTCGAACTTGAGTAGCGGGAAGTTCGTATGTCCAAACGCCAATCTGTAACTACGCGGAAAAGTGTTTACACACAACTGGTTTATCACGGACTCTTTGTGGACAAACACGTGAACCACGTCCATAAGGACAAAGAGTCAATAAAGAATCCACTCCCAAACTGCTGTCCCCCGCCGAGGTGCGGCTGCGATTACCCTTGAGGTCCACTGAGAGGACTGGCAGCGGTACCTGTGCGACCTCGAACGGAGTTCCAAAGCTTTGGGTGTCCTTCGGCAGTTGGTAGCTGACTCCCAACCCATGTTAGCTGGTGCGGGAGTTGTTCCATCCACAGCAGGGTCGCTTTCCAACAATCATGGAAGTGAACAAGTTTTCAGGTGATAGAAAGAGGGTCCATATTGGAGTGGTGTTTAAGGGAAGGGAACACCGCCCAACAAAAAGGGGGTTGGCTTGGTGTTCAAGGGAAGCCAAAGGGAGAACATCCCTTTTGCCTTTTCGAGTTCCTCTTTTGAGAGAAGCCCATTTGGGGTGCTGGCAAATGCAAAATCTGGATGAATGACAATCAAGCTCCGCCTGGCATCCCCAAAAAAGTCAGCCGAGTGCAACCCAAGAGACCTCATCTCCCTCGTCTTCCTCGGGAGGAGGAACCCCGGCAATCGCCTCTGCTAGGGCAATGCTGCCCCGCTCCTCGCAGCACAAGAAGCCATTCCCCCCATACGAGGAAGGGGCGGTGGGGTTGAACGGGAACCCAGGATTCGTAACCAACGCGGTTGATGAGTAGACTTGAAGAGACACTTTTTGGAGAAGCACCCCGCTATGGAACCACCAAATTGATTAGCTCTGCCGATCGTTAAAATGCTATATGCAGGACATACGACTTTGAGAGGCCATAAAATCACGTCCACCAGAAACATGTCACCTGGAGGCTGGAACAGCTCGGCATGGGCACACGTCGAGCTGTCAACATCAATCACGCTTGAGAAACGGAGGTCTGAGGTAATTCCACTCAATGGAAGTTCTTGCGACCATGGCCCGTCTAACAAGCTAAAGTCTGAAGTGAGCATAGACCTGTTCATTCAAACACGCTACTCGCTCGGGTGCACTGAACCCTTTCCCCATTCTCTTCACTGATTCTCTTCAGAACCACACGTCTCCCATGGTTTGGGCCCAGAATCAGATCCCTGAGAGCTCGCTGGTCCTGGATGAAGTTGTCGCAGATCTCCAGGCTGGTGAGGCGAGGCAAACTTCCGAGGCTGGCGGCGATGATGGCGGCGCCTGCGGTCGTGCGTCCCCTGTGGACCCATATGAAAGCAAAGGTGCCCCAACATCCCCGAGCCCCCAAAAAGGTGAGCCTTCTGAAAAGAGGTTCCTAGAAGGGTTCTGAGAATCTTTTGCAGGAGTAGGGGGGCCTCGTGTGTGTGGCTTGGTGCATTTTGACTTCTGGCAAAAAGCCATGGTCAAGCAGCTTTTCTACTCAGCATGCCAAGGCTGCTGACTGTTCAAGACCCACGGATTGATTGAACACCATTTGAGGTCTGTTGAACACCCCGTACCACAGTGACAAGTATATACCCCAGAATCACAAGAAATGGTACAAGTACAAGGCTCGCGTGAGTGTTGGATTCAGACCATCCTCCAATCAACTGGCAGGGGGTTCTAACATGCTCTCACAAACCGCATTTGAAGTCGGCCATGTAATTCAACTATGTTAAACTTAGTATTCCCTCAAACCATCGCAAAATAACGCCCGCAAGCAACTTAGGGTTGCCCCGCAAATAGATGGCCGCGGTAGATTATGAACCTGGTCCATCAAACAGCCAAAAAGGACACCTATGACCTAAACCAACAAACAAACCCGGGCCTTCATCTCCCACGTTGTTGGATGACACGGCCAAATGCTCGATGCTGCTGCCGCTGTCCACGAGCGCTCTGAACCTCATGTCAGTCAAGTGACCTGAAGGACCTGGAAACAAAAGGTGAGCAGCCACCAACACCCACTGACTTTTGGTACTAAGATGGCTGGCAAGGTGTCTGTAGGGACAGGAAGCCTTGGACTTGTCTCACCAGAGCACCCATGACCATCCAGGAAGCAAATCAACTGATGAAAGGATTGAAGGCATGGTTATCGTAGCTGTGAGGGGTGCATGAGCCATCGAGCAAAAAACATAATTTCCCAACTGTGAAACAAGGGAAGCTCCTCTGCAAAGGACTCTCATGAGGGGCGAGCTCGGCTTACCCCAGACAAGCTCGCCATGTAGAACACTAATTCCTGGAAACATCAGCGTAAGATCCCTGCAGCAACTCCACCCCAACGTCGCCAAGGTGATTGTTGTTGAGGTTCACCTGGGTCAGCAAAGGCGCACGCCAAATCCGGCACATAAACCTTCAAGTTGTGCTGGCTGCTTGCACGCAAACTGCAACCGCACATCAGGTGACGGCGCCTGGGAAAGGTGGTACTAGTGAGACATCTGTCGTACATTGCTTGTGGCCATTCGCGGTTTGATGTCGCCCTGGACTGCAGCACGTGCAGCAGATATTGCATATGGTCATCACTCCTTTCATATTTACGAATTATTTGTTAGGTATCCATATCCATCTGCAAGCTCTATTGGGTGGTTGATGCTGACGGACCCCTAAAAAAGAGAAAACATGCACCATTGGAGGGTTAAGTTAAAGTTAAAACGCCTTTCAGGAGCGAAGAGGCGCCGTGCTATGCCGCCAAAGCCTGCCATCAAGGTGACAGTTTCAACATTACTCTCGATCAACGAAGTTGTGGGAGCCAGCACCTTCCAAGAGCCATCAAGTGGTCCCTTTGCCAATTTGGGGTGCAACCCAAATGTTGAAAGGGGCTGGAACAAAAGACAATTTGAGAACCGCTCACTCTTGTTTCGCACTCTTTTCCAAAACAAAGACCTGGACGGCGCTAGTTGCCCGATACCAGAATAGCGAACACCATTTTAGGACTCTGAGATGTGTGGAAACCTGATACGCTGCTAATACCTGAGGCCTTTGCATGCGTCAGCGCTGGCATCTCCGTGAGCTCCGGGAGCTTGGCGATGTGCGACGGGCCTCAGCTTCGGTGGGCGGGACGCCCGCTGATTCCCCAAAAAGGGCACTTTGGGCATGCCAAAATGATTCGACGGCATGGGTCACAATGTCATTGGATTTTCTGGGTGCAGTTTTCAACCAGAATAGTGGGTAGTAGGAAAGCAGTGGAACGATCAGATTTGAGTCTTTAAGCGGCGGTTTCCCTTGGGTACGGGTGACAGAACGCAGGCAATGGGACCTGAAGCAATTTGTTGGACCGGGCTCTTGAGCACAAAAACAGTTGCAGCCTGTG
This sequence comes from Effrenium voratum, assembly GCA_963377175.1. NCBI lineage: Eukaryota > Dinophyceae > Suessiales > Symbiodiniaceae > Effrenium > Effrenium voratum. Next base: position 1,147,662 of record CAUJNA010000091.1, read on the forward strand.
GCGCGTCCAATGATGCCAGTGTAACGACTGGCGTTCCGAAGTTGGCATGGACTCTTGCTAGGAAATACCAATCAATTTGGGCGGGTCACCTGTTGGCACAACAGATCCACCAAAGAATTGGCAGGAAGCTCCTCGAAGCTCGCTATTTGGGGTTCCGAGTTTAGGGTTTAGGTCGCTTGCGCTCGCACCCTCCAGTCTCACTTTCCGCTTTCACCAAGGGCCTGGCTCAGGTCGAGATGCTGCAGGTCCACAGACCTGATGTTCTTTGGGGCAGGCCGAATTCCATGGCCGTAGAGTCGATTTTGCGTCGCCTCTGGGGTATCGGGATCTTAGGGTTTGGGGCGAAGAAAAACAGACTTCAGACTCGCCGTAGAAAAAGACCTCCCTGCGCTCGCTCTCCACTACAGACTGCTGCACAGGGGTGGCTCCTCAAGGATTAGGTGCCCCCAGTAAAAAAAGCCCAGTGTCCGTGAGCGCATTCCACATTTTTGGTCGCATAAAAGGAAAGCCAAACGGACACCAATGCTTTTAGGGGAGCCACGATCCTCATTTCAAAACAAACCCCTCTGACTAGCAAGTGGCTCTTATCTTGGAGCTTGGGTCCTTGCAGTGGAAATCAGAAGTGCAATCTTTGTCCACCAACATGGTTGGATGTTCCTCATTCAATTCCAATGGTATTGACCTATTGAACAAGTGCTAGACCAATTTGCATGAAATGCCGAGGGCGTGGACGTGGCAACGGAGAAGAGGTTGGACACATCCACATCGCTGGGCAAACCTGAGTGTGCAATCGGGTTGATCGAATTCGGAGGTCTTTGCAGGGAAAGTTGGATGATGCTCTGTGACAATGGGGAAATTGTGGGCTATGGGAACATTGGGTCATGCATCACTTTGCTTGCATAACCCGCGGTCTGACGTGATAACAACCAAATCAGGTGGGACCTTCGGTCGCAAGGCTTTTGCGTTCGACGAGGTAAGCTCCGTGCTGATGGTCGCCTCTGCCCCGGACATGATGTCGCCATGTGCCAGCTCGGCATCGTCCTTCCCTGAGTCAAAAGGACGAAACTCGTGGGTGGACAAAAACCAGGCCCACTGCGCAGACCCGGTCAAATGGGACTTGACGACGGCACAACATGGCACCGAAACGGGCCCAGAAAGGAATAAAGAGGATCTGAATGAGTTGGATTGGGCGTTCTGGTGAAAGCATCCGGCCCACAATGCAGCCCACTGTCTGGTGGGCTATCCAATAAATGCAGCTTTGTTGACTGTTGATCCAAAACACATTTCAGAGTCAATGCCAAACCTTTCTACAATGCATTCCTAAGGCTCATTTGGGTGTCCCTTTTAGAAAAAACTTATTGTTGGCTGTTTTGAGGGAAAACCAAGAGAAAACCCATGAAAGATCAAACGAGCAAACCAACCCTTGGCTTTTGCAGGTGGAATTGTCCATGGATTCCGCCGTGCGTGGGAGGGAGCCACTGACTCCTCGGAGGTTCCTGCCCTTCGGAGACAAACCCCTTCGGAGACAAACCCTATAAATATGCATACTGCCTCACAATACATATACATGTATATACACGGAGATATTGAAGAAACAAATCCACACACGCACGCATGTGCATTGCATTGCATTGCATTCCATCGCATCGCATCGCATCGCATCGCATTGCCTGTGCATGTGCATGTGCATGTGCATGTGCATGTGCATGTGCATGTGCATGTGCATGTGCATGTGCATGTGCATGTGCATGTGCATGTGCATGTGCATTGCATTGCATATGTATGTATGTATGTATGTATGTATGTATGTATGTATGTATGTATGTATGTATGTATGTATGTATGTATGTATGTATGTATGTATGTATGTATGTATGTATGTGCGTGCGTGCGTGCGTGCGTATGTATGTATAAATATGGTACCCCCCCGTGGATGTACCTTCCTTTAGAATTCACTGATATGTGCAGTGTTATCTGCCTTTTTTGGGGCTATGGGGAAAGCAGCAAACTGGACGCATTTCCAAAGACAATCTGAAAGCTTTAGGACACACTTTTCCAAGGAATCTTGAACCAGTTTGAATCTACCTCTGTCCCATTTCTAAGCCGAGGTTTTGTCAGAAAATGCAAAACAGGTATGTTGGAGCCATTGGCCCAAAAGTCAAAACGTAAAGAATGACCCAACAGTTCAACATAAAGAAAATCTGGAGCCAATGACCCAAAAGTAAGCAAGTAAAAAAATGTTGTTTTCCTTTGTTTACTATCATATACTGAAACAATAAAAAAAAGCAAACAAGTAAAAACGTAGAATGTTTCAGTCCATGATCAAAGCACTTTACTTCAGGACCATGGGCTGAATTATTTTACTTTGTTTACTTGTTTTGCTTCTTTGCTCGTTTTGTGTCTTCTTTTGTACTTCTTTATTTGTATACTTCTTTACTTGTTTAATGTATTCCCATTTCGCTTCTTTCTCTTTTTTTACTTTATTTTACTTCTTTACTTTTGTTTTATACTTTGTTTATTGTTACTTGTGTACTTTTGTGTTTGTGGCTCCAGAAATGTACTTTTACTTATCTACTTTTTTACTTTTGGGTCTTGGCTCCAAGAATTTACTCTTTGGACTTGTGGGTCATTGGCTCCAAATTTGTTCTACTTTTTTATTATTGGGTCATTGGCTCCAGGCATTTACGCCCAATTTTTGGGCTATTAACTCCATAATTGTATTTTCCCTTTTGGGCCATTGGCTCCAAAATAGCTGCTGGTTTGCATCTTCTGACCAAACCTCAGCTTAGAATGGACAGGTTTAGGGTGTAGGGGTTTGCGGTTTATTGACTCGCGTTTGTAGGAATCGGGCTTGTTTCTCGTAGATACTTGCTCAAGGAGTTTCATTGGAAACATGCTTTTTGCTCAAATAACCTCACTGTGTGATATTGCTTTTTGCTTGGAATTCAAAGTATTTGATAAGGATTAAAATATCAAAAACAAATAGAATTCTTGTCTCAAAATAGATTTGAAAGATCATTTTAAAGGGGATATGTTTCTAGGATTGTGTTTGTTCAATTTCCTAATTATAGTTGAATGGAGTTTAATAAGGAACAAACCCCAGAAAGCATTTCTAGTTTAAAGGTGCAAGTGGAGGGTGGCTTTTGTCACCCTGAAATGTTGGGAGGATGCAAGAGTTAGGCCGCAGCGTGCTGCAGGTCGCTCTTCTCTCTCTCTCTCTCTTTTTCTAGTTTAAAGATAATTTTAATAGGATTTCCTGGTCGAACAAGATTTGTAATCAACATTCTTATTTGAAACTAGATGTTCAAACGATTTTGTGGCATAGTGTCCATAGAATTTAATAGAGACATAATTCTATTATTTTTGCTTTTTTAAGTTGAAATATATTTTACATAAGTGTCCCTACAAGACTGTTTTTAATGGTTGAAGAAACAAACAACTACATTCAACAGGATGTATCTTTCCAAGATGATCTGTTCAATTGTCCAATTCTCTCTAGACTTAAATATGATTTGAATAGGATTTGCATTTTGAAGAGCATTCTTACTTGGGAATCTTACTGCAAAATATATTGTCCAAAGAACGTCCTTTCCCGGGAAGTTGTTTCTCCACTTTCTATTTAGAATTCAATGGAATCTAATAAGGAAATCATTCTAGTACAATTTTTGACTTTACAAATAAATTAAATAGGATTTCCCTTGCAACACAAACACATAATTGGAATGATTGTTCCAAATTGGAGTTTGAACAGGATTTCCTTGCTTAGGGTGAGCTGATGCTGGTCAAGTCGCATGGGGCATTCCAAATAAAACAACTGCATTCCATCTCGGAAATCCATCCGTCCGTCCGTCCGTCCATCCATCCATCCATCCATCCATCCATCCATCCATCCATCCATGTAATTGTGTTTGGTTGCTTGTTTGCTTGTTTGCTTGTTTGTTTGCTTGTTTGATTGCTTGTTTGTTTGCTTGGTTGCTTGGTTGCTTGCTTGCTTGCTTGCCTGCTTTGTTGTTTGTTGATTGTTGTATCTATTATTTAGTTGTTTTTGTTGGTTTGTGTGCTTATTTATCTATGTGTTTCTGTATTTAAGTATATATCAGTTTATCTATCTAACTACTTATCTAGCTATTTACTTGTTGAGTATGTTTGATTAATTGATTGGTTGATTTCATCTATTTGTATGCATATACGTACGTATGTATGTATGTATGTATGTATGTATGTATGTATGCATGCATGCATACATGCATGAATGCATTCATCTATACGTGTAGCACACTGATATGTAGGCATATGCCCTCATGTAGCATGGCATATGGCACAAAGCAGTGCTACTCACCGCCGCGTTCAAGCAGCTTGGCATTTGCCGATTGCTTCGCAGATTCCAATTGGGCGGTCTTACATTGAACGAGAGGAATCCCAAGGGTGCTTGGCTTGCATTTGCGACCTGTCCACAAGACCCGAAAACAAACGAGGAACCTTTTGAGGGATGACTAGAAATATACCAAAATGGGGGAAGAAACAGGGTAACAGCTTGGTTGTTCAATACTGCGTGGTATCCCCAGGTCCATTGAGAGATACATCCTAGTCCCAAGCCCAAAGCCAAGGACCCCACCGTAAAGGGTTCTGAAGCAGCAGTGAAGCCGCTGCCGGTTGATGTTGTTCACCTTCAGTTCGGCCGCAAAGGGACCAAAACTGATGTATCAAACTTTGACACGCCTTTTGTGGGACACATTTTCACTCCAAACCACAATGTATTTTTCTCCGCCCACGCGGAGGCGACAGTGCCTTTGCGCATGCGAAACTACTCGCCACTCGAAGGGTTGCTCCAACATTCCGGGGTTCCTCCAAAGGGCACAGAGTTTGTATCAATATTTGACACGGGCCCCTTTCGTGAAGCGTATTTTCACTCAAGCTGGACATCGCTCTGTGCAACTTGAGGCCCTGACGTACAGAGCCTTCGCCACGCCTGGCTTTGCATAACGAGACAACACCGCGAAAGCGTCCGTTCCAGGCCTTCGCCTTGCTTCCCTTTCCGCTTTTTGGCGGCCTTCTCCTGGAGAAACGGAGTTGCTTGCTTGGCGTGTTCTTTGATTGGTCTCTTCGCCACGGGATTGGAGATGTGGAATAGGTCTGCTTTGTGATTCGTCTATTGGCTACTCAAGGCCGGATTTGGATATTCCAAAAGCATTGGCCTCCAAAAAGTCTCAACTCATTTTGCCATTCGAATGGCCCAGACTCAAAACGCGCCTAAAGTCCAGAAACTCTGGGAGTGAGACGGTAATATAAGGGCCTTCATAATTAGAAGGAGATTGCGGGCTCTTTTGAAACCATATTTAGCCACGGTCAGTGCAACTACTTCTCCCCCCGCTATGCTTGAAAGCTTTCAGTTCCACCGAGGTGCAGACTGTGCTTTGTGAAGGCACCTTATCTCGGGCAAAACAACCTGGGACTCCTCCTGCCCCAAGGACCTGGAAAAAGGTGGGCAACCGCGGGGCAGAACTAGTGGTCAAACGAGAACCCAAAGGTGACCAAGTGAGTCTCCCAGCTCGGCCACCAGGGGTCTGCTTGCGAGCATCATGCTTATTGGAAACGCTGAGTACTCCACAGCAAAGCTGCTTTTCAAACTAGCCCGAAGCACTGTCACCTGAACCCAAGTTGACGAGAGGCTAATTGACTAGCTCCAGATTTGCTTTGGCGACTATCTAACAAACATGAAGTCCACGCTGGCTCGGTCCGTGTTGGAGAACTCCACCACTTCCCTACCCTGTTGCAATGCCACGCAAATGAGAATTGGCCGAGTTTCCAATTAGAGAAGGCACGCATCTGTCAAAACCAGCATCCCGTTTTCGCGGTCGGCTTCGAAATGGTGGCCTTTCAACATGGGCTCAACAGCGATGCCTTGGGTTGGGCAAACACCAAATGGACGTTGTGGTCCGGCCAGTGGTTGGCAGTGTTAAATCCCATTTGGCACCAAACAGGATAGCATGTTCCCCGACTTCTGTTGCCCCTTGCTTTCAATCGTCTGAGAAGGGCGATATAACCTTTGATCACGCCCTGAGTCGATCATTTTACTTTGTGTGCCCATGTGATACAAGCATGATGTGTGTACATGAGGGTAGGGGCTGTTCAAGCATTTCAAAGAAGATGCCAGTTCAGCAATTCCCCACAGCATGCACACGTCAAACTGGCAAGCCCGTGACTTTGGGATGTACTTATGCAAGTAGGAGCGTAAAATTGTTTCGAAACGAAACCTCTGAACGCGGTCCTGCAGCTTCTGCTTGGCGGTGCTGAAGCAGTCCATTGCCTTATCCGTGAAGTGAGTCCGACAGAATGGAATTGGAATTCATGAATAATGTCCACCTCTGATTAATAAATAGCCCCCCCCCCCCCCTGAATGACCCTAAATTTAAATAAAGTTAAGGGGAAAAACATCAGGGTCAGGAAAAGTTTAGAATGTGTTTAGTGCTGGGCTCTGCTTTGTTGATTTTCGAATACTACTTTAGAATTGGGCCAATTCTAAACTTTAGAATTGGGCCAATTCTAAAGTAGTATTGGGCATTCTGCTTTTGCTTATGTTGCTTTGGGAAAATACTAGTTTAGAATTGGGCCAATTCTAAAGTAGTATTGGGCCAAGAACTTTTGCATCCGTGGGAATCAGCTTAGCTTTATTTAGGGTCAGGAATTATTTAGTGCATGAGGCTTCATGGGGGGTAGCCTTGCTGGCAGGGTCAAGTTGTGATTGTTGAAGGTTTCCAGATCAAGAATTTGATGAAGGGAATCACTCAAGAGTCTTGGGATCTTATGGAATTGGAATCATTTTTTGATGAGCCAGCTTGAATGGAAAGCTTGCCCCTGAACAAAGATAAGGGATCAGAGCAAGTTTTTGATCAGTGGGAATCAGCGCAGCTTAGCTTTATTTAGGGTCTGGGATTATTTATTGCATGAGGCTTCATGGGGGGTAGCCTTGCTGGCAGGGTCAAGTTGTGATTGTTGAAGGTTTCCAGATCAATAATTTAATGAAGGGAATCACTCAAGAATTGTGGGATCTGATGGAATTGGAATAAAAAAGATATGCTGAGCCAGCTTGAATGGAAAGCTTGCCCCTGAATAAAGATAAGGGATCAGTGCATTTTTTTGGGGAGGTTTTGTTTAAAGATTTATTTAGGGGTAGTTTATTATTTGGTTACGGAAAAAGTCTAGCTTTATTTAGGGGTAGTTCACTAATCGTAGGTGGACATTAGGTGTGCCCAAGACAAGCTCAGGCCCAAAAGGTCTTTGAAGCCGTCCCATTTGCGCCCTGCAAAACAAATGATGCCCAAATCTGCCATCTAAGCGCAGAGCAGAGGCCCCAGATGCACCCGACCTCAGATAAGGCCGGCACTTGGGGGTCCGTGAAAAGGCGGCACTCCTTTCAAGGACTCCTCGGAAGCGTACCTTAGGGATTTGTTTGTTTCCCCATGTCTTGCCCAGGGTCAAAAGGTAAACCCCGGACCGCAGGTTTGTGTTTGAAACTGCCCAAAACGGGGGCGGGGGCGGAATGCCAGTTTTGGGGGCAATATATTGAAAGAGTATCTCAAAAAATACCGGACACCAATAAGTCTTCATACTGCCTTCTACATCAGGGCTGTTCAAAATGAGGGGGGTCCTTATCCTAATCCATAACCTGTAGTAAGACACTCCAACAAAGGAGACTACTACCATCTGGTGCAAGCAATGACAGAGGATTGACTTTGAACACTCCACTCCTCTCACATCCAACTTCCCCCATCCCAGATCCGTGCGTCTGATACTGTAGCCAAGCTGCGTGACAAGGGCTTCGTGTCCGGCTCCAGACAGAATCTCCTGTGAATCACCACCCACATTTAGGGGATTGAAGTCCATCACTGACAGCGCACATGTCGAACTCTTTGCAGGAACTTGGATATGCAAACCTCCAGTTGCCTCTAACGAGTCATTGGCGCAAGGAACCGCACAGACCGCTTCTCCTACCTTTTCGTGACATAAGCAACATACTGTCTTGCACGAGGTGGTAGGTAGTTTCTCCCAGTGCTGTTGGGGCTGCACCGATTTGGTCCATCCACAGTAGGACCCTCTTTCCAACAATCATGAAAGTGGACAGGGGAACTGTTCAGGAGGACTGTAGAAAGCAGGATGAACCCAAGACTAACAATTCGCAAGCCTCTCGCTGATTGATAGGGGGTGCCCCATTTAGAGGGGATCCTTCACTTCTTGGGGAAAACATGCCCTGCTCATTCACCAGAAGTAACCCTGGGTTGACATTCTCGGGCCACAATCCGCTTTGAGCGATTCACGATCGTCCGCGACATGGCGCGCCTGACAGCCCGGAACGGCAGGCACCACGGACACCCGAAGCTCCGCCAAAATGGGGCCTCGGGAAAACGACCGTCCGCGTGCTCCAAGATTCAGCTTCCCTCCAATTTCCCATACCGCTACAAGAACCGGTTCAAATCACCAAACCAACAAGCCACACCACCAATTAAGGCCAACCTGTGGTGTCGTAGTGCAGAACCCGCTGTCATGCTGTCGCTGTTTTTAGGTTCAGGCAGGAAAGAGGTAAGGGAATACCCAAAATTCGGATTCACACGATTTGTCCCTTTTGATTTCCCTTCCCCTTTTGCTTTGCGAACAGCCGGAAGAGGGTCCCTAATATCTGTCCTTTTTCCCTGATCTTCTCTTGCTTTCCCTTCCAAACGGCGGAAAGGGTGGGGCCAAACCAAATACACCCGAAGTGGCGGAAACGAGCGGTGCCATCCTACCTTCAGCCCAAATTTCACTTCTAACCAGTTTTCCAAAGGGAACCCACATGGGTGTGTCCTTTTTGAGGGAACCAGCAAGGGGTTGGTGTTAAAGGGAAACCAACAGGAAGACCATCATTTCGGGGGGGAAAAAAGGCCCTTAAAAGAGCCGCAGCAACGTCCTCCATGCCCTTCGGACCTTCGGGCTGGAACCCATCGGATTCGGGATTCGGATGGGCTCCCCGCAGGCTTCGAAGAGCCGGCAGGTGGAGTCGACCTGCGCCTGCAGCTGGGCCTCGGAGCGGGGTGACTCGGGCCCGTTGGTGTCTTGAAATGGGGGAGAACCACAAAGAAATCCTTGGTCCTGGTTCTTCTTCTTTTGGTGTCCCTTATTAAAAACTCCAAAGGCGTGCCCATGGTACCCTCAACCAATTTAGTCCCTTGGACTGGACAGGAGAGTTGAATATCTTCAAATCATTCTGGACCCAGGGAGTCCAAACGCATGGGGCGGGCACAAAGCGCTTCAGTGAAACATTGCTGCACACATTTTCCAAATTTGGGAGAGCCTCCAACACCCGCAGTCACACTCAAGACCTTCAAACATGATCCAAGCCCATGCCCAATTTCTGAACACCAACTTCAACTCCTGCAGATCTGGCAGCAAACAAACCGTGTCTCTGGAGGAAGCCAATCTTTTGGAGCGTCTCTCAAACTGGGACTTTCTGAACTGCAAAGTGTCAAATGACCCCAAACAATGGCACGGAGGTATGCCACCCTGTAGCCACTATCCCACACCACCCATGCCTAGGGATCCTTATATGTCTGGGTCCATTGAAGGTTGTCACAATTGCCATCTTAATGCGTGAATTCAAGAGAACCCCCCTAAAGCAATGTTCATCATTCCTCAAACTCCGACCACTTTAAGGCGCCCCAGCTAAAGTGCCGTCTTCCCATCTTCCCAGGGTCCCTGACACTCAACAAGAAAAGGACCGGATAACCCCACATGTCCAGCTGTTTGCAAAGTGAGTGCAAGGCAAGCGAGTGAAAGAAAGTTGGGTGAGTGAGAGCGAGAATGATGGAAAGTCCGTGAGTGTAAGTTGAGTGAGTGAGAGTAAGTCCCGGGACGAAGCCGACCGCTCCGTGCAGATCAGTCGAAGGTACTGCGCCTGCCGCGTCAAACAGCATCAGCGTGCACAAAGTGTGAGTGAGACTAAGTATGCGAACGTTAGCGAGTGTAAGTTGAGTGAGTGAAAGAAAGTACGCAACAGTTGGTGAGTATAAGTTAAGTGAGTGAAAGAAAGTACGCAACAGTTGGTGAGTGTAAGTTGAGTGGGCGAGAATAAGTATGTGTAAAGTGAGCTAGAGTAAGTATGTGCAGATGGAGTGAGTGAGAGTAAGAGTAAGAGTGTTTGAAAGTCAGTGAGTGCAAGTGAGTGTAAGTTAAGTGAGTGATGTCTGCAACAATTGAGTGAGTGTGAAGAGGAGGCGGAGGAGGAGGCGGCAGAGGAGCAGGAACAGGAAGAGGACGAGGAGAGGGAGAGAGCGGCACGGAGGACGACATAAAAAGTAAGAACCCTACACACAAGAATGTGGGGAAAAGCGGGTAGTATTGACAGCGAGAACGCCTCGTTGTCTTCACTTAGGAGCTCCGTGCCTGCCTTTCGATCCGGGAGCCGCACCGCCACAGCCGCCAGGCGTCCGCCGGCCACCGGCGGGGGGAAGGGGCTGTCGTTGCCTCGGTCGTTTGGGCGGAGAGCCCAAAGCGGAATGGTTTAAGGCTTGGAGGGAAACTAAAGGGAAGCCACAAGGAGATTGCCGCCCCAAACCCTGGAACCCTCCAAGGTTTTGGACGGCAAAAGGGTGGTGTGACTAGGCCAGAATTCTGGATCAAGGGCGTTTATACCTCAATTACGTGGCCCAGCAAAGGGTTTGACCTGGGACAAGCAGCCGTTGCAGGGTGGAAGAGGACTATACTTCTTTCCAGCCCCAAACCTGTTTCTCTGTCTCCATGCTAACCTTTGGGAACATGGCCCAATACCCCGTCTTTGCCATTCCGAGCCCAGCGCTGCAGGGCGCATTGGCCTCAGCAGTCTTGGAGGGGCCGGTGGCGGGTTCTCTGAGAATCCAGAGTGCTCCAAAGCCCGTGGCTCAAGAGTAGATATGTGGTCCCTTGTAGAGGGACATGTCAAGCCGAAGGCCAATTCAGACTTTCAAAAAGGTCTGTCGGTCCAAGAGGTTCTGTTGGTGCAAAATGCATGACTGCAACTGAACCCCTGAAGGCTGTTGGAAGCTTTGGCGCATTTCCACGATTGCGCTCGCTCCAAGCCGCGTGCACAGTTCACCCAACTAGCCCATGTAGCCAAGGAGGGATCGCAGAACAGTACAAGTGGTCAAAACTACGCACAAATCCCTTTCAAGTCTTTGATTTCAAATCTGTGCTGGCATTCTCTTGCAGTCAAGGGGTGTCCCAAGTGATTGGCATGCGAAGGTGCAGGCTTCCAGCACCCTTCGCTTCCTCTCTGAGCCCAACACATGCTGTGGTGGCCTGGTATCGAGACAGAGTCATTTGCTGGGTTCCCATGACTCTTGGGGTCCAAAATGGAGAGAGCCCTGTTTGAACCTGTTGAAATGTTGCGTTTCAAGGGAGGCCAAAGATACCCACCCGAAAAGGGGGCTAAGGAATACTGATGCCCTTCTTTCCGCTTACCTAAATAGTCCCAACCCCCACGTTACGTGAACACGACCAAGCCCAAAAGCAAAACACAGGAACGAATCAGCAGCACCCACCTATCCTGTTTAGGGCTGGTTTGAAAGGGAAACAAAGGCGAACCCGCCATCTTGCGGGGTCCCCGTTCTTAGCAGACACGTTCTTTTTGCCAAAAGAGTCACGCGCGGCATATGAGTTGTGTGTTCTTCGCCAAGCCTTCCGCGCTTCCACGGCCACGGGTAGCTTCAGCGAAGCCTTTTATTCCAAAGCCGCTTCCGCGGGCTACGGACGCGTTGCTTCAGCGACCACAGTGTTAGCGACTCGTTGCTGAGCCTTTTACATTCTTTCGGGCATTCGCGCTGCAAGTGTGCTGCTGTTGTTGCGGCTGCCATGGCTTGTTCGCTGACCAGGCCTCTATACGCCAAGGCTGCGATGCGCTTTTCAGGACAGCACAAGCCCTGAACCAATAGAAAGCGCGTAGGCTTTCTCCAAGGAGGTTGAGGAACTGCTACAAAGAAGACCTACGAGCGCGCTCCTTCCGCCAAGCTTCCTCTGCGCTTCCGCGGAAATCCGCGTTTGGGATTCCGTTGTTGGGTACAGCCTGTTTAGTGCGTGCCTCAGTCTCTTCTTTCAACAAACGCTTTCGAAACGACTGGAGTGTCAGCAATGCCATAAACCCTTCCGCGCACAAAACCCTGCCGCGAAGCTTCCGCGGCATTCTGCCACTGTGGCGCCGTGCGTATTTCCAAAGAATAGCTTCCGTACCTTTACATACTTAATCGAGCAGCAAAAAAACACAGCTCATAATATATGCTCGTTTGACTCATTTGACCCTTTTGCAGGGATGGCCTGCCCCACACTTCGCCGAGGCCGTCATCCTGCAGCAACTTGGGAGGAATCATGATGTGCCTCAGCGCAGCGGCCCAGCACGTGAATCAAGTTGAAGGATTGGGGGACATTGCAAGTTGGTCCATACAGAGCCCAGGAAACATCATTTGCCTGTGCCAGCAAACGCTTCTCCTGGTTGTTGGAAGGATCCCTGGAAAGAGTAGGACAGTTTCCCCCAGAACCATGTTGGGCAACCTTGGCGAATCGCAGGTCAGCCCAGAACAGAACCAGAACAGTCAAGCCAAAACAACGTTTCAATCACTCGCACCCATCAGCTGGCTTGAAGATCAGTCATAGGAAAATGCCCTCCACCCGGCCAGCGCGCAAGCCCTCCAAATCTTAGGCACCCTACACGTGGCAGTAGGGAATGTTCTGGAAATGGTGCATCACCTGGCATGCGAGCAGGAGAGAGAGAGAGAGAGGCAAAGTAAGGGAGAGAGATAAAACAGAGAGAGAGAGAGAGCGAGAGAGAGAGAGAGAGAAAAAGAGAGAGAGAGAGAGAGATAGAGAACGAGAGAGAGATAGAGGGATATATATATATATATATGTATAAAGAGCAACCAAGCTGCAACGACTGAAGCGCCCATCGAACCGAGCTACCAATGCGTCAAAGCTTCCCCACTCTCTCAAAGCAGACTTGATGAACACATTCCCATAACTCCAGGCATGGCAACAGGCAGGATAGACCCCAGCAAAAAAGTGCACGTCGCACTCTGACATCGAGGATAGCGATTGGGCCTCGAAATGCGCGGATCGGGGTCACGCGGTTGCTACTTTGCTGGGAAAGCCATATGGGCGCAACTCCTGTGTCAATGCGAAACATTGGGATGCGGAAAGAGGATGCGATTAAATCCTTCAAGTAAGTGAGTCTTTCCATGTGGTGAATAAAAAGGGCTGCTTGCTGCACCGATTTGTATGCTTGGGACTGTCCCGTAGCCTTGACTCACCTGGGTGTTGGCTGTGGCTTCAAAAGTCTGGAGTCTGTGGGATGAACTTCCCATTGGCGCATCGCTCCTGGGGCAGCCACTTTGCCCTGCTGCCTCGGCCAACAGCAACTAGACCTTCGATCTACCATGCAGATGTCCAATCTGTGAACATCACTTTGTACAAACATAATGAACACGACAATTTTTGTTGTGAGCTTGTTTTACATCAACCACCAAAACGGGAAATGTAAGAACCACTGTCGATGTCGACTCACAGATGCGAGTTGCAAGGGACTGGGAAGGTGCTGCCTTGCTTTTGAAGACACTTCAGGGAACCCCGCGCTTTGGGTCTGAAACCAAACCCAAAGATTGGATTTACATGGAAACCGCAAAAATCGGTGGGTGGTCCCTTCTTGGAACTTGTGGCACTGTAGGCAGAAACTGAGTCTGGCACTTTGGCTGTGGCTCCAGAAAGTTTCGCAACCTCAGTCGCCGATGTTCGCAAGTCCAAGGAAGATGCACGTCCGGGTGCGCCGATCTCAATGCGCCCTAAAAACTAGGGTATTGTTGCCTGTAAACTTTAGTGAATTTAATGGGCCAAGCGTGGTGAAACAGGTTGAAAGTGTCGTGCCACGGAAAACTGCAAAATACAGTGCCACAATTTCGGACTCTGAAGCCCCCTACCAGGGGAACCCATCCGATGGTTGTTGTAGGTGTTGTGGGTGTTGGGGGGGGGTGGAACAAATTATGTTCTGGGGCGGGTCGCATGGAACCAACAAAAAATACGGGACTTGAAGTTCACATGATAGACAAAACACCAAGTGGTAAGTTTGAGGGAAATGATCAAATACATTCTCTGATTTTGATATTTTCCTGCTGATAAACCTGGAACCCCAAAAACCACCCTTGTGGGATTGGAATCTCTTTTTGCGGAACGCCGCGTTGGGTTCTATGATTGATTTGCAAGTGTAGCCCCTAGCGACGGGACGGACAGCACATTCTCAGAGCCAATTCTCAGAGCCCGTCAGCATAGGCGGCGCAGTGGTTCGGGAGGCTGTCCCCGCGTTGCGCGCTGCCTGCAAAGCCTCACGGCAAGCACGGGTTGAGCACACGGCGATGTGCCCAGGGCACACGCAAAAGGCGCTGAATGCTCCAAACAAGACGGCCCAAAGAACACCTTCGAAAGGGCTGGCTTCGCTTCAGTTTGAGCGCCAGTGCCCCTAATCCCAATTGAGCTAAGAGCTTGCCGCCCCTAAACGACAGATCAACCCACTCCTTTTACATGTGGGTCCAAAAGTGACGTTAGACACCCGTCGGGCTACTATTTGGAGCACTTTTCGGCTCGAAATCTGGCCGTGCGTGGGCCCTTTTGAGGCGTACCTTTTTTTGGAGGCCTTGCGGCTCGCTTTCAAGCGGCTCTGCCGAGATGCCAGTGATGTTGCTGCTCTATCCGATTGCGTTTCTATATAGGATCCAAAAGCGTCTCAAAGCGACGTTAGACACCCGTCGGGCTACTATTTGGAGCGCTTCTCAGCGCGAAAACTGCCCGTGTTTGGACCTTTTGAGGCGTGCCTTTCAACTCTCTTTCTATGAGCCAGTTTTCCGAGGGCTGCCCACCTAACACCAGTCACCGGCTTTTGCTGGGCCATGGCGCTGCAGGTCTAGCGGCCGGGTGCTGAGCTCTGACAGTAAGTGTTCCGACATCAAGATGCACATGCTGCACCATCGCGCAAATCTGTCTGCTTGCGTGCGCCAGGGAAAAGTGGAACACTCCGACATCAAGACGCGCGCGCTGCACCATCGTGCGAATGCGCCTGTTTGGAGCACCTGGGCGCACGCAACTCGTTGAAGGGCGCGCTGCAATCTTTGTTAGAATCACCCGTCGCCTGACCAAACATTCTGCCCAACTCTCGGAAGTGTTAACTCCAAATGAAATGAAGATGAGAGCTTCAAGCCAAACCTTGGCAAAAGTATCCAAATGATTGTCACTGCAAATCCAGCTGCCAGGTTCTGAGCATGAACAGCAAGTGTTCCGACAGCAGGAATCACGTGCTGCGCCAGCGCGCGCATGCGTCAGTCACCGGGGGCGCTGTAACCTGCGCACCTCCGCGCCCCATCATGATTGGAATCACCCGTCGCCTGATCTCCATTCCGCCCAACTTTCTGAAGTCGTGGCTCTCGTGTGGAATGTGAGTGAGGTCTTCAGGCCATACCTTGAAACACCGTATCCAGGTGATGTTCACTGCAGATCCAGCAGCGGAGTTCTGAGCTTTGACAACAAGCGTGCCGACAGCAAGGCGCGCTTGCGCAAATCTATATGCGAGCGCCTTTTTGCCCACTGTAGCACGCGCAGCTCTTTGAGGGCTCCACCTGAGCCCGCCATGCTGCCACGGGGCATTGAACTGAACCCCACGTGCTCCCTTGTTCCACGCTCACGTCGACCGGCCATCCCATGCTGCATGTCCACTAAGTCCACCGTGACCTCCGATGCCTTGTCCTGGGCGAGGTCTTCCATGGCACAACGAACCCTCAAGTCTCGGCTTGCGCCGGCCCTCCTCTGGTCGGGAGCTTGAGCCGAGCCCGATCAAAACTCTCATGCGGGCCATGGCCATGGTTCCAAGGCACCTTTACATGGGTGTGAATTTCAAGAGTTGGACCCACCTCAAAAGTGGTTGGACATGAATCTGAATCTAAATTCATCCCATGGTCGAAGATGCCTCGGGTTTGGGCTCTGGCCTCGAGGTCGATGCCGTTGACCATGCGCAGTGTGCTGGGCAGGGCTCCGGCCTCTCGAGAAGCCTCGGGTCTCAAGGGCACAAGCCTCCAGATTCACATATTTTAAGGGAACCCCGCACCCCCACCCACCCACGCACACACACACACAATCAAAGGGATCCAACAGCTGACGCGGGGACCCCCTAGCTTATATGGCCGTCGGAGCAGGTCTCTGCAGAATTCCGGAGCTTGCCATGCCGTTGGGCATGCAAAAGCTTGCGAAACTGGTGGGGATTCACTGGAGCTTGTTGCCATGTTTGCCAGGCCTCCCGAATGTGCTGGACGAAATTCAGCAGCTCGTACGCCGAGCGAGTCTTCCTGCAGTGAAGCGTCCGCATCAGTTCCTCTGCATTAGATTCCATCCTGAGTCATGATTCAAACCGGGCAACCATGTAGAGAAGCAAAAAGGGCTTCTTGCCGCACCTGTTGGTTGGGGCTGTTCTCAACTCATCATAAAGTACCTGTTCAGTTCTGATTCGGAATTCAGAACCATTCCGGCAGGTTCAGATTCTGCTGTATAACCGAGGGTGTGATGCTAATGTTTTCCACACTGCCCCAGAATATGGACAGCTTTCCAACAACGCAAGTGGACAGAAAGCCTCAGTTGAAAGTAGGCTTCCGAACTAGATGCGGTCCAACGCAAATCCTTGATGTGGGGCTCCATACTCCCAGAAAATCTGAGATGCAGCCTACACTTTCCTTTGTTCTACCGATCTAAAGCAGCAAAGCAAGCCACGAAAACGCCATGTCCCCAACATGACCCTAGTGTAGCTGCAACATCCCTTCAGAGGAGCCTCGGTGATGCTCCCTGGCCGAATTACCCTCTTGAGAGGCGAAGCCCCTGTGGGGAACTCCTTGCAATTTTGACCTTTGCTTTTTTTGTTTGATGACGCCTTCCTTTGGCAACAAACCTCCCCAAAAACCAACCACAAGCTCTTTTGCTCCGGGAACATCCCCCTGCTGTCCCACCACGAGCTTTGGCCGGGAACCCGCGCAGGCGCAGGCAGCCCCGCAAGTTCAGCTCCTTGAGGCGCAAGGTGCTGCCCATGAGCCTCAAGCCCAAAGCGAGAGGGTGGGAAATGCTCCTTAAGCTATAAGCAGCTCGGGAAGGGCTAATGAGTTACTTAATGACCATATGTGTTAGCGCGTCAGCTTAGGGGATTCTGTGCGGCAACTTACTTGCTTCCAGTCTTGGGGTCCTTGCCACGCGCCGAATGCATACCAGTTGTACATGTCCTTTTTGTAGACCCACCTACATAGAAATCATAGCTGGGTGTATATCAATGGCCCGAGAGTGCATGGTTAAGCCATCAGAACCAGCTTCAAAGCTGGCGACTGGCGCCCGCCACACCATCCATCTGAGCCACGAACAACATGCATGGGTACCCGGATGCACATGGGAGAACTAGGGCTCCGTCCCCTTTGTTTGCAGCTGAAACTTTGCTTGAGACATCTGAGGCCCGGTCGGAGTCTTGAGCGTGTGACACAAGTCTGCCACAGTGGCATCCGTGATCTGCATGTTGCCTCAGAAAGCAGAGCTGATTACCACCAAGTTCAACGAACCGTACCACGCGGAAGAAGCAAAGGTACTTGCCAGACAAGTCGATCTTGGTCAGGTTGACGTTACCTGAGTCGTTGGCAGAGCTGCGACATCCCCTGGCACTTGCTTGTCAAATTCCAGCAACTGAGTGTGCCACTGCTTCGAGCGGTGCCCTGAGGACGGCAATGACATCACACTCAGCACAGGGTGCCTCACGTTATGAAGGTGGTTTGGAAACCCGCTCTCAAGCTACGATTTCTGCTCTGAATTGGTCCACTTCAACCGACATGTTCAGTGACCCTAGTAGAAAAAGGGGAAGCTGTTTCGGGGTTGAGCATTTCTAGTGGAAGCCCCCAAACAAGAAAGGATTTCGTAGTGGAATCTGTGATGCCTGGGTGCCGCTTCCGATACATTGCCTGACGGAGCGCCTAGCAGGTGTCCAAAAGCGATGCCACAATTGATGTCGTCTCTCAACCAGTTGGGAAGTCTTCAAAAAGAGCACATATGTCCCATAAACACCAAAACAAGACTACTCTTACAGGTGAACAACAGGATGGTAGGCTTGCGCATGGAAAACCATGCCAAACCCAGGCGCCTGCCCGGCAAAGTGGCGCAGCATGGCGCAAAGCCCCCGGAGGCCAACGTCCTCAGAGGCGCTGGCTGTCCGAAAAGGCGCTGGAAGGGGGTAGCGTCGTGCTTTGCACCGGTCTTATAAACAATCAATTGACAATCAAGCACAAAATGGGCCCATGATTCTGGCACATGGTTTGAAACGCCGAATGGGGGGTTCCATTGGCTCGCCATGGGAACCAAGGGTAATAGGTGCAGGGAATCCAACTCCCACCTTCAAAGAGGCCGAATATACTACAGTGTCTAGCCATAAGATCAACGAACAGAGCGGCGAGTGCACGAATACACGGCCTTTGCATCCTCCTTCCTTTGCTCAACAAACATCGCGCAATTTTGATGAATCATATTCACCCGCCCCTGTTGAACCTGGATCTCATCCCCTCAAAAGTGGCAATTGGGTGGGAAATGCATTGAAACTTCCATTGTTGGAGGTCCAAGGGAAACACATTCAAGCCAGCCCCGTCTTTGCAGCCACCGGAGTGGCCATGAGCGCCCAGCTGTAAAGCTATGACCTGCGAGTTGAGCCATTGAGCACCCTCAAAACCGTCGAAACGTGGATCAACATTGGGGGTCTTTGCTTGAAAAGGTGAAGGAAGGATTCTCTCTAAAAGGGGCGCCCCACTCATCAACCGTTTGTTTTGGATGGCTTCCCATTCGGCGAAATTGGGGCCCCGGTCCCAACCCAAATTCACGCCAGCCTTCAACACCCTCTGTGTTGTTTGGATGCCTCTTCGTGGGGAGGTTAAACGACCTCATTTGGGCTTTGCATCAAAAATTCGGAGCACCCGTACAAATGGGCCCTTTTCCTCGGGTTCCTCTTTA
Organism: Effrenium voratum; assembly: GCA_963377175.1. Lineage (NCBI taxonomy): Eukaryota > Dinophyceae > Suessiales > Symbiodiniaceae > Effrenium > Effrenium voratum. The sequence goes on from CAUJNA010000091.1 coordinate 1,166,709, forward strand.
AGCACCGCAAAAGGGCCCAACTGTAGCAAGCACCTGTTCTGGTTTAGCCTCTGGTGGATCGATTAGGTTCGGCACCAATCAAGCCCTAATGAAAAAGAGGGCACTCCCTGCGCTCAAAGAAGGGAAGCCCGGAAATGTCTTCCTATTGATTTCCCTTTCAACCAGCCTGAAAAACGGGACCTTCAATCCTCTCAGTTCAGGGCTCCTATCGCTGCGCGCCTTGCAACTTGAGCTCTGTTGTGCCGCCTGCGGCGTTTTGCGAGATTTGTCCGGAGATGTCTGGAGTTGCTTCAGGAATGTGTGCAAAACGCGAGAACCCACAATATGGGAGGTTTCCCCTTCGCTTTTAGGTCTCCCATCGCTTTTTCTGGGCAGTTCAAAATGGGGGGATCCCTACTGACAAACCCATAGTCCGCGGGAAACCACTACCCTATTCCACAATCAGTGCATAATCGTACCTCCCAAAGTGGAAATCCCGTGTCTCTGTCTGAAAGGCTACAATGAAAGCATGCAAAGCCTAACAATCCGAAGATTCCAAGCTGCCGAAACTGGATTGACATCCCAGCATCACCTGAATCCAAAACAACGTGGCTCAGAATGATAGACGCTCCTTCCGGGGAGACCACACAACAAAACACGTACTCAATCGAGACAAATGCAGTTTCACCATCCGTACCCATCGCCTGCACCGTGATGAAAGCTGACCACAGACCAGAGGTTTAGCCGCGCCTGGCAGCGCAACGAGCAAGCAAAAAAACTGGAAGCGGTCACCAGAGCCGACCAACTAAACAGCCACCCAACCACCCAACCACCTAACCCCAACCAATCAAACAAACAGACAGACAGACAGACGGACAGACAGCGACAGACAGACAGACAGACAGACAGACAGACAGGCAGGCAGACAGGCTGGCAGGCTGTCTGACATACAGAACAAACACATCAAACGGACAACCATAGAACCAACACATACAACCCAAGAAACATGCCACATAGGCGGTCAAAGAAACTATCACACCAGCAAACTAATCGAACAAAAGAAACAAAGAAGCAAGGAAGCCAGAAAGCAAGGAAGCAAAGAAGCAAAGAAGCATGGAAGCATGGAAGCACAGAAGCACGGAAGCACGGAAGCAAGGAAGCAAGGAAGGAAGGAAGCAAGCAAGCAAGCAAGCAAGCATGCATGCAAGCAAGCTGGCAAGCTGGCAAGCTGGCAAGCTGGCAAGCTGGCAAGCTGGCAAGCTGGCAAGCTGGCAAGCTGGCAAGCAAGCAAGCAAGCAAGCAAGCAAGCAAGCAAGCAAGCAAGCAAGCAAGCAAGCAAGCAAGCAAGCAAGCAAGCAAGCAAGCAAGCAAGCAAGCAAGCAAGCAAGCAAGCAAGCAAGCAAGCAAGCAAAGCAAGCAAGCAAGCAAGCAAGCAAGCAAGCAAGCAAGGCGGCAGGCAAGCAAGCAGGCAGGCAAGCAAGCAAGCAAGCAAGCAACAAAAAACGCCTGCAATGCCAACGTAATGCTGCATGCCCTGTTGGTCGCTTTGATTTGTGAAGGATGTCGTGCGACCAAACATTTTGAGTCGGAGAACCTTGCGCGCACACACACACACACACACGCGTCCACAAACCTGACTGGAACTACTTGGTCACCTCAACAGTCGGCGGCACGCTCGGTTTCTCTGATATCGCTTACAGCAACGGCACAAGCACTGTGACAGTGCTCCCAAGATAGCATTGTCCCGTCCGATCCCGTCCGACATGTTGCCCATAAAGCTCAATCGCCGAAGCCACCCCGCTTCGATTGTTATGATCATTCTGGTGTTGAAAAGGGGGTCATGACAATCTGGTCACACACACAAAGACCAGTCACAAGGGCTGAGACTCCTGCCATGACGCCCAGAGTGAAGTCATTCCATTCCTTGACACCGCTGCTTGCATTGATTCCTTGCCCCCTGGCATAGCCCTTCAACCCAAGTGCATGCGCAGAAAAAGGTATGTCAATGTAGAGCAAGAGTTTGACAACCTTTAACCCGCAACCCTGACGACCTGGGAATGATGAAATTGTCCCATGAGGCGCAAGCCACGGCATTTCCCGAGCTCGCCGCAATGCTGTCCGACAGATCCAGCGGATTGCCTCACACATGGATGGGCCATCCAGTGAGCGAGCAAGGGAGCACGCAGCTACGTGTTCTTTGACAAGCGAAAGCAACACACAACTCCGAAAGCCTTGTGTAGTAGAGCAAGCGAGCGAGTGAGCAAGCCAGCAACCAACCAAGAGACCAGCCCACCCACTCAACAACCCACCAACCAACCAACCAACAAAGCAAGCAAACGAAAAGAAGCAACCAAGCAACCAAACAACCAAGCAGGCAAAAATAACCAAGCAATCACTGAAGCCAGCAAGAAAAAGCAAGCAAGAAATCAAGAAAGCAAGAAAGCAACCAACCAAGGAACCAAGCAACCAAGCAATCAAGTACAGGCCAACAGGACCCACACAATCTCGTTTCGGCTTCAAGAGCTGCCTGCCTTCTGGGTGGTCTTTCAGCTGCACCAGTCTTGCCAACGGCAGCCCGTTCAGGCCTCCGTTCGGTGCATATGTGAAAGGGACGGCACCAACGAAATGAGCAAGTTGCACACGCTGAACCATCTTCCGCATTCGTTCGCAGCAATATTCGACATGGGTATCCGAGTATCCCTAAAAGGGGTCTTCCAGCGCATCAGCAAGGCCATTCGCAGTTTGCGATTGACTGCAGTGCTGACCCCGGATGAATCAACACCACGGATTATTGCCTGGTGGCCCCACAAGTCAAGCATCCCCTCTAGAATGAGACTTCTGCTACTCTGACAACCTGCTTTGCAGTTTGCCCTGGTCCTTCTCAAAACCAACCAACGCTTGTTTAAATATTCTGGCCAGCAGGGGCCTTCACAACGATATGGGATCATGTGGGCCCATGCTGCTCATAACCGGAATGATGACTCCTACCATTATGGAACATTCGACCGTTGGAGGGGGTCCAGCTTCTTTCCCCTGGGGCACCCCCACCCTCTGGCATGGAACCTCAAAGAACCTATCTGGAAGAACACGTCTCTCGCAGGGTTTTGGAGGCAAAAGCCGAAAGGGGCCTAGGCCTAGGTGTCCTTGTGGAACTGGTTTGGTTCCATCTATTTTGAACCAAACTCACCAAACAGCACGCCGAAGGGGCAACTAGGTTTGAGGTGACATCCTCGAAACGGTCGTCTTATTGGGTGGTTTGGCGGGCAACACGCTCAAGACTAATTTCGAGAACCCCCTCAAAATGCAAGGCCGCGGCATGGCCTACAAAACGGGAGACAGGCCATCCACCCTTGGGCTGCCGGTCTGGTAAGGCGCGGCGCCAGCTCCGCTACCGCCTGAAACGGTCCGAGAGCTCTTAGGCTGTGAGACGGGCACTTTTGGTGAAGCCAACAACATGTGCGCTTGGGCTGCTCTTTTGGGGGGTACCCTTGATACGACATACACATATGCCAGATTTGGCCTGGGCTTTCCGGAGGGTCACCTCCAAGCCACCCCCATAAAGACTGACTTGATGTGTCTTGAAAAGGGGAACCTTGAAACGGGGCTCGCCTTTCATCGCAGGAAGCGTTGTGCACAAGAGCTACTGAAAGAAGCGTTGACCGCGATTGCAAATGGTCCACTTCAATCCATAGTCCTTTGAGTTCCTGTTAAACCGCCCCTCGGACTCCAAATCGATTTGGCATTGCAACGACAGATTATCGGGGCTCGGCACATGGACGATGTTCCAAATATCCCGGAAGAACTCGAATTTCCTAGTCCACTTGTGAACAATTCTATTCAGTCTGCGACGTGACTATTTGATCAGCCATTGTGTCACTCGATTGATCAACCGTGGGATTGTGGGGTTGTACCTGATTGGGGTGCTTTAGTTGATCGCCAGTTGGCTTGCAACTCAGCTGCAAGCTTGATCAGATGTGGAGTTACTACTTGATTGGACCACAGGTTTGATCAGCTGTGGCATTAGTTCTCAATCAGGGTATTTAAAACACTAGCAAGGCACTACTTTATCAGAGTACCTTATTGACCAGTCGCAGCAACTTTGCTTGATCAACATCCTTGGCAAACTTACCGAATCAACTGAGGGCTTCCTTTGCGATCAGGTACTTGGATGCTCATGTTTCATAGGCTTCGGCTCAGGGTTCTCAGTGAATTAGACAAGAGAGCTTAGCATATGAAGCGTGAGTACGCTTGATCGGGGTACCAAGTTCGTTCTGCTACGACGCTCCAATGTGCCACCCAGGAGTGGCAGGTGACAAATTCACATTGCGCCAGTGGTGCGACCGTGCAGCTAACGGAACATTTACCGCCAGAGGGAACTCAGCCACCCTCTGGCATCTGTTGACACTCCATTCATCCCCCTACAAATTGACGTGGCACTTCGACATCCTCCAAACAGAAGATTCCTCTAAAGCTGAGGAGGTCTTGGGAATCTGGAAAGTATAATAAACCCCTAGACCCGCAAGATCCTTTCAACGGAAGGATCGTAGGTCGGTCCTCAAAGCTATGCATGTTCAGGGGAAGGGGTCTTCAAAGCTGCTTCGGGGATTTTTGGGGTTCCATTCGGCAGAGTAATGTCAACCCATCAACTTGGTTGCCCTGCAGAAAGTTTAACTTTTTGGGGGTTTAGTAGAAAACACCTTTATTTCCAAAAAAGTTAAAGTCTAAAGATCCAACCCAATAGCACTCAAGTCAATAAGCCTCTGGTGAGTTAACCCTTTGAACAGTGTCCCAAGCAAAAATCCGCCTGGACCTAGGGGTCACTTGGATCCATCCACCCCGCGCACCCCCCGCGCGCCCCGGCCTGGAGCAAAAGGCTGGCCCCCCGGCTCGAGAGTCGCAAGTCTGAGAGGCGCAGCACCTCCTAAGGATCACGTGGGGGATCGAGGTATCAGGGGCTCTCTATACTTCCCCTTAAGAGGTAAATATTACTGTTTTGGCACATAGGTAAGTTTCCGTAGGGGTGATCTTTCAAGGGAAGAAGGAGGCCTGACGGTCCGCTTCTTGAGAGCCATAAGTAAGCCATGGGAAGGAAACAATAACTTGGGCCTTGCATTGTTTGGGTGTGTCTAGGGAAAGTCTATAAGGGGGATGCCCACCCACATGGAGTGATCGTGAGAATATGAAGATATGGGCGTGTGTCTTCTTTGGCGAAGCCTTTTTGTTTGAGAAGCCGAAAGGAGACGATGAGACGATAATCAGTTTGGGCCATTGCCGGAATGAGGGGACCTCAAGTGCAATTGGACGTACAAAGCCACACCAGGGTTGGTCAAAGATTTTCTTTACCCCAGGGGAACCCAAAGGAGCTTCTTTAAGCAAGTTTAAACAAGGGTTTGGCCCAACGCTCGCTACGATTGGGAGGCTGAAGCAAATTCGATGTTCCCGAAAAAGGACCAAACAGTCCCTGGCAACAGCTTAGGCTTGCCACCAGGCCAAAACAAGGATTGAGGCTGGGGTTTGATGTAATCAGGGCTGTTCAAAATGGGGGGATCCCAAATTCCGATCTGTGATGCCTGAGATGACAACGGAAACGACTGCAAACAGATACGGCATTGCTGTTCGAACGTCCCAGGAAAAAGAAAAACACGAAACACATGGAGAACACTTATTTTGGAGAGATCCCCATTTGAAACAAACCCAAACGGGTTATTCCACCATGATGCATAAATTGGGGCTTGGTCTCCTTTGGCCTCTCCGCATTCTCAAAACGGCTGAGAGCCCCACGACCGAGCGCAAGTTCAGTAGAGCGTCCGTGATATGTGCCTCGTCACATCTAACTGGTATCACAAGGTGGTTGATTCCCCTCACTACATGATCATTTTTTAGACAGTTCCTTGGCAACTCATCATGGAAAGTGGCAAACTAGGTGAGGTTGGTTTCCTTTTAGCTTCCTGCAGAAATCATCCAAGGTGCTATGCCATCCGACGCCCGGGATTGCTTCGTACGCATTGCGAGAAAGAGGGCCGACCAACGGCCCAAAGCGACTCCATCTCCAAATGCCGACCTTTTGTGAGCTGCTCTAACGGCTGGAATCCCCTTCCCACAGATTCCCACATCTCAGTTCCCCATTTTTTCCGTCCCTTCCTTTATCCCTCCTTTGTCCCTCTTTTGGGTATATTCCCTTCAGAACCTTTCGTGGCTTGGGGCCCCCCCCCGAGCCAGTTGCCAGCGTGGAATCTTGCGGGATCTCCAGCTTGCGGAGCGTGACCTGGCAGCGCCACCCATTCTCTGGCGAGGGCGCCTTCTTATCTGTTATACATTTTCCCACGAAACGAATACCTTTCAGGGGAAGTCCGGGAATTACACCCTGACCGAATGCCAGATGAGCTTCCAATTCAATACCAGCTCTGCGTTGAAGCACGGGATCCCCTTGACGCATCGCCCTCAGCACTCTCCTGTCAGCCGCCAAGGAGCTAAAGCCGTGGATGGAAAGCAGCCGCGAGTCGTGACAGGATGCAGACCAAAAGCGGAGCTGCCAAAAGGCAAACAACCAAACAAGGTGACTTCACCAGCCAACCCCTCCCCCCCCAAAAAAGGTCAACACTTGATTGGTTTATTCAGGGTTTAAGGCACAAATCAAATAACGCGGTGGCCGGCCGTGTTTTCCGAAACAGGGGACCGCATTTTGGTTGGGACGTTTCCTTGGAAAGCCAAGGTTCAGCTTGAGGACCTCCCATGTCGGCTCGATTTTCGGGCCTCACGGAGCTCAGGGAAGGAGTTCGGAGCCACCTGAGAGAAAGAAGCGCTGCGCGGCGAAATGGGTACAGGCCGCCCCCCCTCAAGAGGAAACTCATCTAGTGGCCCAGAAGGTGATGCGGGCTGCAAAGGGACATGTAGGGACTCTGTTCTTAGAGGGTCATAGTTGGGGGGGAAATGGGCGCTCTTCATATTGAGGCGCTATTGGCAGGAAACGAAGAGGAGGAAGGGGCTTTTCGGATCGGGGGGCTTGAAGTCTATGAGAATGCTAGTAGCATTTCCGTGATACCAAAGTAGTTGATTCTCATGGTTATGACTATTCTGCCACAGGGGTTCCCTTGGTATCACTGAAAGTGGACCTGCCGTATTTGCCACGACCATGGACTGCGTAGCGCTGCTGGAAGATTGCACAAGCGACGCCAAACCTGAGAAAGCCGCCAGCTGCAGGAAAATGTAGCCGTCACCTCAGTCTCGGCAAGGCGACCCCTCTGGAAAAACTGCACTAGCCATGGAACCTGACAACGGAAACTGGTCTTCCAAAAGCTTTCTTGAGGATCCATGTCGGTGGAAGGGGCGGGCAAACGAAGTCAAGTCGTGATGGTGCTGGGATGGTCAGGAGCGGCCACCTGCTTCCGGCTGCTGACGTGCTTTCTTGTTGCTCTTATCTTATAATTTATAATTACAAACAGTTCAATCGTTCAGGGGCAACCAATTGAAATGTTAAACCACTGTCAAGAACTAGTCTCAGTTGGTCCAAGGCCCAGTGGCCAAGGGAACAAGGATACTCTTGGGGGTTTGATATCGTTTAATTCAGAACGCCCCAGCCAATCATGAGAAACATGGTGGCCGGGCATCAAAAATACACTGAGCCCTTCTGGGTCAGCCGCCTTCGTCCATTTTGGCAAACTGATGCTGGAACACCTGCGCCAAACGTCGGGTCCTTTTGCCCCGAGCATATTGGCATACCTGCAAGGAAAATCCCACATTTGGACCCACAGAATTGGTTCCTTGTGTTTTTGTGTGGGGGAATTTGGGTTGTCCCCCCATGTTCTCCTCAAATCAACAGCACGATCAATAATGTATTGTCAGCTACTCATGTATCCTTCCAAGAAAAGATATATGACGACCAGCTTGTCGCCAGAAGCGTACGTGCCTCTTTTACGAAGGCTTCATCCGTCGGATCCTGGCAGATGGATCGAGCTGCGAGCATGTGCAAGTTCAGGTTGACTTGTTCCACCTTCAGCTGGCACAGCACAGATCCCTAATAATATAGGAATGAGTCTTGGGGCGCTAGACTGTTACACATATGGCGCGAATTTTGGGGTGCCTGCCGCTGCCCTTGAGGACTTCCACCATTCAACATGGTCAACATACGGAGCCCCCAATCCCAGGAAATAGGGCCTATGAATGGCAAACATGTTTGTGAGGATGCTCTTGAGGCCTTTTTCAAGAAAATCCCTTTGCAAAGCCCTTGCACACTTTACGCTGGCCATTGTGCGTGAGCCCTATGCGTAGAGCATGCGGTCCTCATGGCTCGGAGCTGCTGATTTCAGGTCGCTACAAATGGTCGGGGTTCAAAAGAGCACCTGTTCTTCACAGGGAGCCGTCACACAAGGGGAGGGGGAACTAATGAGCAAATACAATTTCATCGCCCGAGCACCCGGTCTCGAGGCACAGAACATCCAGATTCAGGACATTGCACTAGGAAGTCAGCAAAGAATCTTGCATACGTATGGTATTGGTATGAAACCAGCTACAGGAAATTCTACAGGAAACCCGGGGCCCCTGGTTTTGGTGGGTGTTTGGCCAATTTCTTATGTGGCCAGTTTGTAAGAGTACCGCTTTTGTCGCCTTGATGCCAAAGTTGCAACTTCTCGATTTCCCCTCGATTGCAACCCACCTCCTGCTCGTCATCTGCATAGGGATCATCAACCTGCCACACGCACAACCCGCATCTCCCAAGGACTCCTGAGTCCTGGCTACCAGCGCTGCCCGTATGCAACTGTATATATATATATATTTTAATACCCACCTGCACCTGTTGCAAGGGCTAAGGACATTCTCCACAGGCGCAGAGGTCCTGAAGGCCCCTGACATTTGCTGTTTTGGGATGTAGGTAGTTTGAACATCCTTTGAGGCATCGTTGGAACTTTGTGCTCTGGCGTCTCAATGTCTCAAAATGTGTCTGCAGTCAACACTTGCTGTACCCCTCATGGCGTGTTTGTTGGTACTTGGAGGCTCAATGCCCGAGGCCCACCCCTGTCCCTCACCTGGGGCTTCTCGGGCTCTTTGCCAAGGCCGTCCAGAACTTGGCGCATCGGGTCACACGCGGAACGGGGGGTCTGAACTCCCACTTCGGACCACTTGGTGGTCTAGCAGGGTTTCACCCATCCCTGCGAAGTGGATTTCAGCCCACATGGTGCCATTGCCGCCTTCCCCAGGCTCCAGGGAAGCCATGGAAGTGTAAAGGGGCTCCCCTCAAGGAAACACTGGTCTCAACTTCTGTCCAAGCAACCACATGAGCAAATCAAGCCATAACTTGTGTTCCACAAGTTGGAAAAGGGTGCAATGTTGACCCGTTGTGACATTGCGTGATGCCAACGTGGGACTCCCATCCTCATTACAAGTTCTTCACAGTTTCAAAGGGGGATCCCCTTGCTTGTACAAGTGACATCCTAAAAAACGACCCTCTAAATCTTGAAAATGGTTCGGCGCGGGGCCTGGGTTTCTGAAACAAAACAAACAACGTGATCTGTCTGTCATTGGAGTTTACATGGGAGCTCCTTTCCAAACATGTGTTTAGTTAAGATCCAATTAAATTACAATCTTCTAACTACGTTTTTGTCAACATTTTACTTGTAAAGATGGTCGTGATCGAATTCGGAGTCAAGGACATTCTCATTTATCTTCTTCCTCATATGTTTGATGTGTTTGACAACCTCCAAGAGTTGTTTGCACTTTTCCCAACAATGCAGAAAACCTCAAGCTGTCCAAACAACACAACAAATGACAGACTGGAGCAATGGGGTTTTCAAAACGCATGCCCCAACATGCCCCTTTCTGTAAATTTCAGACTAGGGCTGAAAGGGAAACCACAAGCAACTATCTTTAACAACCAACCTGTTTCCAGCTCCGGGCGGTTCAAACCAGGGGAACCGCTAGTCTCTTCCTCCTAATAATTGAGGTCCCCCGAAGAATATGTGTTTTTCTCAAGATGCCGGCGTCCCAAATGCTGAATCCGAATAGGCCAATTCTTAACCAATACTAACTAGGAGTTTCTGCCACCAACCTCTCCGGCCCAATCGTATTACGGGACCCTCGGGGACCTACAAAATACGGGAATTGGCACCCCGAATCTGGAACAGGACCGTAATAATTATCGTTTTGCTTTTTTTGTTTCCGTGGAATTATTTTGCATTGGGCAGGAGGCACGCTGTTTATTACTAGAGGAAAATAACGCAGAATGATATGGATGGTTTTCCTTGGGTTCCCTTGAAGGCACTCCCAAAAGATGGTGCCCTCAAAAGGGAACCGAAAGCAACAAATGTCACCCGGCGGTCGAAAGTGTACTCTGTTCCGGCTCTGACAGGACAAACCCTCATTAGGGGGGAATGATCATGCGCACAGTGAAGAGGATGGCCTTGAAGCATGTCCAACATCCCCAGCCAGTCTGACCGTGGCCTTTCTTCGAAGCGAAGTTGTGGGCGAATCTGTCCGCCAATGACAAGGATGCCATTTACAAAGGTGGCAGCTGGCAAAGGGCAGCTTCTGGTCTTGCCAAAGGCTCCCACCCAGCGATGGGCAGGTCGCCGCTTCCTCCTCCTGCAAGGAGAGTTTGAGGGCAGGTACTCACGAACCACGTGTTTTGGTGCATGTGTGCTCGGGGGGCAAACAAACCCGTACGGCCATATTCACCTTCAAATCGAGAGGGTATCCCTGAAAAGGTACGGCATGGCTTTTCTAGTGGGGCCCAGCCTAAAAATATCGCGCCAAGTTAGGAGTTGGCCCCATAACAAATCAACAACACTTGTAAAATAGGCCTGACAAGGGGAAGTGCCCTTTAATTAGTTTGATTCCACAACCCATTTTTGGGAGAACACCCCAACCGCTATGTATCTTACAAACCTCACGCACAATCGTACAGTAGCACCCTGACATACTCCTTCTGCATGCTTCTCAGGTTGAAAGACAGAGACTTGTGAAAGAGACTTCAATACAACCAAATTGGCTCTCGTTCACTTGAAAAGAAACAACCTGACAGAACGAGAACGCCCGCCAACTGCGCCAACCCGCTCCAACACTGGGATCTGGTTCAGACCTCAGCTTGCCGCCACAAAAGAGCATGGTCCGCCAAAGAAGGAATGTGCACACTCGCACACTTGCACATGTCATACAAGCTGACCAGCTAGGCATTCTACTCTTGAAGATTGGCCCGCCATGCCACGTACTTGTTTCCTGACCATGTTCAATTTGGGAATGCAAGGCAGCATGTGCAGCCATAGAACGGCACACAAGGCTGTAAAGAGCTATGCGGCGCAGCGCAAGGTCAGCCGGCTGGGTGCTGTTCGCCAAAACCCATCGATCAGCACCACAGCCACTGCCCGCATCCACATGTGCAGCTCGCAATGAGAACATCCCCCTGGATCAATTTCTTCAGAGCTGCAGCTGCGAATGCCCTTGACGACCGTTTTCGCTGGCTGGGCTTTCACGGCGACCTTTGTGCCGAACCTGTCGCCAATGGACGGGAAGGTGGATGAGTTCTATCTGCGAACTCTACGAAACCAGGAACAACAGCTTAAACAAAGACAAACAGCTCAACGCGGTGCTTGTGGAAGTGAGGAGTCTTCGTGCCTGCCTTCGTGGCTGCCTTCTGGCGCGTCTTGACCACGCAACGACCCGGGATCGCAACAACTTGCCGGTCGACTTTGCCTCCTTCGCTCCGATCTCCGAGAGCTGATCAAGCTGTGACACCTCGGACTTCAAGCTCGCCGAGGCCGGCTATGCCTCCCTTCATGACCTTGGCGCTCATGGCCTTCCTTGGCCGCCTTCATAGGAGCCATGTCTTCGAAGGGAAGTGATGGGATCGTACGGAAAGCTTGACAGATGTTGGCTGCAGAGAATTTGCGGCTGGTCCAGCGCATTTGACCGTGATGTTTACGACACTCCAACCATCGGGCAAACCAACGGTCTCTCTGCATGCATTGCAAGATGGCATGAAGTGGGCCGGCACGAGTGCTGGCATCAAATTCCCGGGATGTCAGTAGCGACATCGCTGCTGTTAAGGCAAGGTCGAACGAGGCTCTTGTGGTTGCACACAAGCTCCAGCAACAGGTTCCTTGGACAGCGCGGCACTTTGGGTTTAACCTTCTCTCGGCTGCAAGATAACGGGGAGCCAACAGGGGACTGGACAAAAATAGAAATGACCCATCCGCTTTGATGTCCTTTTGGGGGTTTTAACCATAGCAGCAACTTGCTTGCAGTGCTTCTCAAATATACAGGCGCCCAAAACCGTTTAACATAAACTGACATCAGCCACTTGCTGTGCGCCTTCACAACAAAATCTGCGACACCCAAGTCGTCTAAGCAACCCGTGCATTTTCTCAAGAAAAGACAACCCCGGTGGCGTCTCCGGTCTTGCAGCAGATATCCTTTCTAGTGGTATATAAACCTTGGGGGTGTTAAGGGCAACGGAAGGGAAACCGCTCAGACACATGCCAGAAGGTTGCATCGCTCAATTCCTGAGTGGGTTCAGCTAAAAGTTCAACTGAAGTGAGCTATTTGGGAAAGGCACACTGGACATGTTTGATTATGATTCAGTAAACATGGCATCATCAAGTGACTTCGCTCCCGATCAGCATTGATGGGCATCTCAGATCCGCAATGCTCGAACACCTCCTTTTCCTTGCAACTTCGAAGATTGATGAGAAATTTTGAAGGAAAGCACCTTCATCATGAGCTCGCCTTACCCCCGATAGGAAACCTCGGAACTGATTTGCCCAAAGGGAGTGGATGTCTGCCTTTGGCTTCCCGTTGAATGTCCAAAGGAAAAGAACAAGTGTACCCCAAACAGCTTGTACAAAGAGGACACACAAGGAACACAAAAAAAAAAAAAAACTGGGCCCGTTCCCAGAACTCAAAGAAAGTGGAAACCCAACCGATTCCCAACGTTCCTACGTCCCCTCGCCTTCGTCTCGGGCCCTGGCGCATCCTCGCGGGTGAGGCCGTTGCCCCGCATGTCCAGCTCGTGCAGCGTGGAGTCCTCGTGCAGCAGACCTCAGAAGGCTAAGGTAGAGGCAGAGCAAAACTGGGTGCTTATTTTCTTGCTCTGTTTCCTTTGTGTTTTTGCTTGCCAGCTTTGCTTGCTTTGCTTTCTTTGCTTGTTTGCTTGTGTGTTCTTCGTTTGCTTGCGTGTTTGCTTTCTGTTTGTGTGGCTATTCGTTTGTTTGTTTGTTTGCTTGCTTGCTTGTTTGCTTGTTTCTGAGTTTTTTCCCTTCAAGCCAGGCTCGCTTTTGGATGTTCAGGGCAAACCCAAAAGGAACTAACTACGCGGGCGCCAAATGTGAAACTGAAACAAGCCGCTTGGGCCCCCGGGATCCCCCATGCCTGCCAGTCTGTGAGAGGCTGAAATCCCACTCTCTGGGATATGGATCACACACAGGGATGGGATGGCATCGGTTTCCCTTTCGTTTCGCCTTAGGACAACTCTAAGGGGACCGACTTAAGCAAGTAAGGTACTCGGGTCCTTTTCTCCTTTTCGGGATTGAGTTGAACATCACCTTTCGGACAAGGTTCAGCCAAGCTTCGTTTGATGGGGTGATGTGTGCATGTTGGTCGGCTTTTGCCGCCAATCAAACATACTATTGTTGATTATGTTGAGTGAGCCTTATAATGTAGTATAGATTGAAAACAAATCCGGTCAAATGTCCCACACTCCCAATGACCAGAGACTGCTATGAGCCAGGGTCATGTCTCACTTCCTGAGAGGGTCATCCAAAAACGTCCAAACTGTTTGTTTGCCACTAAACTGGTTCAGGCCCAAAAAGAAACTCAAGTCCAGAAACTCGGTTTAGTCATAGAGGAACAAGGTGTGTAACGATTAATGCCCTGATACTACTCAACCATGTCTTCGTGTCTTATAATAGGGTGATCCCATAGGTGTCCTTTTTTAACAATAGATGGCCCTGGTAGATGATTGAACCGCCAGGTAAACCAGGGCCCTCTATTTTTCAAGCAAACCAACCAAAAAGGAAACTTATGGTTATATCCCTTTCTTTTTAGCTTCTCTCCCGAAGGGGCCCTCTCTCGAAGCAGCCAAAACCGCTCGTGACTCGATGCGCGCCGTTCGGGCCCCCGGGCTGCGCAGCGCCTCGTGCAGCAAGTTCTCCGCGAAGCTGGGCTCGTTCGGCAGCAGCTCCTTGGGTGAATCGTCATAGGGCGGTGGGTCAAAAAGATGTGCCCAAAGTGGAACCCTGGTAAATGGGAAACACGGACAACCTGCGGTTCCCTAGTGGTTTAATATTGACCCATACCCATTTGGACAAATGCTGGGATTTCCGCGGATGCCCGGCTTTGCGCTTGGGTTCCCGTTAAACCAACGGTCCAAGGGTAGGGCCAGCTGGTTCTGGGTGCAATAAGCCGTTCTGTAAGATTCCAAATAGGAAGTTTATCTCCCAAAAAATGGCGGTTTTTCCTTTTGGGTTCCCAAACCACCCTGAAAAGGGTACTCTGACAAGCTCACGTGGGAAAATTGGGTGCCCCCTTACATTGCTTTGGAGCAGGGTTACTAACCCCTCGTTGGTTGACGTGAGGTTGGGTGGCCCCACGGGTTTCTGTGGGAAATTGGATGCCCCCTCTTTCCTTCCCAAGCGACGAATAGACTACCATTTATGCTGGCCAGTGCTCATGCGGGCATGATTAAGATGGAATGTTACATGACGAAACAAACAATACAACAGCCTGGATAACTTAATGCATACTTAAAGTTCATTCAAAAGGGAGCAGCAAGACACATGTTCGTTTGGGGAACTTATTTTTTGAGTTCCATGCTGATTTGCGCTTGGGTGGCTTTATGCAGAATTTCCGAAATGCAGTGCTTTGTCGCTGTGACAATCTGCCAGAGGGCCCTTTCATAGGGAACATGGCTCTCCAAGGAGCTTCCTACGGGTTTCATCACAATGTAGGGAGGGCGGAGTCTCCGTGACTGCGGTTGATTTGTTTTAAATGGAAACCAAAGGGAAATCGAAGACGACGAGTAATTTTCCATTGTCGTATTTTGAGGGGACGGGGTGCAATACCAAAAAAATGTAACCCTGAAGGGAAGGGCGTAGTGCCAGCGCGAGCCAGTGAATGATTAGAACCAAGAAGGACAAACCACGCAAAGAACACTTGGCACCAGAGAACTGCTTCGCAAATCACACAACTTACAGCAAACAAGGTGTCATGCCAGCACGCCCTTAGATCCAAAAAGGTGTAGCGAGAAAAAAGCAAAGGAGAACCACAAGGGTGCAATACCGAATCAAGCCCTTGGAACCAGTCGTCACCCTCGGGTAGAAAACTGTTTCCATGATCCCACTGCGATTTGCACAACCCTTTGTGATCTGTCTGTTTTTGGAGGCTGTTTTTCTTTTTGCTACGGCTGTATTGTTCGACTCACAGTGAAACACCATTCCGCCCAGAGACAACACTGACATCTGCCAAATGCGTCGACCCGCTTTGCCCCCGTCCTCGGAGATCATGGCGCAGGCCAAAGCGCTGCCCAGACGCAGGTCCGGACGCCAGTGGAAGCGCCTGGGCGATTTCCGGGGTCGATCTGCCTTTTTGGGGGTTGAAGGGTTCCAGGTGTCCTTTGATACAAATTCGACTGGGAGTGAGAACCCCTACAGATTCAGACATCCTCTATTTTGGCGTCGCCCTCATTTTTGGTTTGTGAATTATAGTTGTTCCCCTCAAAGGGGTGTGTGTGAGAACACAAATGTTTGGCAGGGTGCTATTGCAGCGCTTGAGAGTTTGGATGAGGGTTACTTCGGGTGCTGTTGCAGAGTGCTGCTGCAGGGCTTGAGGGAAAGCCTGGCACTGGCAATGTGTGTTCAGGTCGCACTCACAGGTGCTCAAGGTGTTCTCTGAATGCCTTGAGGTAAGACTGCAAACCAAACTGTCCCTCCACGAGCCCCCCCCCAGCATTGGACATGCTGGAACAGGGGGCCATGGCTGTACTCCTTAGGAGGAACCAATTCCTAGGTCTAAGTCTAGGGTCTGCTGAACGCATGGAACCCGGGGGTCCCTGTCTCCCAATGCTCCCACGGAGCTGTGCAGTGGCCTCTGGCCCACCTGATGGATCCCGTCCCATGGGAAATGCTGAGCGGCCGACACGGGCGCCGTGTCATCGGTGTCAGGCTCGGCAGCCTTGCAGAATTTGAGCCTCATGAGACCTAGTGCTTCCAGTGACCACTCTAGGCAGCCATGAAAAGAATGAAGGGGACAGTCGGTCACCTACTAATAGTGGGGAAGAAGTTGCCTTCCGGGTGGAAACATGAGCAGAAATGATGAACTGAGACTGCATGTCCTTTTGTGGCAGACCTTCAATTGCAATCCCCAAACATGGACAATCAGGATTGGATGCATGTGGCTCACTAGGTGGCGGATCCCCTTCCTTTCTGACAAACAATGTCAAGGCAACTGCAGCATGGTAAGACTCTGGTGGAATGGACCGGCAATCATTTCCATGCTGCATCCAGAACACATGATGCAGAGAGTTTATCATTGCTTCCATCCGAGTAGTATGTCAGCATCCGCATGACTAAAACCTCCAGCAATATGGAACTGATGACCGCACACAGCAACCCTGCAAGCATGCCCTTGGCCATTGCGGGTATGTCCAGAACTATGCATTAGCCAGGATATCAATAATTCCTCTGTGGCCTTCTGAATGAGTTTATATAAAGGCGAACCAAAAGGCAATGGGATTGAATGGTTTCTTTCTGATTTTCCCATCTCTATCAACCACCTGAGTGGGATTTCCCCCTCAAAGTGACGGCATCTCAAAAATTCAGGACCCCCAAATGATTGGCTTCCCTTGTTCCCTTTTCAGCCTCAAACAGGGGGCACCTGCCTTTGCACAGACCCGTCCTTTGCGATCGCAAAAAAGGCCTCCAGCTCATCCCCCGGTCGCGCGAAGCGCAGGTGACCTGAAGATGGCTCCGTGGGTGGGGGCTGGTTTCCCACCCCAGCGGTTCAAATCCTAAACCATCAAACCAAACCCCCAACTGAGGGTGACCTGAAAGTGGGGTCCCCTTTTGGGAGAAGGAATCCAACCACCTCAAAAGGTCCCCAAAAGGAGAGGCAAGCCCAAATGAAGCAGCGTTTTTTTCTGGAGTTGGACGCACCCTTAAGCGTTTCGTCAGGGAAACAAGGGGAAAGAAGGCGTATTTGTTGAGGGCTCCGCAGCTTTATCTTCACCCAAACTTGGTGTGTCTGCTCGGTTTGACGTCCCTTCGAAGCCATGCCCAGCAAAGGTTCAAAAACGCAGTGTCGCACATGCAACCAGTTAGGTTCGGAATGTGGTCCTCAAGGGACACTCTACCAAAAGAAAGCAAAAGACGGCGCAGCTGGATCGTTGGCGGCTTAAAAGAAAATAATACCAACCTAAACCTGGTGCTGGCGGGGCTTTACAGACCGCCAGCTTTCAGCTCACTCACCATATAATCGGATGAAATGTCAAGCACCAACCATTGAACCTATTTCGAAATGCCTGCCGTTTTGAAAGGTGATTTCAAACAAGTCAGTCTCTGCCTTTCGGAGGGGAAATGGCCACCAACTGACTTAGCCACGAACACCGGATCAAAATCAGCTCAGCTTCCCCTCGGTCTGCCGAACAATTGGGCAGGACCACCTTTCTGCTTGGCTTTTTGTTGCTTTTCTAGCCCCCCCTCTCCCAACCCACGCGGCTGAGCAGGCGGCTCCCCTTTCCGCACCACAAAGGCTTTGAGGAGTCAGGCCATTCATCGGGCCGTGCCTTCGGGATGTGGGTGAAAGGGAACTGGCCCATGATTTTTCCACCAACATCGCCCCCTAAGTTTTTTCAAGCGAAGAAGACACTTAGTTTCTCACTTGAGACGCCAAGAAATCAACAAAATGACCCCAGGACCGGGAATAACCAGTCGATTCTGGAGATGGGCAGAATTTCCGAAGCTGATATTCCCAAATGTAGTCCAGAAACTGGAAAGACAATCATGAGGAGTTTATTTTTCCCGAGCACAGCGAACATCGGAGATTCACATTCCTCCATTTGCTTAAGTCCCCTGGAAATAAACATATTTCCAGCTGCGTTAGATTCCATTGACGTGTTCAAACCAACAGGGGAAAATAAAGAATATTCTTAAGCAAATGGAAGCATCTGGATCGTTGCACCTGGACCGTTTCATCATGTCGCCGATGCCAGGCAACACTCGAATGCCTTTTGGTTCTGATGTTTGAGCAAGTTGGACCGCAAACCGCTCAATTTTGAAGATGGTTCACAAATGACACCCAACTCCACTACGGAACGAAGGGGTATTGCATTGCATACCCTTGTTATAGAGTGGCCATGTGGCAGTTGGATATCGATATCGCATATTCCGTTTGGGAAATATAAGCCTGCAACTGCAGCTGCTGCCGCAAGCCGCACATGGCAAACCTGAGTTCGACGGCGAAGCATTTCCGTCCACGGAGCCCACAGGATCCCCGAGAATGAATAAGGTCCTCTAGCGCATGCTCAAACTTTTGTCAATGTTTGTTTCCCCTCATGGTCTGGAAAGGGTTCCCTAATTTGGACACATTCCCGTCTCAAATCCGCCGAGGCCCTTGGGCCGCGGGTCCCTCCACGCCACGCTCGGATTTGTGGGGACGCCAGATTGCCAAAATGGCACCAACAAATGTCAGATTGAAATGGGTGGATTTTGGAGGTTGCTTTGGTGCGCTGAAGTCTTATTTTTAAGAGTTTTTCTTGCGTGGTTCGCTTTCTTTTTCTGGTGTCTTCTTGTTGCCCGGATACCAGCTTGGTTCCTTGCAAACCTGAACGCATACCTGAAGATCAACCCATGGCTGAAAGGGCCAGGGCTTGAGCCTTGAGCACAGAAACAAAGTGGCTGAACATCGATGTGAATGGCTGAATGGCTGAAGTATCAATGTCGCCGATTTGCAAATGATTGGCACCCAGAAGCGGGTAAAGGCCTGTCTGAGGATTGACCTCACGAAGTACGTTGCAAAATAGACTCTAAAGTGTCCACCCTACCCCCCAAAACCACGAATATCCCCTCAGAAGGTTCAGGGCCTGGTTGAATGACGTTGATTGAAAAACAACTTGTTTTGCGTTCGACCATTTCATTGGGTCCCGAACCCAACCGGATGTTATTAAGCAACTGGCAGCTTCCCGTTTGCCAGTCTACCCAACAACTTTTGATCTGAAATCACGGAATTTGAAGGATTACGAGGCCGCCAGCATTTGTGGTTGAGAATGACCCTTGACCTCAATTGATGCAAATGTTCACTTCGGCTCCTTTCACCTGCCTCTTGTTTGTATTTTGCAGTGCTACTCCAGACTTGCTAAGATGTCGAACAAAAGGTGCCTGGACCTCCGAAGCCTGAACGGGATCCATAGTAAACGCATTTTTAATCGCTTGCACGTAGCATCCTGGAACCCGTTTGTTAGACCCGATTTAGGGTCACCCAAGTACCCAGGCTTTTAAGGGTAAGAATGGGGGGGGATCACTTTGATGAGTCCAGGTGGCAAGAAGAGATATGCAGAGAGAGCCTAAATATGTGAACTGCTTATTTGGATAAGCCTCGAAAAGAGCGAATTGCAATTGCAGGGGAGTTCTCGGCACCCGGTGCTGAACGATATGCCTGCCCCCAAACCACGCCCAAGGGAACACTGGGTATAACCACCAACTGGCTGGATTCGTCCACCAGCGCTGATGAACTTTACCTCAGCCAGCCGTCGTTGGACCTAAAAGCACCTGGGAGCTCAAGCCCTGGGGTTCAATCTACCCACCCAGCTCAAGCCCTGGGGTTCTACCACCTGAGTGTTTTTTTCTACTTTACTTGGGCCAAACAGGCGTCATTCGAATCCCAGGCGCGAGAGCTTCGCAAGCCGCAGCTCGTTCCGAGCCTGCGGAAGGGGAGGGTTGGATGCAGCTCATGAGCCAAAAAGTGGGGGGACCTTCAAACTGCCCGGTTTTCCTTTGCTTTGTACAAACCCTAAAAGGGGTACCAACTGCAGAGAGACGACATTGGCCCATGTTCTTTTCACTGGCTCTTGCAACAATGGTTTCTTTGCAAGGATGATGAGAATGGTAATCAAAAGGCATTATGAATAAGGGCTTGTCAACAAACATCCAAGTTCAAGGCGATCCAGTTCTACTCCAATCGCAAACATTGAAATAACAAATCCTCGTGCTGAAGCCGACGGGACATGTTACTGATGCCGAAGCAAGGTGAGTTTCTTCTTGAGCGCAGCCCCTGGAGACATGTCATCGCGGTTACCAAAAAGATCATGCTTGTTTGAGCTTGGTTCCTGCCCTACTTTTTCTGGGAAACTCAGTTGAGCCCCCATGTCCGACCTCGGGGCCGTCCCTAACGCCGTTATTTTTTCCCTGACACACCTGCTGTTCTTCTGAGTCTATTGCTTGCTCGGACACATTCAGGGCCCAGGATGTTAAATACAAACGCGCTGAGAGAAGTGTGCCAGAAATACCGAGCGCTCGGGCTGGGCACTGAAAATTTGGAGTTGCTGTTCTCATTTCCTGCAACTCTTTGGGTGCAGGGCAGCAGCACATTTCCTGCCTTGGGAACTGGGCTTTGGGGTTCTGAACCCTCTTTTGCTCGGCCGAGCAGTGCAATTTTTAGTTCCAGTTGCCTTGCTACGGACTTGGCTTGCAAGATATACACACGTTACGAACGTTATCACGTCAGTCCACACAGGCTGCAAGCCCGTGTTGCAAGGCGGGTTGCGTGTTGGCTGTAGGTCCTACACCGAAGCCTGCCCCAGATGAAAAGAACAGGTCCAAAACAAAATGACCCATAGACTTAGTACTTTCGGTATTCCCCATCAAACTTCGTAGCCATTGATTGAAACATTGCTCTTTTCCGTTTCCCTTTCAGGGCTACCTGGCTGCACAATGGCCGTGAGGTCTATGGGTCTGGGCGGCACCAACAGGCGAAGATGGCCTCTTCGTCCATGGGCAACGGCACCCAAAGGTTCTGCGTCGGATCTTCCGGGGGATCTCAGCAGACACGGACACGAACGCCCCTCATCTCAGGAATAGGTGGCTTGCTTGCTTGCTTGCTTGCCTGCCTGCTTTTCCTGCTTGCTTGCTTGCCTGCCTGCTTGCCTGCCTGCCTGCCTTGCTTACTTGCTTGCTTGCTTGCTTTGCTTGCTTTGCTTGTTTTGCTTGTTTTGCTGGTTGGCTGGTTGGTTGGCTGGCTGGTTGTTTGTTTCAACACAAGGTGGCAACAAGCACGGTGGACATCATCTTAGCAGTCACAAGTGATGAGTACAGCAAACGGAAAAATGATCACAACCAGTAGCGCAGGAATACTGAAGGCTTGAATAGAATCAGGAATCCAAACAGTGTTGGAAAGGCCCGGGTCCTTTCTTTAACTTTGAGACACATCAAAGTCGGGCAAGCAAGCAAACAGGGCACATCGTGTTTCCCACGGTATGCCCCTCTGTTCTCTCAAGTGGGACACTGGAGGAACACACATGATTCAGGAGAACATCTTGGCTGTATCTCTGGGGGGCCGGGGGTCACAGCTGAGGCCTTCAAGAGCGTCAGCTCCTGTGTAAAGATTTCAAGGACGTTGAGCCAGTCTCTGCAACACTCCTCAAGTTCATGCTTAGATGGTAAAAACTTCCCCCAGCCCCCTAAACTTGCGCCTTCTTCCCTCACATGCTACCCATATTTACTCTTTATGTGGGATTGCCCTCAGGGGTTCTGGTATAGTCACTTTCAGGGTCCGGCAACCCTTCTTAGTAGTGGCACCATGTGGTATCCACCGCAAAAGATTGCCCAAATGGATGGCCAGTTTGAGGCAGTCACTTGCCGTTTGGGTCTGTCTTTGTTTGGGGCTACCCCGTTTTAGGGCTGGCTGAATAAAGGGAAATCCAAGGGAAAGGGAGCAAAACCTGCTTGACATGTTGCCAAAACACCACCAAAAACGCGTCGTGTCCACAACAAGTGTTTCCCACTATGAAGTTCATGGTCAGAGCCCAAGATATCAACATGCTGACAAACAAAGCAATGGCGCACTGAAGCGATGCGAAAGGTTTGTATGCTGTCAACTCTTTCGTCGGGTTCGCAGCCTTGGATCCTGTCTGAACATCCATCTGACTTACGTGGCTGCGTCTCACAATGGACTGAATCGCAAGGAAATCTAGGAGGGGGTCGGCGGGTGGGGGTATATAATGCACTCAGAAGACACATGGATACTTAGTGCTGGTTGGTGTTTCAGAAACCAAAAGCAGCGAAAGCTGCGGCCGCCTCCTTCAAAACCAAAGTCCCCGAAAAGTCAAGCTGATCCTTTTTGGGAGCCCCTTGAAAGTAATTAAATTCAGTCTTCTCAGGGGTTCCCTAAACCAAAAAGGTGCGGATTTCGAGGATGTCCCCTCCGCGTCTCGCATGAGGCGAGCACTCTCGAAGGCTCTGCGGCTGGGAAAGCACAGGTACTGCATGTGGGGAGGATGCAGTCTGTCCACCTCGGTCCCCGAGCTCCATTCCTTGAACAAAAAAGGGAGATGACCCGCGTTCGTGATGGTTTCCTTATGATCGGCTAGACTCGAAAGCTCACGGCAAAGGCTCGTGTTCGCGGACAAGGTTCCAGACTCCTTTGGTTGGTATGCCCTTCTTCGTGGTCGTCTTCCACTTTTGCAATGGAACCCACCAGAAGGCCCCTGAAAAAACAGATTAATGGTACAAGCCATCCCTCAAACGACTTCCAGGTCCCAGGGTGAACCCAACCGGAGATACTGCTCTCCTGCTCTTTGGCCACATGAGGGTTGCAAAGAGCAGGCTGTCCTGAAATAGGATTTGCAGCCCTAAATCTTGTTGTGTGCCTTTCGAGTTTTTTGAGGCTTGCCAAAATGCTCTGGCTGTTCAAATCGGAGGGTTAGCGCATCCTGCTTCATCCATTTGCAGCAGCCACAAACGGGGACGTATCTCTTCATTCGTAACCCATGGGGAGAATCTTGCGGCTTCCTTTTGACAATTTGATCAGCTCTACACGTCTCGCGGTAACAGGGCCATGGATACACAACTCAAGTGAGAAAGCACCCTCCATGCCCACCGCAGCCCGAGCCCTGTGACCCCCCAATCGACCGCCTCAATTGGAAAGGGATCCTCCAAGGCGACTCCGGTGAGAGCCTCGGGTCACCAGGCTTGCGACGCAACCCAAAAACCCCTCAAACCTATGCCACGGGTCTCCACTCCTGTGGGTCGGGCTCCTTTCAGGACCCTTCTCAATTCCTGAAAAGTGCATGAGCTCTGCCCAAGGCGCGGGCGTCTGCGAAATCTTTGGGAGACATACTCTCAATCTCCTGCTGCGGGATGGAAGTCCCAGCCTCAGGCTGCGAAAAGAACGACTCGCACGCCAGACACGTGGATTTCCCCTAACCAAAACCAGCCTTCCTCCAACGACTGCTTTTTCCCATCCAAAACCCCAAGTGCTGTCCAAATGAAGCATCATGACGTGTTGCTGAAAGTTGAAATCAATCCACTGGGCTCCAAGTAGGGCTTCGAGGCCTCTGACAGCGGTCAGGGCTTCTGACGCTCACCAACTCCACAAAGCGTTCGCTGCGGATCATGGCTGCCTGCGCGGCACGATCCGAAGTGTGGCAATTCGGGCAGGGCATACATTGACTCTAGGGTAGCTTCCCCATTCTGTCCAGGGATCCTTCTTTCCTACAAACCAAGAGAGGAACCGTCAGGTTGTCAAAAGAACGATGCTTGAACAATCTAGCCTTGAATAAACTCAGAAATCTTCGAATGATGTTATTCCTTTGCGCCACAGTGATAGAATTCCAAAGCCTTGTCAACTCAATGGTCTTAAACATCACACAGTTCTCTATATATATAATATGATATCTAGATACACTGAACGACAAGGACCACTGAACGATAAGGAACATCACGTCAAAATAAAGACTATATGGACGATCAAACAAACAGCTGCCCAAATGTGACTGGTCACCCACCGCAACCAGCAACCTGTTGCGGAATTGTCCATGGAAGACGACACAAATGACACATCGCTGAAAAATGCCGAGTTGCTTCAATTAATTAGACGCCATTCCTCTGAGGTCGTTGGGCAAAAGGAATCTTAGAGTAGTCCAGCCACCCAAAGTTTAGGGAGTACGAATTCCCATTCTCCGAGGTGCCGAGGTCGAGCCAGACTTGGACACTTTCCGAACGTGGGACATACCCGATTTGGGTGTGCCGCTTTGCACTTGAAAGCCGCACAAAGGGGGGTGCTCTAGAAGAAAGGCACACCCATCTGGATGGAGCTGTGTTCCAGCGAGAACTCAGAACACTGTTGCACCAAGTCGGCCCCGAGTTGGAAAACCCTCTGCACTGCATTGACGCCTTCGATACAATTCAATACAGCAATCAAACTCAGGCTTTCCACTGTATGCTACTGGCACATAGGAAGCCGACGATTCTCAAGGAGTGCACACTCTCAAGCTCAAGGGTTGAGTGTGCAAAAAATCATGTTTTTGTGCAAGTCGATACTTTTCAATCACAAGAAAGGCCCCGGCGTTGAAGCGAATCGGCGATCTTCTCGCGTTGGCGCCTGAATGCCGTCCAGCCAACTGTGCTGGCGCTTCTTGAACCGCTTCCTGGCAAATCTGGAGGTAATCCACCTGAGCGGTCAAAATTGTGCAGGATTCTAAGATAACATGGACACTTGGGGTTTGGTCGCCGGGAGGGCAGTGTATGTGCGTGTGGGCACGTACGCGCGTGGGCTGAGGCGGGGGCGATGGCGCGTGGATGCGTGGGTTCGTGGGCGTGTGTTTGAATGGGCGCGCAGGTGTGTTGGGGCGCGGCTGCGTGTCTGGGTGTGTCTCTGCGTGTATCTGCGTGTTTGTATATATGCGTTCGCCAACGGTGCCCCTTTCGTGTCATGCCTCCTGTTAGATCATCCTTATGCCCAAATGTCAAGCCTATGCGGGGGCTTATGATGGCTTCTACTACCCCCCAAACCACTACCCCAAAAGAGAAAATGTGTGGGGGGGGTATTACGTCTGCACAAAGTAAGGTAGCACTTTTGCCCATGGGCCGGTTGGTGGTTTGGGGCAGTGGAAACCATCTTAGCATGCGAGGCGTCGGGTCATCCACGATTATGTTGCCGAGGCCGTCGCTTTGGGTCCACGCGAATCCGCTCCACCGGCAGCGGCTTCTCCCGGCCTAGCGAGGAATCCGGCCCGGTTAGGCGAAAGCAAGACGCAGACAAAGGGATATCTGAGAGGGTGCCCAGACTACCCCAGACTGCCCCCAGACTACGTGCACGCGAAAATGGGGTTCCCAATCCCGGCATACTTGCCTTTTAGTTGTGTTCTTCCTGACGGAAGTATTGTTGGGGTAGAGGAAACCCTGTCAGAGCATCCTGCCGGTTGACATGAGTACACTTGATTTACACGTGCGTTCACAACAAACATATGTGAATATAGGCAAATAAGCACAAACGCAAATGCAGATAATGCAGAAAATGCGTAAGCAGGCAGGCAGGCAGGCGGGCAGGCAGGCGGGCAGGCAGGCAGGCAAGCAAGCAAGCAAGCAAGCAAACAAACAAGCAAACAAACAGACAAACATACAAAACACACAAAGAAAACAAGCAACGAACCGGCCAGCCAGCCAGCCAGACAGCCGAAGAACCAACCGCCCGAAAGACCGACCAACAACACCACAAAATGCTGCGGCATCCACACCAAGCCATACAACACCAAAGCACAACGACACACCTAAGTAATACGGCAATAAACACACAACGACGCCAATAACTCCACACATCAAATTTCGGCAGAACATAGCAGAACAAACGACGGCAGACCCACAAAACTGAAACAAAACAGAACTTGAAAGCTACAAACACCACCAAGCACACCAGCTGCGAACCATGGACTGTGAACCAAAGACGCCAAACTGTCGAATTCCCGGGGCTCGCACCGCACATGGCTGCAAAAAGAGATGGGAGGACAGCTGAGATGTTCTCGAAACCAAACCTCGACGCGCAACCGGACATACACCCCTGGAAACCATTGGAACCCGGACGGCTCAACCTGTGCCTCAAAATGAGTTGGAAACATTTCTTGCTTTCCATTTCGCTTTGCGGGCATCCTTGAAAGGCTGTTAGCATGGCACTTGAAAAGGGTATCTTCGGGGAGGGGTACAGACATTTCACATAAGTCATTTGGGTTGCCCCATTTCAGGCGACTCAGCCACAGATTGCCATGGGGCAAGTAATAGGATTGAGCTTTGAGCGGGCCTGGCTCAAAAGTATGAAACTTGCCGATGGGAGTCAGGGAAACCAAATGGGAAGAGGTTGGCTAAGGGCAGGCATTGGGGCCATGGTGACCCTTAATGTTCTACCCCGTGAAAAAAGCATGAGCCCGAACCCCCCCTTCATTTCGTCCCAATTGTCAAAGGGAACATGGAGAAGACGGTTCCCCCGTTCGTTACGAAAGGCACGTGCGCGGGGAAGGCGTTCCGTACACCTCTACGTGGGATGGGCCCTCAGAGTGGTTCTAAAGTGTTTGTATTTTGAGGGGTCCCAAGATGATGTTGCCCTTTAAGCCATGGTCATCTTGAGCATGTACTAAAAGCGTACTAGACTGGACCATGTTTGACCCCCCCTTTCAAATCATGGGACCCCCTGCTATTGATGGGTTCTGGAAGTTAATTGAAGTTCTCCGGAAAAAGCGGCAAAGGCCCAGAAAAGAATCCAAATGGGAGTTTCATTCCCATTTCAGGCAACACCCTTGTTTTGGGGACCTGCAAAGGGGGGTTGAAATTGCAGCGGAGCACCTGCAGGTAATCTAAGCAGGCAACCGGCCTCCAATTGGGTTGTCTGTTTTGGAGGGTACCCCAACAACACGTGGGTCTTTTCCAAGGGAAGCCAAAGGGCAACTGCACTTCTTCTTCTCTTTTTTTGAAACTTGGGGGGGGTCCAACCTTAAAAAGCGACACACCCATTTTTTCAGGCCCAAAACGCCCCCCACTCGGGCGCGGGCTCCCGGAGCGGCGCGTGACAATCCAGGCCCTGAAGCAGAGCCTCGCTGACCACGCTGTTCCTGGAACGTGAACCCCGGGATGCACCGCAAACGCCATGGGTTTAGGGGTAACCTCCATTTCCATTCTTAACCCAGGGAAAAACCACCAAAAAGCCACCAAAAACCACCATTGGTCTAGGGGATCCTTCTTTCCAGAAAGCCACCAAAAACTCTGGGGAAATGGCTGATTCTTGAAAAGAACGATGGCTGAAAGGAATGGAAAAGGAATCAACCCCTAGAAAGGGGTGGAAAGGTGCCCCAACCCCAAAAGCCACCAACAGATTGGGGGGGTGCAGCCTCAGTATGGAAATGATGAATCTCATGCGAAGGGGGGTCCATGCGAAAGAAAAGCAGGGAGGCAACCGCACAAGGGTCCCTTGATTTCCCCTAAGGGGTCAAAAGGCAAAACAATGTTGGGAAGTGGGCATCCAGGGTCCGAGCCACAAAACGGGTTTTCATGCCATTGCGTCGAAGCTATATTGTGGCTGTGCTGCCAATCTAAAGCGCAATCCAGATGGCTTGTCCTGTGGTCAATGGTTGTCCTCCTGTATTTTTCTCCAAGCTATTTGAGGAGCTTTTCCCATCCAAGATGGGTTACACTACCCCAGACCACTTGCCTGCTACGCAGAACAATGACGGCAATAAAGAGCCTGAGGTGAAGCAAGTGAGACACAATGTTTCACCCCCTAACATGGACTTCTCTTGTAGCACCTGACAAGCTACATGTCGGATCTTTTGAACCTCTCGTGAATTCGCGTCCTCAGCGAAATCGCGTGGGTGAAGCGCGGAACGCCTCGCGAGATGGCAGCCCTTCAACCCGCCTGCTTTAGACAAGATCAGCCCAGGGCTTCGCCTTTGCACCACTTGCCCTTTTCAGGCTTGGACATTTTTCGACAACGCTTCTACACTATGTCGGGGGGGGGGGGGTGCAGCTTTACTTTCAACAGGGACTAAAGGGCAATCCCTGGATTGTGTTTTTAGAAATCGGCCCATAAGGTTCGACAAAGATCTTGAAATTGACATATTTCTTTTGGGCTCCTTTTCATGCCATCTATGGACACCCCACCTGGCTATATGTTGAGTTGCCGCCTTTTCAAATACTTTGGCCCACCCTCAATCAACCATGACCTGGGTTTTTCCTAAAATGGAAGTGAACCCCCGTTTGGTGGAGCTTCAGTCTGAAACAAAACCAACAAGTGGCTGGCATCTTTGGTCTTCCCTTTTCGAGGGAAGCCTCGAGGAAACCATCCAAGCGGTGAGCCTAAGCGAAAAGGCTCAAAAAAAAACAAAAAAAACTCGTCCACAAGATTTGAGACTAACCCAGATGTGTGTGTGTGTAGGTTCATAATTATAGCAAATAGAAAGCTCATTGTATGGTGATCGTGATTGAGCATGCTACTTTAATTAATTGTCGCGTGTGTGTGTGTGTGTACACACTCCTATGCATTGCACAATATATAATATGCACATATTCTGATATTTGAAATGATGTTAGATTGGGAAGATATGGTTGATTGGATATTATCAACAGACAATGAGGAGCTTGTTGTCGGATGCACACAGCCGTTAGCGAGGGTCGAATTGCATTGACTCCGAGAGCCTGCGGGGCTGAGACGGCCTCTCGCATCCCTCACAGGTCCTAAGTCAACCGGGGTTTTAGCTGGTCTTCCGTTGTGAGCCAGGTGCCCTTGTCAATGGGTTTACAACGTTTGTTGCCAGGTGTTTCTCACCGGTTCCGGTTCAGGTTGAGCAATCTGACCTACTTACAGGCGGGAGTGGAGAAAAAAATAGATCGTCTTTAAAGTAATCAGAAACAAATGCAAAATACAACTCATTCCACTACACGCATCATTCAACCACTGCTTCTTCCCAGGTCAACTGCTTTTGTTTCTGCAGCCCTAGGATGTTGCTTTGTGTATGAGCGATCCGGGGCCCGGAGCCCTCCTCATGGCACTTGAAATCCATCTGATTGGATCAGCGAAGGCGTGTCAACCGATCCCCGACCCGTCGAACTAAGGTATTCGGCCATGTCCCGAACAATGGGCCATGAACAAAACATGTGAACCAGTTCCTTTGATTACTGGCATGGGCAGTGTCAAGGTCTCATCGTATATCCCAAGCAAGCAAACGGCATGCTCAGGCCTCCCTGTAAAACATCACCCCTAGGGCAACTCACCCCAAAGGATCCCTCCCCCCCGCATGATCTGCCCGAGTCTAATCCATCGCCTTCTCCATGCCCGGAGAGGTGCGGCACCAGGCGCGCCTGCTGAGACTTCACCTCAAGCACTTCGCAGCGAGAGTCATCCCAAGAAAAGCGGTGCTTGGAGACGAAGGAGTTGGATCTCTGGACATCGGTGGTGGGGGAGTTTTTAGCCTGCCCTTGTAGTTGAAGCCAATTGGGGATCCTTTTAGAGGTTAGTTAGCCTTGCATTGTTCGAAGATTGCCCTTGTAAAATAGTTTCCCACCCCTGAAAATTGGAAGGAAGGGGGCTTCTTCTAGGTTCCCACTGTTAATGTTGTTTAGCTTCCACTTGCAAAACAGGAGTACCAACCCAGCGGGGTCCTTCTAACTTCCCCGTGTACAATCAGATGTGACTTCCTGAAATATGGAGGGGTCGTTGTAGCTTCCCTTTGCAGACCGGCTCTTTCACTGCCAAACATATGTTTTTGTCATTCTAGCTTGATCCTTATGTTATCGAACTCAAAGTCCTGAATCCGCCTCTAAACATCAACCAAAGCGGGGTAATCATAGCAAACATGTCGCTGAACCCTTATCAATATCTTGTCTTGACTGGGAAAGCTCCCAGCGAAAGGATTGCAAGCACTAAACAGGGGCCTGATCAATGATTGTGGGGTTATTCACGGGTCGCCACTCAGGAACTTTGCGGGTGTGAGGTCAGGAAAGTTCAAGTTCCATCTGCCATGCGAAACTCTCGGTTTTTGCTCGCTCCCAACGCTGGCATTTCTCAAAGAATTCTCCATCGCCCTCTGGCCGCTTCCATCCGTGGCCGCCTTCGAGCTTCACCGACTGCGAGGTCAAGTCGGGGAAGCCCTCCTTACACCGGGAATACACGCTTGCCCTCCCTCCAGAAGCTGACAAGAGGCTTTCGGACATCTTTTAGGAACGTCCCGCTGTCGACACTGCGACGATGAGGAAAGAGGCTGCATCTTTTGAGACAATGAAACACATTCCAAAAAAAAAAGAGACTCCTTCAAACTGAAACATGAAAGGGTCAGGCTTTGTTTGAACAAGAGGCTAGGGCTCCGATTTCCCGCGTCAGGTCCATTGGTCGATGCTCAGACCTCCCCGGACTCGCTGATGGGAAGCCACGAGACCTCCTCCAAATCAGACCTCGGGACGGAACCGACCCAAGGGTGAGCAGATGCAAGAGGCTTTGCGCTTTAGGAACATGTGCAACCGAGATCCGGACTTGCAACAAGTCACAAGCTTGTTGCCGGTCTAAAGAAAAATGGGGCCAACCAAAGGGCAGAAGGGGTATGCATCAACATTCAATGCCAATCCTCCTTTTGGTTTCCCTTCAAACCGACCCGAAAATGGTGCCGCGCCTCCAACAAACACATGCCCAAAAAAGGGCGGAACAACGTGAGTTACACCAGGGTGAATTTAGATGGCACTATCCTACTGTGCCCTTTGTATCCCAAAGACCATGGGAGAAAACGCACCAACTTTCACCCAACTCATCGGTCTGGCCGGGTTGCATCGCGGCCTTCCTGGCCACCACCGCAATGAAGGGATCTTTGGACCAATCGCCTCCTGTCAAAGGAGGGGCAAACCGCCTGCTTTCGGAGGACGAAGTTCTCTTAGCCAATAAATTTCGGGCGAGACGGTTGGGACCAGGAAACTCGATCCTTGCAAAAGCTGGACTGTATAGGCTGGACGAAATATCTTTGACACCGCGTACAAGAAAACAAAACGTGTTGCAACTGTGCAGACTTGGATACAAATGGCGCATCCCGACAAATTTCCGGCCCGGTGATTTGCTCCTTGCGTACCTGGAAGCTTCACACCATTTGCCGCCTTTACTTCTTGGAAGCCTGCTTCCCGCGCATAGCCCAGGACCAGGTTCGCCAGGCCCTTCATGCTGCGCTGCGCACGCCAAATCTCAATGGCCTTTGTGAAGAACATGCGATTGGAGAAGCTCACAATCAGAGCGCCATCGGGTTTCAAAACCCTGAAGGCTTCTCGAAAGACTTGGACCGGCTTCTGCATGTACTGAATGGACACAGCCATTAGAACTGCATCCATCGAGTCCTCCACTTCCCTCAAGCTCGGGTCTTCGTTGAAGTTGCGAGTGAACCGGTCCTTGGCACGTGAGTTTGCCAGTAGCTCCAGCTGATTCATACCATGCACGGTCAGATCGTAGTCGACATCTTGTGGTAGGTGTGAATCATGCTGCGAACAAAGGTCAAGCACCTTGCCTCGAGTTGGCACAACATGGGACTGCCTTCTCAACTGTGCCACTGTGCGAATCTCGACCTTCAAAACCAGTTTGGAATACACCCAAAACGCACCAAGGAACTGTACCATGTCTCCGTCGCAATATTCAGTTGCGAACGACCCCTAACCTCCCCATAACGTTGTGCAGTGTAAGCAACCCGTGCCTCCTGCAGGTATAATCAGGCGATACAGCTGGGTGAGTTGAGCACGGAATCCATCATCCACATGGTAGACCCCGATGCGGGGCAAGAAGTAGAAGAGCTCGTCTGGGGTGCCGTCCTAAAATTGGCTGCGGGGTTCCTAAAAACGGTTGGGCCCCCTTTGGAAGTTGGGTTTTCAAAGAAAAACACAAGGAAAGCAACATTCTGTTGGGGGGCCTGAGTTTAGGACAGACAAACGTGTGTCCTTGTCAACTCACAAACTCTGATGAGGGTGTCTTACCTTGGTGGAGAATGTTTGATCCCCTGCTCTGCCATGTACGGCCTGGGAAACCTCTTCACAAGTTGCTAGGCCAATTACGGTTGCTCCCAGAGGATCGAGACACACGAAGGTGGCATGACCAGCACACAGTATTTGGGATATAATACTGCAAGAAGCTGCTATCCTGACCAAGAGTTCCCTCCAAGGGAAATCTCAAAAACAGCTTTGAATCCTGAAGCAACCAAGCTTTCGTGACATGCTTTGACCTATTTAAGGAAGGTAAATTGTATGTCTTGCTCCGTGTGTGAAGACTCTTGCTAGGCCCCGCAGTCCGAGATCGCCCTTCGAGCGGTCAAGAACAACAAAACTGATCGGGCCGCTGTGTTTTCAGCGCCAGGGATGGCTTTGTCGGCACGTCCTACTTTACGGGAACCAACTCTGCTCAATGTGCCTTCATCTGCAAAAGTCATTGGATGGTTCGACTCGGCTCTTTGGCTTTTGCTTAGACTCCTTTTTCAAACATCACCAAAGATCTTCAAAATTAATGTTGCCCCAAAAGGTCGGCGTTTACGCCACCCAACTGAGGGCAACCCAGTAATTGTAGTGGCATCCAGAAACTTCCTGGTAGCTTTCAGATGGTGCCTTCCCTTAGTCTCCTATGGAGGCGCCTTGCAACTGCCGAGACTCCAACTTGTACGTGTCCCTTTCGGTGAGGGCGCCCAGAGCTCGTCCCCGTCGCCTTTTCACCACGGCGCCCGCCAATCCCGCCAGTGTGCCGATGGCGCCGGCGCCGGCCACCGGACCTGCAGTGCCACAACTTTGCACTCCTCTTGGAAACACGGACCGCCCCCAAACAAAAAGAGTTGCCCCCAAAGGAGTTTCTGGCACAAACGGATGGTTTTTGTTTTTGTTTTGAGGGGGGGGAGGGGGGAGGGGGGGGGGGAGGCGGTTCCAATGTGCATCTGCAGGACCATCCCCACCAACTCCAAGGGATCCTTTGACCACGGCACATGTCAATGCGGACATGACCAGATCTTCGCCAAACAACCAACATGAGCCAAGGTCAGCGTATGTTCCCGCATTCAACATGTCAACAGTAAGTTTGTGAATTTGTTGGCAAATTCTGTGACTTCCCCTGTCCAAATTAACCATGGACGTTTTGAGCAAACCGCACACAACCCGACAATGCTGCCAGAAACCGAAGAAGCATCAGATCCAAAATCGAAACCAAGCAAAATCGACATCAAAACCCCAAATCCGATACCCTGGTCGTATTGTCCCTTGCTCACATGTCAATCTCTGTCAATCTCAACGCACCTTCGAGCCATGAAGCCCTTCAGGCCAGCAATGCTTCGAAGTGAAAAGTTGTTGTTTTGTTTCGTGTCAGGAATTGACCGCCAACTGGGTCGTTCTCCCCTTGGCTTCTCTTTGCCCAAACTTGGTCATCCATTCTTCCAGATTCTCCTCCCAGTGGGATGCGATGTTCCCACGGTCTGCGGGCCAAACGGGACCCATCGAAAGACCAGCTGGGGCCGCGGCCATAGCTGCGGTTCACCCGATGCAAGCGCGGGCGCGCGGTCCTGACCTGCCAGACATGTCAGCGTTTCAGTCAGGGATTCTTATCCAACGGAGGCGACTTCAGAAAGGAAACTCAAACCTCCCTCCTAGAAACCAGGCAGTGCCTGAACAGATCGCCGCAGAGCAGAAAGAGGGTCACCATCACCAGCAAACTTTAGATCCCCCCAATCCCATTGTTTAGGGGGATCAATTGCTCCCTCCCTTTGACGAACCATCCTGGAGGGAACAGCCATTTGGGTTTTCTGCCATCCCCTCTTGTGAGGCAGGCAGGTGATACTTCTGCGGGGAAATTCAGCAGTGCAATCATCAGAGTCACACAAGTGGCAAGGGCTGACCCTTGGGGAAGCCTCGGCTTGCGCCCGTCTTTTGAGCCACATGGGTCTTTGGACCACATGGCAACAAAACGCGACACCAACCGCCTGGATGTCCCCAACTTTGAGACACGACGTCGGTCCCGAGGCGCCTCCCATGGTGTTAAGCACGGCAAGCCGGGGCTCGCGACAGCCATGGCGCGAGCCGCGAGCCGCGAGCCGCTCGCTCCAGGCCCTCCCGTTGGGCTCGGGGATGGGCGAACGTTCGGGGCTCGCCGGCAGTGGAGTTCGGTTTACAGGGAAACCAAAAGGAAAGCCACTCCAAACCTTTGGCACCCAACAAATCTAGTGCGGGGACCTGACAAAATAGCTTTTGACTCCACAGTCATCATGACCACGGTTAATTTCCAAGGGAGCCTCATCGCTGCCATGACCATCCTACAAGTCAAAGGGTGGTTCCAATAAAATGGTCCATACCCATCACCAACCCCAAGTCTTGGCAGATCTTTGGGCCATATGAGACGTCTGACGTCACGCGACTCGGGGGCTCCGGCCATCTCTGTTCGCTTATCTGAGAAGTTCAGGTCGATCATCAGCGGGGTGCGGCCTTTCGACCGGTGCCAGGAAAAGAGCGATGCTTCGGTGGAAACCCCTTTTGGGGATGTACAAGAAAGCCAAAAAGAAAACCCCGAAGATTTTGGAGGTCCACCTAGTTTGATGGTACTCGTGTGAGGCTGGAACTAGAGGGAAAGTGCATACTAGCGGCCCTGAACATGACAGCATGGCGGTTGGCTCCCCTTTCCATTAGGATCCCAAAGAAGACAATTCTCATGTGCGCCACCATCTACACTTTCAAAACACAGTCACGCGACACCATGTTTTGACAAAATTCAAACCTCGCCAGCTCTAAGCCCTCAGAAACCAACGCCACTTGTGAGGGGAAGCCTCCATTTCAATTGCCCCCGGCCTCGCAAAAATGGACCAGCAAATATTGAATGTTACCTTTAAGTGGTTCTTAGATTTTGAGCACGCGCACGAGATGATTTGAAGTTCTGAAGGAGCGGAGGTGGGAAGCGAACGTCGCAGGAAACTTGTCTAAAAACGCCCTGCCGGCAATCTCTTGAATCTTGCGGTGTCTACAGCTTGCTCTTGCCTAAATAATTCCGCTTCTGCTTCACATGGCAAGTCGCCCGCCCGTTCCACATGGCATGGCAAGTCGCCCGCCCGTTTCAATTGTTTGACTACCTCAAGGTGGACCTAAACCCTGGGTTTCCTTTTGAGAAATCAACCGCCCCTGGTTTTAAGCCAACGCGGCCGGCAGGCTACGAGTGTGTGACATGGGGACAAAAAAAACCACGACTTTCAGAGACTGCCTTGAGGCAAATGTTTTTGGGGAAGCCATTAATTGGTCCACGTGCCCACTTCTCTTGTCCGAGACCCTGCAAGGGCAGCAAGTAGTCCTTTGTCTGCACGTGTGGTTCGTTCACTTCTTTGGGGATTGGAGCAACACGGAACTTGAGCCACTTTCCCAACGACCCGGCCAGCCAAGGCCCGGGCTTAAGAGCCGAAGCACGTCGCAAAAGGAGTCCACATCCGCCTCTGCCTGCAAACTCGCCCTGAGCCTCGGCACAAAATCGGATGGTTTCAACTGAGAATTGGAACCTGAAGGTGGGCTAGCGGAGCTTCCGTTCCAACTTTTTGCTGGGGTCCATGTCAATCTGGAGTGCATTGTTAGCGCAACCTCCCTGTGGTTTCTTTGAAAGCGAGCAGCGTCTGCTTGTTCAAACTACTTGCTGCCTGGTTCGAAACTCAAAACTTCTCCCCGGCAAAGGATACATTGTGCAGGCTCTTCAATCTACATCCAGCACCTTCCCCCCAACAGCCGCTCTCTTTTCAAACGCGTAACAACCGACCCCGACTTTTGCAAGGCCTGCCCGACATGTGTTCATGCCGTCTCCACCAACGTTTATCTTTGGACAGCCCTTGGGGTTTGGCCACGCAGGGACACGCAAGTGACACAGAGTGACACGGTCAAAGTACCGTTTTTTGCAGCGGTCTGCCGATACTTAACATACTGGCACGCAGGACACGCAGGTGACACGCGGCAAGACAGGTGACAGGAGATGACACGCACGTGACACGCAGTGACACGTAACCGACACGCAAGTGACACGCAGCGACATGCAAGTGACCCTAACACAAGCTACGTGCGCGCAGCAGCGGATATTCGGACAGCGCGCACACATACCGGTGTATCCCTTGCTGTCTTTGCTGCCAACCCTGTTGTGAATTTCAGCATCATAGTGAGCAATAGGCAACAAACAACGAATAGTAAATAACAAATCATAGTAACAAATAATGATAACTAATACACAAATGATGGTTCCGTGACCTGTATCTCAGCCACTGCCAAAATGACTTGCTTCCCTCCCTCTGGGTTTTGTGTTTTGCCATTTGAGTCCTTCCGAAGACCATCGACCCTTTTGGACATGACCGAGCCGGACCTGTTTGACCAAACCACCAGGGAAACAAACCACCTCTCTGACCTGATCGAAAGACCCGAGGCCAGCGCACTGCCTCGGAGCCGGCGCCATCCGTAAGGTCCGTGGCGACGCCTGAGCTAGGGCGTCTTTGGGGTAGTTCTGCGGGGCGCCGGCTATTCGGAAAAAAAAAATCCTGGTAGAACATATTTGAAAGACTGAACGTGGTGAAAACATGTGATCCTGGGAAACTTGCCAAAGGCAACTCGCGTTGCTTCCGTTCAGAGGGGTCATGGCAATTGGATCTTTCACCTTGTGTTTCCCAACCAAATCTGGACTAGGCGACACGCCAAAGGCAAGGGAATTGCACTGCACAACAATTGGAAACAAAACAGAATGGGCAGTCGTCAGGCACCTTCCCTTGGCTTCCATGTTGGGTGGGAAAGTACCTTGAAATCATGTCTGGCCCCAAGTGGCAATAGTCGCCTAAGCCAAACATGTCCGACCCCCAAAAGTGGATTTGGTTTCCTAACCCAAATCTTGCCTCCGAGAGGGAAAGCCAAGTCGATGCCAAGCATATGCTGGTTCAGAGCCGACTTGGGGAAGCCATGGCAAGTTAGCAGGCTGCCGTGGCTCCCTGTGCTGAATCAGCTGAGTCTTGTTGCATTTAGAGGGTAGAAAGCAACAAACCAGGAGGATTCCTACGACATATCTTAGCTGAGCTCCGGAGAGCCAAGCCCCACGCCCCTACATTGTGTGAGGACCAAACGCCTAGTAAACTCACCGTATTCAGACAATGTGTGTATATCATATGTCATGCTACGCTATGTTGCATTAGATTCCATACATTACACTACGTGGCATTCCGTACATGGAGCTGAGTTCCATTGCATCACAGCACATTAGATTAGATTACATTATCTCACATTGCCATTACATAACATGACGCTACATCACGTGACAGCATCTACGTATGTACCTACATATATGTATGCGTATACATATGTGTGCACTGATCACTACAAAAACTAAAGCAGACTTGTGGCAACTTTAATGGGTAGTAACAGGCCCCAACGCATAGTTGCTGTCCAGCTTTGGATGAGCGTGCCCCAAAGGTTTATTGCAGCGAGTCCCAGACAAACTATCTTGGGGCAGGTCAGGAGGTAGATTGACAGGGGTTTTAGAAGGGTCTCAACGCGCCAAAGAAAACAAAGAAACCGAATGACAACTCACAACTGGTGAGTATAATTAATTCGCCTCGGCCCCGAGGGGGCCAAGGGCGCTCAGATCTCGTTTCCGGAATCTTCGCTTTTCAGAAAAGTCCTGTGCATCGCCTTGCCCTTGCCTCGGGGATTCCTGCGGGCCCATGACATCAATTGGTCCTACGACGCCAGAACCTGTCCATGCCTGAATCGCCACTTGACCAGCTCTGCTGCTTGCAGTCGAACCACAGACGCTGCGCGCTCGGCTTGGCCGAGGTGGGCAACGCGCAGCGTTTACAATTATATGTATATATATATATATATATATCCATACATAATTACATACACACACATATATCATATAATTTGCCAACCTGAATTAAAGAGGCCTCCCCCCGCCCCCGACTCGCCCAGATTGGCTGTAAGCTTGATACAATTTGCCCAATGCAGTGCTGTATGTGAGTCACGGACAAAATACCAGTCGGTTTGCTGTCGGAAACTCATAGTGTGTAGAATCTGGACATGAGTGTCTTGAAATTACGGGATGCACATAGTTTCATGTGGTCTCTTTGGAACCAACCAAAAAGGCGCAGTTTGTCTCAAAAACGAGACCCCGCCCTCCCAATGAGTGGTTTTTGGCTTTCCTTAACACCCCCAAAAAGGCTGCTACGTCCCAAAGACGCCACCACGGCCGCGCCTTCGAGGCACTGCATGAGGAGCAAACATGTGAGCTCCGGCCTGGCCCCAGCAAATGCAACTGGCGGCCCCTTCGATTCCACCTCTTGTGGTACAAATGCCCGAAATATATTGTAAGTAAACCAACCAGGCTCAGCCACAAATGTTCATGGCAATTCAGAATTCGTGGTAAATTGGAGGGTGTCCTAACCAGCGGTGGGCGGTGGATGCCCTACATGTTGCAGGTAGGGAACAAGGGAAACCCCGTACTGTTTACTTTCAACATTTAGGGAATCCGTACCCTTCGGTGGGGTCAATGGGAAAACAGAAGCCCCCTTCTTTTTCGGGCAAGTCCGTGAACACGCTTGTGTTTTGAGTGGGTACCCTTGCTTGGGGAAGAGAAACCAAACAGGAAGCCCCCTGGAGATCCTTGAAATTGGAGACAACCCACCTGCGGGGGGTGTTGAACCTCCGGCCGCTTCTGGCCGCTGGCCAACATGGAACTCACCAGGTGAAACAATTTCCGTGAGGTTTCCTATGTGGGATGATCCCGGGAACCAGGTTGAATGAAGCCCTGAGCATTTGGGGGGGCCGCAACCCATGTTAAAGGGCAGCCTTCACCTAGTCGGGGTGAAGAGGGCCAAGACTGGCAGCTTCCAGGCTACAACGCCCTTGTTCACCGTGGCAGGGATTCTCTCACCTAGTCCACATCCGAGTACCCAGCCAACCCCTGTCCGACTGATATTCTTAAACCAACATGAAACTCAAAAGGCAGCCCCGCCAAAGAAGTTTCGTCCAAACAAGTGATTTTTCTTGGGGGTCCATGTTGACCTTTAGATAGGCGATCTTGCTTTGGAGTGATGTTTATGAGAGAAAGGCAGCTCTGTGGTTGAGGCCGACTGCGCACCGTTTGCCTTTGGAATTGAACATCGAGCTGGCCCTCTTAACTGCACACTTGGACACCCTCCTTCAGGGATTTTTTTACATGTGTCTTTCCAACAGTAGGGAACGCACAATTCATCAGTTTGGTTTGGTCATTCCCTTCACTTTCCCACATTCAGGGAATCTACTTTGAACTAGGTGCACCTCTGCAGCCCTTAGCCAACCCACAGCCGACTTAAACAGGCCCTGCGCGGCGACTCGCGCATGCTGGGACCGCCCAGAGCCAAGTCGTTGAACTGCTCCAATTGTGGCAGGGCCTGGGCCAGTCGGCAATTCGCATGGCCTTTGTTGATGGTTCCCTTTTAACACCAGGGTGAAAAAGTAAGACACTGTAACGTTGTCTTTCACGTTGGTGTAAGGGGTGTTGCTTTCATGGAAACCAAAGCTCCCATTTGGATTTTGGACTTTCTTACAGGGAATCCAAAGGTCAAAGGTCTATGTTGGGGGTTGTGAAGTGAATCCCATGGCCATATCCGTTTTCGGGGGCGAGACCATGTTTGGAGCAAGCCCCAACCTCAAAGCCAGCCGTTCTTGGCACGTTTAAAGATCAACCACTCAAAGTTCTTGCGGTTTTCCCCAATCCCGCATGATTCCAAATCAATAGTTGACCATTCCCCAAAGAACATGGAATCCATCTTCTGAAAATGCAGAACCTCCCAAATGAAAAGTTGATCAGCGTGGTTCGTTCCAATAAGTCGCGTCCACTGTCGCAACAAAAATACCTTGGATATCAGGCACCCCCACGCCAGACCGCACCAAGTGGGAGTTGCTTCATGGGGAAACCCGAAAAACTGTGTTGGCTTCCCGTTCCCCTTCTGGTCGTACCAACTTGCCCCTCCCCCCAAAAGAACACCCACCCCCCCCCCAAAAAAAACAAACAAACAAAGCAAGCAAGCAAGCAAGCAAGCAAGCAAGCAAACAAGCAAGCAAAAGAAAGAAAGAAAGAAAGAAAGAAAGCAAGAAAGAATGGACAAACAACAGAAAGCGAGCGAACAAGCAAGAAAGAAAGAAAAACACAACAAAAACAAAACCAAAACAACGCGCCACACCCATCCGGGGCGGGTTCGAGAGGAACAAAAGACTCGAGACTCAGCACCAGGCCGACACGAGGCCATGGAGTGCCTGCCAGTGCGTCCTCGCTGTCTATGGACTTGCGCCGCTCGAATTATTGAAATTCAAAGCCGGCCTCATGTTTGGGTTGAAAGGAAAGTTGGATACCCCTGAGAGAGGGCGTGCAAGACTTCATCTTGGAGGGCCAACTTCTACGTTCAACTCCAAAAGGAAATGGCGCGCAGTCGGCCTAGACCACAGGGCTGCCCCAAAGAAAACTCGCTGTAAATGGTTGCAAGGTGATGTTCGAAACGGGAGACGTGAGCCCGGCAACCCAACGAATTTGCATCCGCAATTGACATCTGTCCTCTTCCGCTGCAAGCGGTCCTCGAAGAGCCAGCGCGGCCTCTTTGAGGGGAGGCGGGCGGAGGTTGGTGGGTGGTTTCCCCAAAAGGAACGGGTTGGGCTTGTGAAGTTTGCCACATTTGGAAGCACCATCGTCATAAACCGCTTGCGTGGAATGAATCACCAACGTACACATCCTTGAAAATCGGATCACCGAAGCCCGCGAATCGAAATCGGGATTTGTTCCAATTCATGGCCGTATGTGCCATGGCC
This sequence comes from Effrenium voratum, assembly GCA_963377175.1. Classification (NCBI taxonomy): domain Eukaryota; class Dinophyceae; order Suessiales; family Symbiodiniaceae; genus Effrenium; species Effrenium voratum. Next base: position 1,207,472 of record CAUJNA010000091.1, read on the forward strand.
CGGGTCAAGGCCACCCATTGTAACCTCAAAGACTCCTGGCCAGCTGCAGCGCGCCACTGCTATGCGGGCTTGGGCACCCGGAACACTCTGCGCATCACCAAGGCAGAAAACTGGCCGCCAGACCAGGCAATCACCGACGCAGTGCTTCCCAAAGTCAACACAGAAAAAGCCGCCACAGAATGCGAACAACTAGTCGCGGCCACTTGTGCACTTCCGAAGACTCAGCAACTTCGCAATGGACGCCTCGACAGCGGCTCTTCCGCCTGCAAAAGAAACTCCTGGCTGAGCAATCCTGTGGGCTGCTGGACGTGGACAGCCCACCACGGGCACACACACACACACATACCGCAAAATAACGTGCCTGGTCCTCCATCACACATGGCCACCAAAACAATCTTCCACCACGGTGAGCAGGTGCCTCAACAGGATACGAACTACTTGCTGCGCCCATCTATGCCATCCCACTGGCTCCGCCGCACATCTGTCCTTCACCTGCAAGAGTGAATCCTCCACCCGATCCCATCTGCTGAAGACCACCAGCAAAACCCTAGGACCATGCTGCGAGTCACTCCCGCATCCTTCTGATTCTGATGATTCCATGAACATCCCTACCAACAAAGTAGCGGTGATTTGACCTCGGCACATTCACCTAACCTTTAGAAAGATTCACTTGAAAAGGTTGTGGGGATCACCACCGTACTGTGAGGACTTCCCGCTCCGGGATTGTCCACAGGCATGATCATACCTACAGATTAACTCTTGGGTTCCCCAACCAACCCGTCTTTCTTGGGGGGGGGCTCGTTATGGGGGGATCCCCCTAGGAACCCTTCGCCGGGCCCCCGGCGCGCTGCCCAGGTTGTTCCACTCCGGCGGCAGCTGGGATTCCTTCATGGCCACCTAGAGCATCTGGATGAGTTGTTTCCCCCAACCTTTTTGGCCGCAGAAAGGTGAAATCGTGGTCAGAAAACCGGGGGGGTGTATAAAAACGACCTGGCACTGGAATCCAGGCATTCATCGACCGCATTTAGGCTTGGCTATGAAAAGGCAGAAGAGCTATAACAGGAGGTCTGCCTAGCCATGAAGACAAGACCTCCAAGAGCAGCCCCATGACTGTTTGCTTGAAGGGATTGTTGCCAATGTTCCCGTAATGTTCCCGTTTCCTGGCTGTTCAGCTTCCGAAAGTCCCCGCTCCCGGAAAGGGGCCAGGCTGTTGGCAACCCCGAAAGCACGTGGGTGTGGAAAATCCTCCTGTCGGTCGTTCCCATCCTGATGCCCACTTTGTGCTACACCCTGTCGCTTGGGGAATTCTCTTCGCCATTTTGGATCTCCTTGACCAGTTTGATTTCGGGGACCCGAGTTGCTGGCTGCATTTTTGGACCAGACTTGGATCCAGGGCTTCTGTGTTTGCTTGACTACCAGAGGGGCAATCAAACATGGAACCCCAGCTAAGATCTTACAACTTTAAAATTTCAGGGCCTCGCACCATTCAAGCGCATGACCATCGAGACCGTGCCCCAATCGCTCGCCGGCGAATCAACTAGTCAACTCAGAGGGCTGCATGGACTTGGCCAATTGGAGACAAGCTTGCGGACATGGAAGCTGGAAGGATGGTAGAGGTTTTCTTCCTGAGGGGGCTTTCTGTCAGGCTTCAGCCTTTTGGAACATCACCCGTTTAGAATCCGCCTTCAACTTGTCCAACTAGAAACCTACGCATGTTTCTTGGCCCAAATCTGGGGTACACGGAGGAGCATGTGCTCAAATGCGGCTTCATGTTTAGTTTACCCTAAAACCCAGAATCGAGACCCAGTTTTCGACCCTCTCGGACCGCCCGCAACCGGTGCCCGAGTCGTTTGTTCGGGGGCTCGGCAGAGGCATACCCGAGGATCTTCAGAGCCCTCATCGAGTTGCACACGGTGAGAACCTGAAAGGCAGTCAAACCCAACCCCAACTCTGACTTGGGGTTCCATGTAATTTGCCCTGAGGAAAAAAGCAAAACAGGGGTTCCAAGTAAGAGCCCTACCCCAAAAAAAGGGGCTGTGGCTGCCCCTGGAATCTCCAAACAAAGGGACCCCTTTAATTTCCTTTTGGCTTCATTTCTCACGCTCCCGATCAAAAGGACACACTGCCCCGGAGAGTAGCGAACCCCGAGCCAGAGAGTTTTGAGGGTGCCCCTTTTTTCTGTGGTTTCAAAGGGAAACCAGTTTGGTTTATTTACTCCATCTTTTTTTGGAGGGGAGGGGGGGGGTCGCCTAAAAAAAGACACACGCATTGTACAGGGCCTTGACACCATGCTTGCCGCCAGTTGACCTGTCAGCCAAGCGGAAACCCTTCCAAACCCTGAGCTTCGAGAAGACTCCGTCCGGTGGCTTTCAAGGAATTGGAGATCCAACCGGGTGTGTCATTTTTTGTGGGGACCCACTACAATGGATCTTGGTTTTCCCTTCTGGGGTCCCTTTAAAAACTACAATAAAGGAGTACCCGCGAAGAAGACACACCCAAAAAGAGTTGCTGAGGTTGAGAGACCCAGGTTCTTCCAAGGGCACATAGGTGTTCTGGGGTGATCACGTGACTATGGGAAAGGTATATTCGCTTGGAAATTGTGTCGCACCCCGCCCAGCGCTACTTTTCCCCTTTTCACATTAGCCCAAAGAGAACCCCAAATTACATTGGCCCAACAGGTGATGCCTATATAAATCAGTCTCCAACCTGTATACTGTATACCAATTCTCACCCAACAGGAAACTCACTCTAAACAGTGACAACTCGAGAGATGATGTTGGAAGCCAAAAAGAACCCCCAGTTGCCCAGCGACCCCAGAAAAAGAATAACCTTTGTTGGGGATGATCGCTTTTAGTGGGTCCCGAACAAACCAAACAATAAAAACTAAGAGGGTAACTCTGAATGTTTCCAAACAGGACTTTCCCTTTGGCTGCCCTTAAAGCAAGCCAAAACGCCCTATCCCGAAGAGCAACTGCCGCAACCCCAGCCAGCTCCGAACCACTGAGCCCCTGTGGTCATTCTCTCTGGGCTTTGACCCGCACAAACTTCGCCTGAAATCCAAATGCCCCATATTGGCTCCTTTCACATCGAATGTGTAAACAGGTGTGGGTCAAAAGCAAGTACCCAAAACGGAAACAAGGGCTAAAACCTGCGGTCCCCTGGACCGAACTCTTTGCACCCGTCCCTTGCCGGGGCCCCAAACGCGCATGAGCTCCATGGTGCGCAGGCCATAGCCCACAGGCAAGGCGATGGACACCTCCGTTGGTCTCAGACGCTTGTTGCATTCAGAAGGAAACCAAAAGGGAAACCAACCTGGAGAGGTCCCGAAAGTTTCAGCAAAAAATGAGCTGAGTTTGCCTAGATGGCCAATAAAGGGCAAAGTACATGTGAAAGGGTCTCTCAATCTAAAAGCAATATGCGAAGTAGATAATCATGACTTTGACCTGTTGAGAAAAGAACTAAAGACCACCCTTTCGGGCTGCTCCCAGTCGTTCCTATTCAGATTCCTTTTTTTTAATATATATATATATATTGTGTTGGCATACTTTTGCTTCCCTCTACGTAGTTCCGAGGCCCCAAATGTGTATCCTTGTGCCAATTGGGTCTTTGAAGCTTTTTGGAGCTGTTTTGCGGGCCCCAGGAATTATCACTTTCAAAGTCACCCAAGTGGTGGGTGTCAAAGAGAAACAACCTGAGTGGCTGTGACGAAAACTGCAAAACCTTCTACGGAATGCGACTCAATGTTGTTAAATGGCGGGGGAGTGAACGGAACCGCCCTTTTGCCCACATAGTTTTTCAATGACCTTTTGGGCCACAGGGGAATGAGTCAACAATATGCACCCAAAATGGATCGGTGAATGGAACCAAGGACTACAACCTACAGTCCCCTGCAGGTTGAGTTTGACCCATACCCATAGGGAAAAACCTGGGGCCTGGTGAACCTCCCCTTTGTTTACCCGCTGGTTTCACAAATCGGGTTGTTGGCTCCCAGCCTGCTGGAGACGGTGACCGGCGTCGTGCAGGATGCCCAAGGCGGCGGGGATGAGGTCACCATTGGCCCCTGGACTTCCGGGCTGAGGTTGCTTTAATGCTGGCTTAGGGCTGCAACATGTTGGCTAAATCAGGGGGGGTTGCCCGACCGGAAGAACGGGCATCGCGGTTCGAGGCGCCATGGTAGAGGCATTGAAACTAGTAAAGTTTTCGTTACTGTACATATTATTTTTTAGGATATTATGTAGGCAGCCATGCCCGCTACATCTGCAATCATTGCGTGTTGTTTGGAGTTGCAACATATATACCTTAGATGCTTACATGCAATCTCTTTGCGCACTGGACCTGGACGACCACATTGATCGATTTGTTGCAAGCACTTGCTTGACCGATTTAGTAGATTTGATCTGTCCAGGATTAATGAGCTTGAACGGTTCACCCTATGTGTGTACAAGGACCTGAAGCACATGCTTGCACGCAACAGTATATAGTCCCAGTAGGCGCCCCTGACATGCTGGAGTTGGTGCGCCGTCCGTGAAAACAAGGAGAGGGCAGGTGAAAGTGTGCAAGGCCTTGAAGTGCATTTGACATGTGCTGCGCAGTTGTAACAACACCAACAGAAACACACTCACATGCAAAAAAAAACACACGGAGAGGGAGAGAGAGAGAGAGAGAGAGTCACAGTTTACTTGGTTCCTGTTGGCTTAGTTTTTGGCTCAGTGATGCAGAAGGACAATCTCAGAGCCCACTATGATAGTGGCCGCTTAAAGCCGACATCCCGCACGGTGGCAACGTCCAAGGGTGTCAACAGACGAAGTGTGCCTCCATTCCCACCCCCCACCCCACCCCCCCACCCCACCCCACCCCACCCCACCCCTCATTACGACAGGTGATTGCCAGGGAGGATGTTTGTGAGCACCACCCCCCCCCCCCCACTCGGCAGTGTTGAAAGTCCGGGCAAACCCCCTCGATGTACCCAACATGTTGGTTTTGGGTTGATGTTGGTTTAAAGTCGGCTTGATGGGTGTTTAAGGATGGTTCGTCTAATTACGTTTAGGATTTGTCGAAGGCGAGCTGATCTAACAGGGTTTGACACAACGAAGCCTTGAAAAAGACACCACAGGGTACACTTCCCCAAAGGACGTCTTCCAACCAAGACATCTTCCGAGATCCACAGACATCCCCAACGACATAAGACGAACCACCAAAGACGTGCCCCCAAAACATCTCAATGACAAACCCCTTGGGGAAGACGCCAAAATCCCCAAGAACATTCCTGGTGGGAAGGCCCGAGGCCAAGTCCCCATGGAACCGAGCTTAGGCTTTTGCTAGCATCTTCGGTTTTGTGTGGCCCGAAATAGAAGTTGGATGAACAAAGTGAACCTATTGTTTAAGCACCATGTGGGTTTTTTGGGTTTGTCCAGGGGAGTGCGACAACACTCCCAGGTGCCTGATCTCCTTTTGACTTTTCATCAAGGAGCCATGCAAAACGGGTTCCCCCTATTTGAGCCACATCTTTTTCAGAACCGACCAGGGTTAAGGTCTGTGCGAACAAACCAAAAGGGGGCGCCCAAAAGAAGTTCCTCTTTAAATGACGGTTCTTTGGCTTCCATGTTGATCTGGGGAGTCACTCAGCCATTCTCTTGGGGGAGGTTGAGGATTCCCTGGCACGGAAGGGAACCATCCCCTGCGTCCCAGACTTTGCTTTCCTGTTGACTTCCGCAGCTTCACTGTGCTTTTTGTTTACAGGGGACTCCGAAACACCTCACCATCCGAACCCGAGAATCGCGCCGTGAACATCTCCATGTGTGCCATGGTCAAAACTACTGTGGGCCACGGTGGTCATGGTTGTCTAAAAATCCCTGCAATGAGGTCCATGACCATCTCCACCAACCCCGAGTAAAACGGTATTTTGATCATGGCACACATCTCCCAGTGGCAAAAGAAAGCAAACTCCGGGGCCTTGACAAGCCTCCTTGGGATACTCCACCTTGGGCTTGCCGGATGGACCGATGGTCAGCCTGCCACACACTCGGGAACAGCTCGTTGTCGGGTCTGGAGCTTCCAGGATGCTCCAAACATGGGATTGTTCAGTGACGGATTGATGCATTTCTGGTTAAATGGAAACACACGGAATCCCGGGGATAAACCAAAGGGTGATTGATCTAGGGGGTATCGCAGCTTAAAGCAGATCCTTCACGTTTCAAGGAAAACACACCCACACACACACACACACCCACACACCTGCCCTTAGAAATCAGCCAGGTTGACTATCAAGGGTCAACAGCGCCCCAAATTTATGAGTACTTACATTGACCCAAAACTTGTTTGAAAGGGTCTTCGAAATTCCATGCACTTTCATAGGCACTTGCATACGGAAGGAACGCTGACCTGCTCGCTTTAAATGCCATGGCGAAGGTCAGCCCAACCCCGGATTTGGAGTGGTGAGCTGGGAGCTGTCTTCCCATCTCCCCCAAAGAGCCAGACCTTCGAATCCAAAT